>CM061552.1:82021676-82526676 GCA_030864225.1 Capsicum baccatum var. pendulum
AATACTACCCATGGACAGTCTACTAAGAGCATCGGCCACTACATTGGCCTTGCCTGGATGATAAAGGGCACTCATGTCATAATTTTTCAAGAGATCTAACCATCTTCTCTGATGAAGATTGAGATATTTCTGAGGAAAGACATACTAAAGGCTCTTATGACCTATGAAGACATCTACATAAACACCGTATAGATAATGCCTCCAAATCTTCAAGGTAAAGACTACGATTGCTATCTCAAGCTCATGAGTAGGATAATTATTCTCATGGAGTTTAAGAAGTCTGGAGGCGTAGGCTATGACCTTACTATGTTGCATGAGGACATAACCAAAACCTACTCTGGATGCATCGCAATATACCTGTATTATCCTGGAAAATTTTTTGTTGAAATTTTGTGCGTAAATGTGTTGGGTTTTATCTTCTATAATGAATTATAAATTTTCCATATGGAATGTCTTAGATTATGACCCACCATTGCGTATAGTATCGAAAAATATTTCCAACGATATGTGGATCATCCAAAATAGACACCCGAGCGACGAGTTATGAACATTCTGATCAAACCGTGCATACTAGTGAATAGTAAAACATGCAGAAAAAAGTCCTGAGGCCTGGCATATTTTTGCTCTAACTTTAAATGATCATAACTCTTTGTACATAATGATCTAGGTGAGCTACTATATATAAATGGAAAGATCTGTGAGACCTCTTTCCAATGAAATTGGTTTCATCCAATTTGTCTATCGGAACAAAACGTTATGGTCGATTTACTTCATCCTATCAAAAGAGAATTTTTGGGTCAACTTCAAATGATCAAAACTCCTTGTACACAATGACCTGAGTGAGATACTATATATCAATGGAAAGATATGAGAGTCCTCTTTCTAATGAAATTGGTTTCATCTAATTTGGATATCCGAGTAAAATGTTATGGTTGATCTACTTCAGACTATCAAAACAATCCACCAAAGAACAGATTCGAGAATTATTTGATTTTTAGGACCGTTTTGGTCATTTTCCCTCACCCAAAATCCGTCCAAACCCTATATTAAAGCCTATTAGAAGCATTATATGTTATATTTCATCAAATTCCCTCAAGAAGAAAACCCTAAGCTCCTACATACAACTTCAAGAACCTCCAAAGTTCACTATTAATTCTGCAAATTTATTCAAGATTCCAAGTTTCTAGTTCATGAACTCCAAGAACCACCATACAAAGGCATGATTTTTATTTGACTTTTACAAATTTAAAGCATGAACCCATATCTTATGATGATTATTATAAAATCTTGATGTTTATGATTTTGAAAGATGAATTTACATGTGTGGAGATATAAAGCATGAATCTTGAATGATATTTATCATGATTTTGATATTTGGGTCATGAATCCCCATTGAAAAGTCTGTTTTTCTTAGAAAGTGTGTGTTATAAGCACGTTGATGTTGAATATTTGAGATATTTTGAATGATTTGACCTTTTGGTCTTAATGGAGTTGTTTTGAACTTGAGTGTGAAAGAAATCCACAACGTGGTTGATTTTGATAGATAGAAAGCATGATGGCTCCCGATGTATATTTATATATTACTGAAATTGTTTTGTTATGGATTGTCTTTGAAATGATCTTAGCTAAGTCTAGGAGAAAGCTTTAGCACCGACTGAGAGGTATAAAGCAAACTTACTTCCCTAGAACTAAGTGCCCCATAGGAGTGAGCCTGAGGCTAATTTATATAGTGATTACTAGTTTATGTGGATTTGATATCGATAGTGCTACTCCGATGGCAAGGATAGGAAGGATCTCCCCAACATGGGTTGTACGTTGGACTCCATGTAGCTCACATGGTTTATGTCGGTTATAGGATCTCCCAGTGTGTGTGTTTTCTTGTGTCTATGGTGAACGGTGAAGTGATTTGAAAGTGGAATTGTGAAAGTTATTCTTTCGAAAGATTTAAATGATATTTACATTATGAGAATTGATATTCTTGATAAACTGAAAATGATTGACAAATTATATGATGACTCACATATGTTATTATACTTTTTTCATCCTCTCATGATTATGATGATTGTCTTCAGGCTATGTGAGTTTTTCATACATCCTGCATATTTCTTATAAATATTTATGATGATGATGTCTATAAAATAGCATACACGCTCATATACTCAGTACATTTCCATGGTACTGACTGACATCTTCGGATGTGGGCTGTATTTTCTCAGAATTTAGGTTCAGGTGCTCAGTTCTAGGTTCAACCATAATTCTTCGGGCAAGCTGTTCTACATCCTCTATCATGGTGAGTCCTCATGTTCTGAGGGCGTGATGTCTGATGCTAGTTTTACGAAATTATTTACATTTTATAACTGAGTATGAGTCGGTTAGAGAATGCCTCAATGGCTCACTGGTTTTATTAATTTTCTTAGAGGCTTGTCAAACAAGTATAGATGTTAGGAGTTGACTAATAAGTCATATTTTGTTATCTTTCTAAAATTCTTTTATTCTTGGATGATGATTACTCTATTGATATTTGAGGGTTATTTATGTAAACCATGTTGATTTGTGTTGAACTGAATAAAAATGGTTCAAAGGGTTAGCTTAGGGCTACTCGTAGCCTCAAGCACTATGTGATGCTCCGGGACCCATTTTCTGGGGTGTTACAAACTTGGTATCAGAGCCTAAGGTTTTAAGGAATCCTAGGGAGTCTAACAAGCCACATTAAGTAGAGTCTTGATCATCGGTGTATAGCGCGCCACATTTATGATCAAGAGGCTACAAGAAGTTTTAGGAAAAAGTGTGATTCTTTCTTTCAAAAGTCTATCGTACTTAAAGTGTCTCTCTATGCTATTGATTCATGCTCTCCTCTTTCAGAAATATGTCTTTACGTCGAGCAAGAAAAAATAATGATGGTCTGAGAATTCTGTGTCACCCAAGAGTCATTTTATCTCTTACCTCAAAGCTAGAAAGCTTATTTCCAAGGGGTATATTTACCATTTGGTTAGAATCAAAGAAACTAAGTTTGAGACTCTAATTCTCCAGTCTGTTAACTTCGTCAATGAGTTTTCTGATGTTTTTCTGAATGATCTCCTAGGGATACTTCTTGATAGAGAGATAGAGTTCGAGATTGATCTTCTTCCCGATACTCAGCCCATTTATATTCCTTCTTACCATATGGCCCTTGTAGAACTTAAGGAGTTGAAAGAGGAACTCAAAGATCTACTAGATAAGGGTTTCATAAGGTCCAGTGTTTCTCCTTGGGGTGCTCTTGTGTTGTTTGTGAGAATGAAAGATTGCTCTTTGCGTATGTGCATTAATAACTGCCAACTGAATAAAGTAACCATAAAAAATAAGTACCCCTTTCCGAGAATAGATGATTTTTTTGACCAATTGCAAGGTGCAAGTTATTTCTCAAAGATAGACCCTCATTCGGGCTATCATCAACTCAAAGTTAGGGAGTGTGACATCCCAAAAACTATGTTCCGAACTTGTTATGGCCATTTTGAGTTTCTTGTTGTGTCTTTTGAGTTAACTAATGCCCCAGCATCTTTCATGGACCTCATGAATTGAGTGTTCAGACCATATATAGATATGTTTGTCATAGTGTTCATCGATGATATACTGGTGTACTCCCGTAGTGAGGAAGAATATTCTGATCATCTCCGAACTGTCTTGCAAACCCTTAGAGATCACAAGTTGTTTGCGAAGTTCAGTAAGTGTGAGTTTTGGCTAAGGTCAGTTGCTTTTTTGGGTCATATCATTTCTTCTGAGGGTATTAGAGTTAATCCCCAAAAGACCAAAGCTGTTAGAAATTGGCCTAGACCTATTTCTCTTACTGATATCCTAAGTTTCTTAGGTTTAGCTGGCTATTACCACCGTTTTTTTGAGGGTTTCTCCTCTATAGCATCTCCTATGACTCGGTTGAACCAAAAAAAAGTGAAGTTCTTGTGGTCCAAATCTTGTGAGAAGAGTTTTCAAGAGTCGAAGACTCGACTCACTTCATCCCCTATTTTGACTTTGCCTGATGGTGTTGATGGTTTTGTGGTGTACTATGATTCTTCGAGAGTTGGGTTGGGTTTCGTATTGATGCAGAAGGGTAAGGTGATAGCTTATGATTCTAGATAGTTGAAACCCCATGAGAAAAATTACCCTACCCATGACCTTAAGTTGGCTGTTGTTGTGTTTGCTTTGAAAATATGGAGACACTATTTGTATGGTGTCCATGTTGATGTTTTCACTGATCATAAGAGTCTGCCGTATATGTTTACCCAGAGAGAATTAAATCTTAGGCAGAGAAGATGGTTAGAATTGTTAAAGGACTATGATATGAGTGTGTTGTACCATCCAGGCAAGGCCAATGTTGTGGTGAATGCCCTAAGTAGAGTGTCCATGGATAGTGTTTCGTATGTGGTAGAAGGTAAGAAAGAGTTGGCTTGTGATGTACATCATTTGGATAGATTAGGGGTTAGGTTGTTTGACTCTGCTGAAGGTAGTATAGGGGTTCAGAGTAGTTCCAAATCCTCCTTGGTTTCAAAAGTGAAGGAAAAGCAATACTTAGATGTTAGTTTGGTCAGACTGAAGGAGTCAGTTAAGGACCAAAAAGTAGAGGTTTTCTTCTAAGGGGGAGATGGTGTGTTGAGATTGTAGGGTAGATTGTGTGTCCCGAATGTTGATGATCTGAGATAGAGGATTATGGCTGAAGTGCATGGGGTGTGATATTCTATTTATCCTGGTGCCACCAAGATGTACCGAGACTTGCAGGAATCTATTGGTGGAGTGGCATGAAGAAAGATATAGCAACGTTTGTAGCTAAGTGTGCAACATGCCAACAGGTTAAGGTTGAACACCAAAGACCTAGTGTTATGATGCAAGAGTTTAGTATTCCCACCTAGAAGTGGGAAGAGATAAATATGGACTTCGTGATTGGTTTACCTCTTTCCGGATGCCATCATGATTCCATTTGGGTTATGGTTGATAGGTTGACTAAATCTGCTCATTTCTTGCCTATTTATACTTCATATACTGCTTAGGATTATGCTAGATTGTATATCCAAGAGCTAGTCATACTGCATGGAGTTCCCTTGTCTATCATTTTGGATAGGGGTACTCATTTCACTTCGCAATTTTGGAAAGCTTTTCAAAGGGATCTTGGTACCCAAGTGCTTTTGAGTTCTTCTTTTTATCCACAGACCGATGGTCAGGCTGAGCGGACCATCCAGACCTTAGAGGATATGTTGAGAGCTTATGCACTTGACTTAAAGGGAAGTTGGGATGAGCACTTACCGTTGATAGAGTTTACTTACAATAACAGTTTCCACTCTAGTATTGGCATGGCTCCATTTGAAGCCTTATATGGGAGGAAGTGTAGATCACCCATAGGTTGGTTTGAGGTGGGTGAAGCGGATGTGAGTGGTCCTGATTCGGTATTTGAGGCTATGGAAAAAGTTAAGTTGATTAGGGAATGGTTGGAAACTACGCAGAGTCGTCAGAATCATATGCAGATGTTAGAAGGAGAGACCTTAAGTTTGAAGTTGGTGATCTAGTGTATCTGAAAATTTCAGCCATGAGGGCGGTGAATAGATTCGGAAAGAAGGGAAAGCTTAGTCCCCGTTATGTTGGTCCTTACAAAATTCTTAGCCGTGTTGGTAAGGTAGCTTATGAGGTTGAGTTGCCTTCTGAGTTGTCCTCTGTTCATCCAATATTCCTTGTCTCCATGCTTAGAAAGCATATTAGCAATGTTGTGGTAGTGGATTCCTCTGTGAGTGCTGACATTCAAGAAAGTCTTTCTATTGATGAGATTCTTGATTTCAGTGTCCGAAGACTAAGGAAAAAAGAAGTTCCCTTGGTCAAGGTGTTGTGGCGAAACCAATCTGTTGAGGGTGCAACTTGGGAAGCTGAGGCAGATATGCAGTCCAAGTACCCAAACCTATTTTCCGCGAACTCCAATCAAGCCAAAGGTACCTTTCTTTCCTAAATCATGCAGTTTTGATAAAAGTTATAGCAGTTCAGCTGTCATTTATTATGTGTTCAGCTGTAGTTTCTTGAATTTATGCATTCTATGTTGCATTCGGAGTGAGAAACGATGTGGTGATGAGTCTAACGAATGGTTTCAGCTGTATGCTATATTCCCTATCTAATATTGGCATGTCTAGCTTCATTTGAAGATGAATGTTTCCAAGGGGGGATGATGTAATACCCCGTAAAATTTTTCGTTGAAATTTTGTGCGTAAATGTGTTGGATTCTATCTTCTATGTTTACTTTCTCCCATTTCCATGTTGGAATACTGAACTCCTGCATTGACCCATTGGGCTTCTGATGCTCAATCTTAACCTGCTAACATATAGATCACTTCGCTACAACCTCTGTAATATCCCTCTTTATCCCACTGTATGAATAGTTCTCCCATAAATCATGGTATATCTTAGTATCCCCTAGATGAATAGAGTATCGCACACCATGTGCTTCTGCAAGAATTTATTACCTCAGGTCATCTACACCTGGCAAATATAAATGACCCTGGAAACGCAACACACCATCTTTAACTTGGGAGAAAACCTCAATTTTCTAATCTATGACTGACCCTTTCAACTTAACAAGATTGGGATCTCTATCCTACTTTTCCTTTACTTCAGAAACTAGAGATGATTCTGAACTATTCTACACCCACATACTACCCTTTGCTGAATCGACTAAGCGGAACCTAGTCCGGTAAGCTGGTGAACTTCCTAAACTAACTTTTTCTTACCATTCTCAACATGAGCAATACTACCCATAGACAATCTACTGAGAGCATTAGCCATTATATTGGCCTTTCCTGGATGATACAGAACACTCATGTAATAATCTTTCAATAGCAATAACCACCTTCTCTAATCCAAATTTAAATCTATGAGTTCTGATAACTGATATAAATGATAATATGAGTGACTGTATCTGACAGTCCTGAATCTGATGGAACTAGTTGAGTTCTGTACTGTATCTAAGTGACTATATCTGACAGTCCTGAAATTTGTAGAGCTATATAAGTTCTATTATTGATACTAAAACTGAGACTGTTGGAAGTGATCATCTAACCTACATGCCCTATACTAAGCTAACTATAGTCCAGCCTGCAACCTCAGTTGGAAGGGTGTTAGTACCGTGCCACTGGTAAAGACAACTACTATGGAGTCAGTCCTAATCTAGCGTGAGACCCCTGGGATCAGTCCTATACATTTAAATGTGCTAACGGGTGATCCCTGAGTATGTCAGTCCTATCTAACGGGTGACATCTCATACCTATGCTGGCTACATAGTTCTGAAACTTAGGGATTGCTTCCAGGGATCTCAGCCCTATCTAGTGGGTGAGTCCCAATCCCTAGGCTCGGTCGGTGCTAAATCCTACTCTCATCTGAAAGACATTGAACTGATTAACTTAACTGAACTAATACTGATGGTATTGTTTAGCAGATCTAAATTGAATTTACTGAGTTCTATCGACTGATGAAATTCTACGGAGTTTTGAGGAATTATTGAGAGCACTAAAGTTACTGAGATTTACCGGGAATATTGAAGTTACTGAAATTATGGAATACTGAGATCACTAAGATCTTGAACTACTGAGATTACTAATATTTCTGAGATATCCTAAGTCACATGACTGATTGAGTTCTATGGATCATGACTTGACTGAGTATCATGAAAACTGACACTGGCTCTAGGCACACAGCTAAATTGTCGGGTACAAGTACCTCCAGTACTCGATGGAAGGAAACTGACAAAGCATGACTTACTTGAACATATGACCAACAACACAATTCATAATTCATCTATTGAAGCACTTCATCAAACATGAGATATACATAAACTTGTACATAAATGGGGATTTCATAATATCATGTTAGTTGGGGACTTTTCCTTTATAAAGCAATTTAATCAAATACATGGTAGGCATAGTATATGTAGACAACATTATACAACAATCAAACATCATGATTCATCTCTAATTTTATCATCCAAGGGTTTTAATCCTATGTTTACATAAACCTACATCTTTACTAATTAGTTCCACACGAAATTTATCACCAAACATGGATTAGAATTCAATTAGTCATTATCAACATGAACAACAGCTACCCAACAAGAAATTCATATAGAAAATCCATAAACTTGAACTTAGAAAAGAAATCATTGGGCTTCATGGATGAAAAGAGTCCATGAGTGAACACTATGCATACCTAGGTTGAGTTTCTAGAAATTATTGAACTTGAAGGATTGGAATCTCTTAGTTCTTGAAGAATATTTGGATTTTATTCTTAGGGATCAATAGTAGAGAGAAAACCCTAATTTTGTTGTTGTGAAATAATAATGAACAAATGAGCTCAGGTCGGATATAACTGGGTATATATAATCGGGTGGTAAAAGACCAAATACCCCTATTAAAACGAACTAAAATAATTGAGCAAGACATGCGACTGTGGGGTACGATGGCCTATCACTGGGTCGACGGTCCGTCAATATCACCGTCGGACCGACCTACTGCCTTGATGTGATGGTTGGGTGCGATTGCCCATCGCTAGTCCAACGGTCTGTTGGATCACTCTATCATACTCTTCTAAAAATTTGGCTTACTACCTTAATGCGACGGTTGTGGTCAACGGTTCATCGGCTTGCACCGTCGCACCTGGGTGGTTTCACCTCCTTCTGTATTTTGGCCATAACTCTCTTATCTTACATCGGATTTTGATGAAATTAGTACTGACGGAAAGCTTATTCGATTTTCCACATGAAAAAAAGGTGAAAATGTTAAAAATACCACGTGTACAAAATTAGATTTATATTTCAAAGAAAGTTCTAACATTCTTGAGATAATTTTTGATCTAGGAAAAGGTACGGGGTATTACATGCTTTGAAGCCTTTGATTTGAAGGTCGCAACTGTTCATGTTTCATACAAAGAAAACTTATGAATTTAAAATAGGATGGTTGGCTTGCGACTTTGGCTTTTGAGGCAAGTTCTCTTGCACTCATCACATTTAAATCTTGTATCCAATCATTAGCATTTGTCATTTCCTTGTTGCACCATTGATCCAAACTCAGAATATTAAGAGTAACTCTGAAACAAACGTAGTATCTCTACTTTGCTATGTTTCTCAGATAAATTCTTTTAAACCTTGGTATTTACTCAAATCCTCCAAACTTGCCTATTGAAAAAATACATTGCATGTCTTATTTTGGCTCTCAATCATGTTTTCGTTCAAGGTTTGGCCCTTTTATCTTGCTTTATGCAATTAAAGAAGTTGGTATCAAGTTTTGAAATTCTTTTTTACTTGTTTTGACATGGACTTGACTTGAGATACGAGAAAAATGACAATGATTTTCTACTGGGATACTCAAAAGCAGAAAAATAGAAATACAAAAACGAAATAAAGGACAATGTGTGTCCCCTTTTTGAAAATAAAGAAAAGAAAAGATTTATCTAAAAATGATAATCAATTCTAGTGATTATGCCATGCATTTTGGATTAAGTGGCCTGATGTTTTAATCCAAACTTTTCTCTAGTTGTTTTTCAGTTAATAACCCTAAAATTGAGTTACTTCCTTAGGTCAATTACACTTATGGACCTCATTTGGCTAGTGATACCTTGAAGGGTTTCCGCCAACAAGCCTCTCATTTTTCTTTCTCTCAGCTCACTATTGCCCTATAGTATCCATGAGGGTTTTCACCAATAAAACTCTCTTATTTTAATTTCTCCCAACTTACCATCGTATTACGGTGCCCATGAGAGTTTTCACCAATAAGACTCTTTAATTTTTATTTCGCTTAACTTACCATCGCCTTATAGTGCCCGTACGAGTTTTCACCAATAAGACACTCTCATTTTTATTTCCCTCCTTGTTTCTTATGTTGAGTAAGACAAGTAGTTTCCAAAGTGTATCATCATATGCATTGCATGCTTAACCTTATCATTCTTAAAGATTGATCTGAAGGTATTTTTTTGGTTGTAACTTTTCTTTTGGATAAAGTTAGAAAGAAAGGATGGCACGAGGCCCAAATGACACTTGAAGTAGGGTGGGGCTTACAACTTTTGGAATTTATACAAACAATGACGATTAACTCATATCCCAGTTTCTTTTGACTGAAAAATTCTAAATTATTTATTTGGTTGGACCGAGCCCAGAGTAGGGAAGCCTACGTATCTCACACCCGAGAGAGGAAAATCAAGTCCCACGTAGTTCCGACACCTTACTCTTTTTCTTGATTCTGATCTCTTCTCTTTTTTCTGACTCTTTTTTTTCTTTGAAACTTTTTCTAGCTTTATTTTTTCTTGACACTCTTTTTTTGTTTTCTTGACACTTTTGTTTCTAACTCTATTCTTTTGCTCGACACTTTTGTTTTGAACTTTGCTGACTCTTAGCTTGATTCCAAAAGAGGGTATGAACTAAAATAGAACTAAAGCTCAAACGGGGTTCACAAAGGATAACACAACATTTGGATAGCAGAATGAAATGTCTCCGTCATATTAATCCTTGAAAATACAATTACATATCATGCAATGTGAAAGTGAAAGATGAAAATCATTCATGACATTTTTACAGAACTAACCTTTACTGAATTTGTGCATCACTACTCTTATTTTCTTCAACATACCACTCCACTTTTGTTATACATTCCTTATACTGAGGGACTCATGACTTCGCAGAGCTAATTTTCTTTCTGTTCCTTTTGACAAAGGATCACACATTCACTATTTGACCTACTTAAGATATGTTTTTCAATTGATGACCAAGTTATTCTTTTGATTCTCAAAATAATTGCCTTGAGTTTTTAAAGAAGGCTTCAACTTGATCACCAAATGCCTCAACACTCTATCTATTTTCTCAGATGCTCTCTTTTTCTAACTTTAACCCTCTAATTCAATGCTTAATGATTAAACTATATTTTAACATCTGGCTAAAAATTTTGCATACATGTCATTTCACTAAAATCAACATAAATTGTATTGTGTAAAGAGGACAAACAACTTAAAATACAACAAAAGTCAGAATGGACACCACATTTTGTTGAAAGGAAAGATAGAAGGGTTTAAACATAAACGACAAAGACATAAAACAAGATAGATTCCAAATTACAACATTGAAATAATTCAGAAAATAGAAAGAAAAACAATACAAGCTACCAAAACTCCTTTCTAGTAAGGAGAGAATGTCTTTCCAATTGCCATTTAGCCACTGATTTGCACATCATGACTAGAGCGTTCATCACCATCAAACACATTTCCCTCAATAAATGAGTTTCGCATCCTTATGATCAACTTATTGATTCCCATGTATTGTGCATCACCATGTGTTGGTGAAGGATTCTGTGTGATGCTCGAGGTGTCAATGTTTTGCACTAAAATCGCATTTCTTGAATCATATTTTCTATTTCTCTTTTCAAAGTATGACAATCTTTAGTACTGCAACCCTGAACATCAGAATGATATGCACACCGTACATTTGGGTCAAAATTCCTTGAATGTGGGTCAAGTTTATACCCAAGGAGAGGAGTAATCATGCACCACTTTCTCAATCTCTAGAACAAATTGGCATAGGATTCCCCAATAGGAGTAAAATTATCCTTTTTCTTCCTCTTATTTGCAAAATCTGGCCTTGGTTAAAACTTGGATTCAGAGGTATCTTGGTAAATAGGTTGGGGGTCAAGGATGATGTTGAGGTATCGATGCTTTCCATTATGGATAAGATGACGGACGAGTATACAATTGTGTATTGTTCAAAGGGTATTGAGGAAGTAGAATAGAATATCTTGGATTTTGGAATGAGGAACCTTATTGTAGGTGAGTATGTGGATCTAATGTGTAAGCTCAGGGTTGAGGCTGACAGTATTAGTGAGTTGGAAATCTCAAGCTCTGCTTTGGCCCTGGCATGATGATAGGTATGTTTTCCTTCTTCTTCCTCTTAGTTTTCTTTAATTGACTATAGTATCGTCCCAAATGTTTCACAGAATCCTCATGTCCATCATGTTCCCCAAATTTTGATATCTCAAAGCTTTGAGGAAGGTTGACCTATAAGGTTGCAGCTTGAGGAATACTTAATCTCCTACTTGGACATCTCTTTTAGACCTATGTTGATCAGCATATAACTTTATTCTCTCTTTATCCTTGATAATTTGGTCTTGGGTCAATTGTTAAACATCTTCTTTACCCACGAGTCCTAGGGAACTTTTCATAGCATTTTCTGCACACTTCATTTTTTCAACCATTTTCTCTTCCTCTTATGCCATGTCAGACTTCTTGGTAAGAAATTTTGGCAGTCCAGTTAAAATAAAAGTAGGCTCAGGAGCATAACAATGATCATCAAGAGTATTGAACATGGGTTCATTAGAGGCATGGGAAACCACAACCGTTAGGTTGATAGCCAATGTGGAAGCCTCAGTAGAAGGTTGAGCAGCAAAATTACAAATAGTATATGATGTTATAAATGTAGTAGGCTTGTATTAAAGAGCTAGAGAAGGAGTGGTAGAAGTATTGGGATGCAGCTGATGTGGCATAAATTTCGATACATGTTATGGTGTATCAACAACAATAGGAACTTACTTTTCAATTGTGAGGGAAAACTCAATATATTTGCAGGGCCAATAGTGGGGAATAGAGGAGGAGGAGGCCCACTGGCCCAAGCTTGATACATTTCCATCATTTGTTGTCATAGTCTCAAATTCTTTTCCTTTAAACTTTTATTTTCTTGACTCTTTGTTTGATCTATGAGGTCACTCTCTATATCTTTTTTGGACACATCTAAACCTTTCTTAGATTTGGAGTGATTTAGAGGCCCTACCAGAATGCTACAAACAAACCACCTTAAACTAGCTAAACAAGGGATCACAAATGTGTTGTAGTTCAACACTTTTTCAAAATCTTTTTTTCTTTTTGAAAATATCACCAAACCCAAGAAGGGCGCCTAAGTATCTCACTCCCGAGAGAGGAGAATCAGGTGTGCATAGTTCGTGAAGTTTTTGTACAACATGGAAAATCAAACTCTCTTTCTTTTTCTTTTTCTTTTTCTTTTTCATGAAACTTTAAGAAGCAAAGGAAATAACAAATTGCCAAAAGAATTGACGAAACTCTTTTTGAATTTTTTTCATCTTTAAAATCCCTATACAAATAAAACCTAGGATTACCAAAGAAAATCTTTTTGGGTTTTCGATTTGAATTTCATACAAAAATGAAACTCGAAGATATTAAAGGAAAATCTTTTTGTAGTTTTCTTTTAAAGATGTATATGACACCTACTCTAAATGAAGAGTGAACAAAATCATTTTTGGATTTTTGAAATAAGATCACCGACTCTTGAAAGGGTTGCCTACGTATCTCACTCCCATAAGAAAAGAATCAGGTGTGCCTATTTCATCCAGATTGGACAATTAAAGACTAAATACCCAATTGAATCCTGATTTGAGAGACACTATTGCAAATAGAAGAAGAAAAATGTTAATAAAAATGACACCAACAACTATGAAAGGAAAATCTTTTTGGTATTTTCGTTATACAAAATGTACAAAACTTCTATCTTTTTTGCATTTTTCTTTTATAAAAACTTTCTATTTTAAAAAATTCTTTTTAAAATTTTTGAATTATGAAGCTTACTAAAGAAAGAAAAAGGAAAATCCTTTTGATGTTTTTGTTTTTGAGAAATGAGTGCAAAAGGTAAACAAAATCTTTTTGAATTTTTGGATTATAGAAAATAAAAGCCATAAAACCCTATGAAACTCTTTTTTGACTCACTTTTCTTTCTTCCCTTTTTTTTGAACTTTTCCTTACCTACACACTCTTTCCCTTAACTCTGGCACATGTTTACCCAAATTAGTTCATCAAATGACTATGTTACCCTCAAGGATGTAACAATTAGCACATAAGGATGCTTCAGGGGTGAGTCTTCTACAAAGGACCAAGTGAGTCCCTCTAGGTATCAATATGATGCATATAAGCATGACCTAAAGGCTGACCTACGCTGAGGTTCACTAAAAAGGTTATTCGGGGAGCGTATGGTGGATAGTAGTTGCGATAGCTTTCCACCCACTCCATACATGTGATGTCTCCCCCTCATAAAATAAAGGTAAATCAACTAGAGTTAATATACACTACGTATACTTCGGGACTTGTTGCGAAAGAAATAAATTGGTTATGCAAATGATGCCAGATATAAGGCGGTAACATGTAAAGAAAGACTATAAACAAAGAGCACTAGGCATCCAACAATGATAAAAAAAAATAACACAAATAATAATACAAACAAAATATTTATACACCTATATTGTCAAACTAAGTTGATACTACTAAAAAAAATAAGCTTGAATTCTAAAAAATCCCCTGCAGAGTCGCCAGAGCTATCACTCTTTTTTACCTAAAAAAGATTATAGTTTAAGTTTGAAAAGGTTTTTATTATTAAAGTGACAAAAATGAAGATTTGTTTTGAAAAGAATTTTTACAATTAAACTCAGAGTTGCCACTTGCCATAGATCTGGTATGCCAAGTCACCTTTGGAAACCTTTTTTTAAAATGATTTTTGACTCTTTTAAACTGGTCTGGAAACAGAGATTCTGGTTAAGGAATTCTGTTGATTGAGGCAAATTTGTTAGGCACCCCTCGATATCGTGGTTCTACCATGATTTATTTGTGGATTATATCGGCTAGTGCGACACTATGAAATTTATAAACCAACAAAACACATAAACAAGAAAGCAAACAATCAAAACTCCCAAAATAGTGTCTAGTCCAATTTATTACAAACCAAAATAAAGTGCTGAAATAAATCTACATTAACCTATACTAACCCTGACCCATGCTCTATCCGATGCCTTGATCCTTCATCATGAACATCATTTGCGTATAAGATACTTCAGGGCATTCACCAGACAAATCAATACAAAATCCATCAGGGCATTCCTCAGCCAAAAGATTACAACTTTAATTTTTGTGCGATAAAGTAGAACGAACCATTCACACACATATTCAAACACTCAACAAATCATTATTCCTAAATTTTCCTACTCGGCCTACCATTTACCTACCAATTTCACCCTATCATGATATTATTGCGCTTGACAACATCAATAGTTATTCCAAATTAAACACTCGTTAATGAATCAAAATAATCCATATTCACCTTTGTCAATTTCTAATTTTTACCCTGTCCCAAACAATTAATTAAATGTTCAAATGAGATATCATTTCATCACATAATTTATAATCACTAACAATTGAATATTAGACAAAGACAAAATTATTCACACCGTCAAACACATAAAACAAAATTATACCATAGAATTAAGCGTTAATAAGATAGAATTGGACCTCAATTAGAGTTTAATCATAAATTTTCTTCAATAATTCCACCAACTAACAAAGGAGGAACCATGACCTTGAGACTTGGAGCTTTATGCTCCATCCCGATTATCATTTATGAACTTTGGCAAAGGTGCACTATCTGAGGATGGAGATGGAACTAAATATCTCTATCGGAATTGGGGGCAATTTCCACCCTCTGATCACGGATGAGAAAAATTGAAGCTACCTATTCTAGCCCTCTCATTCTTTTCCTCTCTCCTTAGCCTTCTTTTCTTCAATCTATGGAGCATGGAATATCATCCTAGACAATTCCATCTCATTAATTAATATTACAGTCCTACAGTCCTTGACCATACTATCAGATACCCCAGAAATGAATTTGTTCATCCTATACCTGTAATCAGCAACTATATAAGGAGCATACATAGCTAGTTAAGTAAACCTGATGGAATACTTTTTAACATTCATGTTTCCCTATTTCAAATTGATACACTCTAACACTTTAGCTTCCCTTAGCTCCAATGGAAAGAATCTATCTAAGAAGGTTGTAACAAACTTCTCCCATTCTATAGGCCTTATATCTGCGCCTCTATCCCCCTTTCACTGCTTAAACTAGGTGTGACCCATATCCTGCAACTGGTAAGCAGCCAACTCAGTACTCTCACTAGAAGCCACACCCATAATATTTGTTACCTTCTGAAACATTTCAAGAAATTCCTACAGGACTTCATCAGACTTGGATCCCAAAAATAGAGGAGGGTTCATTTGGGTGAAATCCTGAATCCTAGCTGCGGCATTATTGACCACTGAGTTGGCTAGGAAAATAACTGGCCAAACATTTTAAGGTACTACAGAGTTAGATAGAGTAGTAAATACAGCTCTAAACTCTGCATTAGAAACATGCTTATTTAGGAGATTTTGTTAAACGAGTGGAGGTGTTTGCTGGTTTCTATTTCTTCTTCCATTAGTTTTTCTGGGAGACATATCCTATAGACGGAAGAAAGAGCAATTAGAAAGGGAGTTTAACTTGAGATCATGCTCATTTTCACCACATGAACACTAAAAGAAGGGAAGTTTTTCCTAAAATATCTTATAGCCTCTTGTCCATAAATGTGGCACACTTCACACCCATGCACAAGACTCTACTCAATATGGCTTTCAGACTCCCTAGGACACTTTAAAACCTTAGGCTCTGATACCAAGTTTATAACTCCCTGAGAGTACACCCTAGACGTCACACGGTGCTTACGATCCCGAAAGACCACAAGTTAACCCATGAATTAGTACCTATTGTGAGCACTAAATAATACTAATAGCAAAGAGATTATATGCAGAATTTAACTAAAATATGCCATATGGTTTTAAATCATAGTTTTGATAATGTCTGTAAAACAATAATAACAATATTGATAAAACGACTGATAATAACAACTAAAAACTATTTGATTGTCTATACTAGTCTGAAAGCCTCTAAACTATCTAAATGTGGGGTTGATGGGACAAACACCCAACTAACTCTGACTAAATAGAAAAACTAAACTGATAAGGTAGATTAAGATAAATAAACCATGTCCTCAAAGTATGAGGACACACCACTACTATAGCTGATAAGCTAGTATATCTATGCATGGTCAGGGAATTGAGCATCCAAACCTATGATAATAAACATCATAGCACAAGAAACGAGTATGCGATCAGTACTTTAAATGTACTGGTACATTAGATGAGGTAAGGATGAAATGCATGAGTTCATGTGCAT
Organism: Capsicum baccatum var. pendulum; assembly: GCA_030864225.1. Lineage (NCBI taxonomy): Eukaryota > Viridiplantae > Streptophyta > Magnoliopsida > Solanales > Solanaceae > Capsicum > Capsicum baccatum. The sequence continues at coordinate 82,038,745 of CM061552.1, forward strand.
TAGTAATAACTGACTGAATGAGTAACATGAAACACCGAATACGAATGCTTAAAATCTATAAAGACTGAGAATGCATGACTAAGCATAAATCTAATAGTTATAAACTAAATTACTAAAATATTGATGAATGGGAAACTGATATTTGTATGCTATGGCCAAGAAAACCTGAGACTAACTACTGAACTAGCTACTGGACTAAAACTGTGGGAACTAGCTATAACCAACATGCTCTAATATGATATTAGGGTCCAACCTGTAACCCAGCTGGAAGGGTGTTAGTACCATGCCATGGGTACTAATATTGGTTATGTGAATCCACAAATTTGAAGTCCTGAAGGATGAGGTGTCATTCCTAACTGATAGGGGACCCCTCAAAGTCTACAGTGGCACCGTAGGTCTGGAACTTAGGGACTGCTACTAGTGCCTCATGCATAATTTATTGGGGAGACACCATCGCTACGCCCACTCGGAGCTAAGCTTTATTCCAAAATAAATGAAACTAATTATTAGATCGAACTGAGTTCAACAAATTATAAATTTTGATAGTGCTCATCATGATAATAATAAGTGAGAAATTCAATTATGCTCATGGTTTAACTGAAATAATTTTTTAAAGTAATAAACATATGTAAATAGCTAAATTTTGGGTATTCAAACCCCCGGGACTCAACAGCAATAACAACAAGATCATACTAAAACTTTGAGGGCATGACATGTAGTTAGCATTCTATAACTTATTCTTTGAGGTATTTCATCAAACACTTACAACGCATGGCTTAAGCATGGGAATAATTTTAAACATGTAGTAATGGCATGATTTCAATACTAAAGCCACCAATTAAGGTTTAAATCAGTGAACAACAACATGCAAATGTGGAGGGTTTAATAACAACTACAATTAGGTGTAAACATAGTATAGAATTGAGATTTATGAGAATTCAAGGTAAAAATCATCATTACATGTAAAAATTATAAATTTGAATTTGAAATTGGGTTCTTGACTCTATGGGTGAAAGAAACCCATGGATGAACATCTAACATACCTTGCTTGAAGAATTCGTGAAATTTCTTAGTGGTTTTTCTTAAACTTGAGCTTGAATCTTTGAAAATCTAAGGTTTTTTCTTTGGGAGAGAATGGTTTTGAATTGAGAGAATATGAGTAAAAGGTGGTCAAATATGCTTTTGGGGGATTTAATCCCGTGTTTTTCATGGATTGGGACCATGAGAAAAGAACAAACTACCCCTGGGAGATTAAAAATTTTGTAACTAAAACCTAGATTTGACCATCACCATGACGTGCCAAGGCTGTGATCGTGATTTCCACTGCAATGCGGTGCAATCATGATGACTTACTGGAATTTGACAATTGCACTTTTTATCTTCACCTTGACGTGGTGACCCCTCCATCTCTATACTCACCGAGATGCCGTCCAATCATGGTGAGCTATTATTTTTGAAATCCAAACGTGATCCAAACCTCGTCCAAAAAATCTGAAACTTACCCGAGACATACTACTTACACCCCTAAACATGAATCAATTCAAAAACTTACTTCTCGGGGTTAGTAAGGTCACTTTAAATGTCATTTGAGTTGAGATGCTGGAAAATAAGATAAAGTCTCCAATATTTAGCTAAATTTTCAAGTTCTAAGCCTCTTATACATGCACTAAGAGTTGTATTAAGCTAAAACTAACATGGGGTATTACAGTGCAGCTCTATGGTAATGAGAAAAATACCAAAAAACTAAAGGACCCAGGGTGTTTTATCCTTCCTATACAAATTGGTGATGATGAGGTGATCCATGATCTGAGTGTTTTGACGGAAAGTGAACTTGATGCTCTTATCATTTTTCAACACTCTTGGGATATCGAGACCATGCTCTCTAGTACTCTAGATGGCATACCAAACCAGAGTTCATCCCGAAGGAATATTGAGGAATTGCTTATCAAGGTTGGTAGGTTTATTATTACTACTGAATTTAATATTCTTGACTATGATATAGATGACAGGTTGTTGATCATCTTAGGACATCTATTTTAGCAATGGGAGAAGTATTGATAGATGAGAGAGAGGGCACTCTCATGATGAGATTGGATAATGAAAAGATAGTCTTCAAATTTTATAAACCACTTAATACACCTTTCCACTATAAAGAATTTTGAATGTTTATAGTGATGGAAGTGGATGAGTGTGGAGTTGTGCAGTCTAAACCACAAAAGACCTTTTTGGACTGTCTCATTGAGTTACCCAAGCCACCATATAAGCCCAAAGTGATAATGATTGCTAAGCTTGAAAAGGCTACTATTGAGAATAATATTGACCATGAGAGTATACACTCAAGAGGTCAAAAATGAGTAAGTAGATGGCCTCCAAGTAAGAGGAAGAGGATGAAGGAATGTGGTTGAGAGGTAGTTATATGGGTTGTGCCGATACACTAAATCAATCACTGCTCGGGAGGCAAACCAAGTTATGGTAGGTACTTTATTGTTGTGTGTTTGGTTTTTATTTCACATAGTTTTTGTTTTTGATGAGTAACAAGTTGATGGAAAGTCTAAGTACAGGACATTAGAGCGAAGAAGTATGGAAAATACTGGGTGTGCGGTCCACCCAACTTCAATAACGATTAAAGATGTTACTATCTAGGCCTAGAGGCTTCAGGGAGTATTTCTATATTTGATTTTGATTATACTTTAGGGATAAAGTATGTTTTTTTAAGTGTGGGTTAGGGAAATTCTCATGGTTTCGGATGAAGTGATGCTATAGGATCTTAAGTTTTAGTTGTTTTCTAGTTTTTTAGTCAATTTGAAAAGATTACACAAAGATTTTCTTTTTTTTTAATTTCTAGTTTATTTAGGTTAGTCTAGTACGTGCACACTTCACTTACCCTGTGGTTATTCTTTTCGATTCTTTTCCATGAGGGCGCCCTTTGAATCTAATATCCTTTTTATTTTTAGGAGTAAATTTAAATTTTTACTGTATGTATAAGTGAGATGTTCTTGTTGGTGATATGTGTGATTGCATGATACAAGTGATTTTTTATGTAAAAAGTAGGTTGATTGTGTGAATGACTACTTTTGAGACTCCTTAGCTCTAGTTTATGACTGTTGTATGTTGTGGGATTAATTCTGAATTCATTTTGTTACTTGATTAAGAGTCTATAATGATCCTACTTATTGTACTCCTTATTGCATTTTGATGTCTAGAACTTAATTGGTGTGTGTGCAAAGAAAAATAAAGAGTATGGGTTTAGGAGATGGTTTAGGAATTTCTTTGATAGCCATATTTCATACCCTCCTCAATCTAGCCTTATGCATAATCCTAGTTAGACTCTTTGAGCCATTAGCCTATTGTTTAGTAGCCTCACATGTAGCCTATTCTCTTTCTTTGATTGAATATAATTTGATCCAAAGATCCTAAGTGATTTAGTGAAAAATTAATGAGGTTAAGAAGTGTAAAAATAGAAAGAAAAGAGGTGAAAGTGAGACCTTAAAAAGTAACTATTGGTGTTGATAAATAGATGTGTTGTTGTTGGGAGTTGTATAAGGAGTGGAAAGAAAATTGTTCAAAATTGAATAAGGTGTGAATAGAAAATACTCCCACCACATTTTATGTGAATTATCTTAATGAGATGGGGCAAAACAAAAGAGATGTGTGAAGGTAGAGAGGGTGAAAGTGAGGTTGTTAGAGAAGAGCTTAATTGATAAATGTGATGTATTAAATCTTTTAGGAAAGATAGTAATTATTCCTGACCAAAATAGTTCCTACGTGTCCCTTAGAACACATTAAAATCCTTAAATTCTTATTTGATCCTAACCCTTAACATTCTGATATTAGTGGAGTACTACACTAAGTGTAAGCCTATGTAATGCCCCGAGTCTATACCCCGGATGATACACGGTGCTTATAATCCCGAAGGACCATAAGCTAACTCATGATTTGTACCTACTGCAATAACTGAACAATAATACAGTAATATGCAGAAAATAGGCAGAAAATTTGCCATAAGGTTCAATACTATAAATAATATTGAATTTGGTATCACAATACCAAAACTAGACATCAATACTAAAAATTGAACAACTATCTGAAATACTCTAGTTTAAAGAGCCTCTAAATTGTCTGAACTATGGAGTTGATGGGACAAGTCCCCAACTAACTCTGACTACTAAAAATGAATCAAAATGCTAAAATAAATAATCACATCCTCGAACTATGACGACTCACCTCTAACTCTGTATGCTGAGAATCTGAACTGCTAAGGCAGCTCGAGAGCCCGTGCATCTGAACCTATGATATAAGATATCATAGCACAAAAGAAAACATGTGTCAGTACTTTGAATATACTGGTATGCTCAGTGAAATAGGCTGAAATGCATGGGTTCATGTGCATGAACAATACTAACTAAATATCATGAGTGTGACTAAATGAGAGTACATGCATGAATATGTATACTTTACTGAATCATAATAACACTAACTACTGAATTTAAATATTGATTAACTGATATCTGAGTTTACTGATACTGAATCACTGGCAACTGAATGAATGTATCTAATAGTCTTGATTATGTGGAACTATACTGAGTCTCGCACTGAACTGAATGACTGTTTCTAATAGTCCTAAATCTGCGAAACTGAACTAAGTTCCATACTGAGACCGAATCTAAAACTAATACTGTGGGAAGTAATCATCTAACCGACATGCCCCTTCTCTAACTAATTTAGGGTCTAACTTGTAACGCCAGTTGGAAGGGTGTCAATATCGTTCCATAGGTAAAGACAAGTTCTGATTCACCCTCATCTGGTAAGTGCTCTGAATGATAATGGTGGTACCCTCAACTGGCAGGTAGATTACCTTATCAACCATTCACTGGCAGGTTAATATCTTAACCTACGCTGGCTACGTAGTTCTGGAACTAAAGGGCTGCTTCTAAGGATTACACCCTCTACTGGTAGGTGAGTCCCCATCCTTGGGTTTACTCGGTGTTGAATCCTATTCCCAACAGAATAGACATTAGACTAAATTCTAAACTATACTAGTTGGACTGAACTATTACTGATCGTACTATATAACTGAACTAAACTGATTTTATTGAACTGAACTGGTTGATTCTAAGTTCACTAAGTTTTCCTACATTCTGTAACTGACTGAATTCTACTGATCGAGACATAACGGATTCAACTTTGTGACTGACCATAGCTCTAAACAAGAAGCTAAATTGTTGGGTATTAAATACCCCCAGGACTCGATAGCATAAACTCAAAAGACATGGCATAATCTTGATAAATGATAATTACTACTTAGTCATCATTCATTTTTTTGGGCATTCAAGCAAGCACTTGCACGACATGAACTTGCATACACGCAAACATGATATAGTTTCACTATTTCACTCACATGGACAATTCATCAAACACTTATGGGGCATAACATATGCACATAATACTAAAACAACATGTAGGCATCGTTATTCAATTCCAATTACATAATTCTAAAGAGTTTCAACATGAATTCACATGATAAAGCACACATATCAATTAGCTCTACATAAATCTTCTAGTAAATCATAAAATAGAAACCCAATTAAGTAATAATCATGAATACACTTTAATTCAAATCATTGAAATCATGAAATCACTCTACATGAGCTTTAAAAGAGTTTCTTGGACTCTAAGGGTGGAAGGAAACCTTGGATGAACACTTCACCTACCTTAGTTGGTGAATTCGGGAAAATTAACGGTGGAATCTTGAGACTTGAATTTAAATTTAATTCACCTAGGGTTTTTGTTCTTGAGAAATTTATGATAGAATGATTATACTTTGCTAAAATAGGGATAAATTTCATGTTATGGGGGTTGAATGGGGATGGAAAAATGACTCATTTACCTCTAACGATGCGATCTTTAATTACTGAAAAATTGAATCATCGACGTGCAGACCGATGAGCCACATCATTGTCATCGATGCGATAGCCAATGCAGCGCGTTGAGGCCATGTTGATTCACTAGAAATTACACTGAGCTAAGGGAAAAATTATCTGTCGATGCGATGGATGATGCGACGCGTCAAGATCACGTCGACTCACTATTATGGTCATTCGAACATGGTCTAAACAAGGTCTGAAAAATCCAAAACCTGTTCGGAAACACCTATTGACATTCTTGATCATGAATTAACTCAAATATAAACATTTAATGGATGTAAAGGTCACAAAATAAGATTTCCAACTTTTAAAGGCTAAAATAACACTAAGTCTAAATACTTGCTAGAATTTTCTAAGTCTAGGACCCCTTAACAAGCTTAAAGGACTGAATTAAGCTAATAATTTTATGGGGTCTTACATTATCTCCCCCTTGGAAACATTCCTCCTCGAATGAGACTGACTAAGCTAAGAATACTGGTAGACTGAACTTACTTACTAAACATAAACATCTGAAACATGATTATCTGATTGTCACTACTGACATGCTGAATTTCATACTGAACATGCATATCTGATGCATAAGTACATGACTTAACTGACTCATGAACATATGACTGAATATGAAATGGTAACTGATATCAAGTTTGTAATGGAAAATTTGAGAATGAAACTGAATAAGCTTAAGGAGAACTATTACCTTGAGCTATATTTGAGTTTGCATAGAAGAGGTAAGGATACTTGGTCCGCATATCTGCGTCTGCTTCCCAAGTAGCTCCCTTAATGGACTGATTCTGCCAAAGAACATTGACTAGAGGGAATTTTTCGTTCCTCAATCTACGAATCTAATATTCAAGGATTTCGACTAGAATTTTTTCATAAGAGAGGCTATTTTGAATATCTATGCCCTCTATGGGGACTATAGCTGATGGTTCACCTATGCATTTCTTTAAAAATGAGACATAAAACATTGGATGAACCAAAGATAGATCTGAAGAAAACTCAAGCTCGTAAGCTACCTTTTCAAAATAGCTAAGAATTTGGTAAGGACCGACATATCAGGGACTGATCTTCCCCTTCTTGCCAAAATGCTTCACTCCTTTCATAGGAGAGATTTTCAAGTACACATAGTCACCAATCTCAAACTCGAGATATTTTCTGTGCATATCTGTGTATGATTTATGTCGGCTCTAAGTTGTCCTAAGTTTTTCCCTAATCCACTGAACTTTCTGTAAGGTATCAAATACCAAGTCAGGACCTACCACTCCGGCATCACCCACTTCAAACCAACCAATGGGAGATTTATGCCTCCTCTCATAAATTTTCTCAAACAGAGCCATTTGAATACTAGAATGATAGTTGTTGTTGTATGTGAACTCAATCAAAGAAAAGTGGTCATCCCAACTACCTTTAAAGTCTATCGTAAATGGTCACAGCATATCCTCTAAAGTCTGAATGGACCTTTCTGCTTGACCATCTATCTGAGGGTAAAAAGTTGTACCGACGTGAACTCGGGTACTAAGACTCTTTTGGAATGCTTTCAAAAAATGAGAGGTGAACTAGGTACCTCTATCTGAGATGATGGACAACAGAACACCGTACAATTTGACCAACTCCCTAATATAGAGTTTGGCATAATCCTCGACTGAGTAAGAGGTATAGGATGGTAGAAAATGAGCTGATTTGGTCATCCTATCTATAATAACCCAAACTGAATCATGCTAACGATGAGTACGAGGCAACCTGATCACAAAGTCTATGTTTACTTTTTCCCATTTCCATGTGGGAATGCTGAACTCCTGCATGGACCCACTAGGCTTCTGATGCTCAATATTATCCTAATGACATGTTGAGAACTTAGACATAAACTCTGCAATATCTCTCTTCATCCCACTCTACCAATATATCTCCCAAAAATCACGGTACATCTTAGTGGCCCTTAATAAATAGAGTAGCGCGTACCATGCGCTTCTACAAGAATTCGCTGCCTTAAGTCATCTATGCCTGGCACACATAGTCGACCCTGACAATGCAAAACACCATCTCACCCTTGGGAGAAAATCTCAACCTTCTGATCTCTGACTGATTCTTTCAACTTGACTAGACTGAGATCTCTATCCTGTTTTTCTTTCACTTCCAAAACTAGGGATGATTCTGAACTACTCTGCACCCATACACTACCTGCTACTTAATCGACTAAGTGGAAACCTAGTCGGGCTAGTTGATGAACTTATTAAGCTAACTTCTTCTTACTGTCCTCGATATGAGCAATACTACCCATAGAAATTCTACTGAGAGCATCGGCCAGTACATTGGGCTTTCCTGGATGATATAGGACACTCATGTCGTAGTCTTTTATCAACTCCAACCACCTTCTCTGATAGAGGTTTAGTTCTTTCTAAGAGAATGCATACTTCAGGCTCGAGTGGTCTGTAAACACATCCACATAAACTCCATACAAATAGTAACTCCAAATCTTTAAGGCAAACACTACTATTGCTAGCTCAAGATCATGAGTAGGGTAATTCTTTTTATGTGGTTTAAGCTGCCTAGAGGCATAGGATATAACGTTACCTCTCTGCATCAAAACATACCCCAAGCCAACTTTGGAGGCATCACAATACACCACAAAGTCGTCTAAACCATCTGGTAAGGTCAACACTGGAGTTGTAGTGAGTCGAGTCTTCAACTCGTGAAAATTCTTCTCACAAGAATCTAACCACTAGAACTTGACCTTTTTTTGAGTTAGTCTAGACATAGGGGATGCAATAGATGAAAATCCCTCAACAAACCTTCGGTAATAGCCGGCCAAGACCAAGAAACTCCTGATATCTAAAGGAAAGATAGGTCTGGTCCAGTTTCTTACAGCTTCAGTCTTTTGGGGATCAACCCTAATGCCATCACTAGAAATGATATGTCCGAGAAAAACTACTGACCTTAGCCAAATTTGCACTTACTAAATTTGGTGAATAACTGATGATTTCTGGGAGTCTGTAACACTATTTTGAGATAGTATGCATGATTACGTTCATTGCAGGAGTAGATGAGAATGTCATCTATGAAGATATGATGAACATGTCCAAGTACTACGTGAAAACATAGTTCATCAAGTCCATAAAGGCTGCTAGGGCATTGGTAAGACCAAAAAACATGACTAAGAATTTAAATTAACCATACCGAGTTATGAAAGCTATTTTTAGGATGTCACACTCCCTAACTCTAAGTTGATGATAGCCTGTTCTGATAGAAGTAACTGGCACCCTGAAGTTGGTCAAATAAGTTATCAATTCTGGGAAGTTGATACTTCTTCTTGATCGTGACTTTATTTAACTGATTGTAGTTAATACACATTCTAAGGAAACCGTCTTTCTTACACATGAATAAAATTAGTGTGCCCCATGAGGACATACTGGGTCTAATGAATCACTTATATAGGAGATCTTTCAACTGCTCTTTTAATTCTCTGAGTTTTGTTGGAGCCATTCTATATGGCGAAATAGATATGGACTTAGTATCTGGAAGAAGATCGATTCCAAAATTAATTTCCTTTTTGGGAGGAACTCCGGGACGATCTTAGAGAAATACATCTGGGAATTCACATGATACTGACACTGACACAAGAGTAGGGGTTTCTGAACTAAAGTCTTGAACTTGAACGAGATGGTAAACACATCCCTTAGATATCATTTTTCTAGCCTGAAGGTAAGAAACAAGCTAACCCCTAAGTGCTGAAGTACTACCCCTCCACTCTAGGATGCATTTATTCGAAAACTAAAACTAGACAATTCTGTTTATGTAGTCGACTGAGGCATAGCAGGAATGAATCCAGTCCATACCGATAATGAAATTAAAATTAGTCATATCCAATTCGACTAAATCTACTAAAGTGATTTTCTGAGATATCATAACCGGGAAGTTCCTGTATACCTACTTGGATATGGTGGATTTACCTACTAGAGTAGAGACTAATAAAGGTTTTTCTAGAATTTCAGGACTGACTCCAAAATTAACTACTATATATGTAGTAACAAAGGACAAAGAAACTCCTGCATCTAGCAAAGCATAAACATGCAAATGGAAAACTTGTAAGGTACCAGTGAACACATTAGGAGAACTCTCCTAATCGTGATGGGACTGAAGAGCATAGATTTTATTTAGCCGCTATCCATTGGTGGCACTGAAAGTGGCACCGTGCTGGGGGACTTTTATTCTGACCCTGAGAACTTGACTGGGATTATCTCTTACTCTATGGCCTATCTTTCCATACCCGAAACACACATTACTAATCGCTCTACAAATACCCTGGTGTTTCTGCCATACTTCTGACAAAGGGGATCATTTTGGGTAATGCAAACACTACCCTAGGATTTAGGGCCTGGTGCCCTATCCCTATTGTCATCTCTGAATTTTGACATAGGAGCGCTGGCTGAGGACAAAGCTAGAAGTGGGGATTTCATACGTAACTAAGAATGATTTCCACCCTCTGATTTAGGTTGAGTGAAGTTGAAACTACCTGTTGTCTTTTTCTTATTCTCCCTCTGCTTCTCTTTATTCTTTATCTCTTTTATCTACTAAGCATGGACCATGAGCCTGGATATGTCCATCTCCTTAATTAGAATTATGGTTCTACACTCCTTAACCATGCTGCTAGACACCCCTGACACTAACTTACTCATTAGGGACCTGATGTCTGCTACCATATGAGGAGCATATCTAGCTAATTAAGTAAATATAAGAGAATACTTTTTCACTATCATATTTCCCTGCTTTAGATTGATAAATTCTAACACCTTTGCTTCTCTTAAATTTAGTAGGAAGAACTTATCCAAAAAAGCAGTGGCAAAATCCTCTCACACTATGGGCCCTGCATCTATGGCCCTTTCTATTTTCCACTGCTTAAACCATGAATAAGCCACATCCTTCAACTGATATGTGGCTAACTCCGCACTCTCGAAAGTGGTCACCCCAATAAAATCAGTACCTTCTTTACCAGATCAAAAAATTCTTGAGGGTCCTCATCTGACTTAGACCTAATAAATGATGGAGGGTTCATTCAGGTGAAGTCTTAAATCCTGGCAGCAGTAGTATTGGCCACTGGATTGGCCAGAACGGTAGCTGGGCATTCATTCTAGGCTTTTATAGAATGAGATAAGGTGGTGAATACTGATATAAACTCAGTGTGAGAGATGTGTTCATCCAGTGGATCTAGCTGGATGGGCTAGGGTTCTGGCTGGTCTCCTATTCCTCTTCCCTTAGTCCTCTTTAGAGGCATATTTCTATAAATAGAAGAAAAAAGATTAGACTGAGAGTTAAACTAGAGCTCATGCTCACTCACATGCCATTAATACTGAAAGAAGAGAAATTTTTCCTAAAAAATCTCGTAGCCTCAAATCCATAAGTATGGAATGCTTCACACCCATGCACAAGACTCTACTAGATATGGCTTTTAGACTTCCTAGGACTCTGTTGAACCTAGCTCTAATACCAAGTTTGTAACGCCCCAAGTCTGTACCCCAGATGCTATACGGTGCTCATAATCCCGAAGGACCACAAGTTAACCCATGACTGGTACCTACTACAATAACTGAACAATAATATGGTAATATGTATAAAATAGGAAAAAAATTGGCCATAAGGCTCAATACTATAAATAATACTGAATTTGGTATCACAACACCAAATCTAAACATCAATACTGAAACTGAACAACTGTCTAAAATACTATAGTCTAAAAAGCCTCTAAACTGTCTGAACTATGGAGTTTATGGGACAAGTCCCCAACTAACTCCGACTACTGAAAATGAACTAAAATGCTGAAATAAATAATCATATACTCAAACTATCAGGACTCACCACTAACCCTGTATGCTGAGAATTTGAACTTCTAAGGGTGCTCGGGAGCCCGTGTATCTGAACCTATGATATAAGACATCACAGCACAAAAGAAAAGAATGCATCAGTACTTTAAATATACTGGTATGCTCAGTAAGGTAGGCTGAAATGTGTGGGTTTATGTGCATGGACAATACTAACTGAATATCATGAGTCTGACTAAATGAGAGTACATGCATAAATATGTAAACTGCACTGAGATCATAATAACACTGAACACTGAATTTAAATACTGATTAACTGATATCTGAGTATACTGATACTGAATTACTGGTAATTGAATGACTACTTCTGACAGTCTTAATTCTGTGACACTATACTAAGTCTTGTGCTGAGCTGAGTGACTGTGTCTGACAGTCCTGAATCTATGGAACTGAACTGAGATCTATACTGAGACTGAATCTAAAATTGAGACTGTAAGAAGTAATCATCTAACTGATATGCCCCTTCTCTAACTGATTTGGGGTCCAACCTGTAACCCCAATTAGAAGGGTGTCAATACCGTGCCATAGGTAAGGACAAGTATTGAGTCACCCTCATCTGGCAGGTGCTCTCAACGAGAATGGTGGTACCCTCAACTGGTAAGTTTATCACCCCATCAACCCTCAACTGGAAGGTTGATGTCTCAACCTACGCTGGCTATGTAGTTATAGAATGCAAGGACTTCTTCTAAGGATTACACCCTCTAATGGAAGGTGAGTCCCCATCCATGGGTTTACTCAGTGTTGAATCCTACTCCCAACTAAATAGACACTGGACTGAATTCTAAACTATACTAGGCTGGACTGAACTATTACTGATCGTATTGTATAACTAAACTGAACTGATTGTACTTAACTGAAATGGATTGATTCTGAGTCACTGAGTTTTTCTACGTTCTATAACTGACTAAATTCTACTAATCGAGACATGATTGATTCTACTCTGTGACTGACCATGGCTCCAGATAAGCAGCTAAATTATTAGGTATTAAATACCCCCAGGACTCGATAGCATAAACTCAAAAGACATGGCATAATCTTGAGAAATGATAATTACTACTTAGTCATACTTAGTCATGCTAATATGATATAATTTCACTATTCCACTCACATGGACAATTCATCAAACACCTGTAGGGCATAATATACGCACATAATACTAAAACAACTTATAGGCATCATAATTCAATTCTAATTACATAATTCTAAGAGTTTCAACATGAATTCACATAATAAAGCACACATATCAATTAACTCTACATGAATCTTGTAGTAAATCATAAAATAGAAACCCAATTGAGTAATAATCTTGAATACACTTTAATTTAAATCATGGAAACCATGAAATCACTCTAAATGATCTTTAAAAGAGTTTCTTGGAATCCAAGGGTGGAAGGAACCCTTGGATGAACACTTCACATACCTTAGTTTGTGAATTCGGGAAAATTAACAGTGGAATCTTGAGTCTTGAATTTGAATTTAATTCGCCTAGGGATTTTGTTCTTGAGCAATTTGTGAAAGAATGATTATATTTTGCTAAAAGAGGGCTAAATTTTAGGTTATGGGGGTTGAACGGGGGTGGTGAAATGACCCATTTAGCCCTAAGGATGCGGTCTTTTAATTACTGAAAAATTAAATCATCAACGCATAGGTTAATGCATTGTGACATTGGCATCGATGTGATAGCCAATGCACCGCGTCAAGTTTGTGTCGATTTACTGGAAATTACACTGAGCTGAGGGAAAAGTTATCGGTCGAATTGATGGATGATGTGACGCATCAATATCATGTCGACTCAATGTTTTGGTCATTCGAACATGGTCTAAACAAGGTTTGAAAAATCCAAAACTTGTTCGAAAACACCTATTGACATTCTTGATCATGAATTAACTCAAATATCAACTTTAATGGATGTAAAGGTCGCGAAATAAGATTTCCAACCTTCAAAGACTAAAATAACACTAAGTCTGAATGCTTAGCTAGACTTTTTTAAGTCTGGAACCCCTTACCAAGCTTAAAGTACTAAATTAAGCTAAGAATTTTGCGGGGTCTTACAGCCTATGGTTCTTTTTGTGTAGCTTGTGAATGCTTTGTGAAAGTGAGCATAATTTGATTTTTATACTTATTTTTCTGATAAATTGCATCTATATGAGTGATTATGGGTAATTCTCGTATGGTAAGGGCACATGTTATATGATTGTTAGAAAATTTTTATGATCTCTTTGATTGAGTGATATGCATGAGTTTTCAACTTGGTGAGTTGATTCTTGGGGTTAGGATGTTTTGAAGTGGTGTTCTTAAGCTTTTAATTGTATATAACATGCTTAGTGTAAAATAAAACTTGCTATCTATGTAGTCATTATAGAGCTAGCTTAAGTGTCTTTCCGTAGTAGTAGTGTTGAAGCCTTTCATGATATGATGATTAAGAGAAAGTGTTGTTCAAGGACAAACAAGTCTTTAAGTGTGAGGTGATTATCTTAGGTGAATTTATGCACCTAAGTGTAGTTACCTGGCCTTATTTAGCTTACTTTTTTAGGACTTCTAGTGTGCTCATTGAGTTATTCTTGATATAAATTTGCATATAAGTATTAAGTGATGTTTTTATAATGTTCAAGGGGTGTTCAGAATGAGTTTGGAGTTAAAACATTACGTAAAGTTCAAACGAGAAAACCAGTACTCTTAGCTTGAGTTATGTTCCTTTCTAGTTCATCGTGTCGGATTCAATTGAGTTTTGAGCTCTAATTTGAGGTGCTTGATATTTTAGTATGTTTGGTGAGTGGATTTACATGACATATCGATGATATATAATCTATAAATCAAGATGAAAAGTCACCACAAAGAAAGGGATAAAGATCCAAATGCATGGAGTACAATGTGACCAAATTTGGAATTTGTGAACTCATTGGCATGCCACGGACCCTAGGCATCGCTTTAAGGGCGTTCAACACCCTTTGTGACATTCTAAAATATTGTTTCCAGTGTACCTCCAAAATTTCTAACATGCCACAGACCCTATGCCACTCGATAAGGGCATGGCACCTTAGCTAAGTCAAAATCGGCAACTTGGTCCTATTATAAATAAGACACTTTTAACTCTAGTGTTACCACGTTGGATAACCTTGGGGATTTGAAACACAATTTAGAAGGCTTAAAATAGAGTTTTAATTCCTTTACTTTAGTTTTATTTTGGATTATACTCATGTGATTCCTTGTATGTCCATGAGTGGATAAACACATTTTTCGGGGTTATGGCCAAGAACATGATTACTTATGCTTAGTAATTGAGTTGGTTTATTGTTATTATAATTGTTGGTTGTTCTTATATCCTTTTTTTAACTATCTTATAGATTCGCGACCCTTAGGATAAGCGCTTAATTCTATTATGAGCCTAGAAGGAGGAATAATAGAATAGAATGTGAGATATAGGGAATAGGATTGTAAGCTTCTCATGTATTGAAGTTATAATTTGTGTTTGGGATAGGAATATACCTAATACACCCTATTTTATTCATTAATGGGAAGAAATATAAAGGTGTTTAGATTAGTATTGTATCCCAGCTCAACGATGTAGTCGTATGGCTAGGTTAGATAGTTGATTGGAGGTTCGTAAGACCCTTAATCATATATTCGACCCCTCGAATTAACAACCAAGATAATTAATGATTCCAACTAAATTATGAAGCTAAGTATTATTGTTCGTAGTGCCTTATCCCTGAATTTCTCCCTATAAGTATTCAAAACTTTTATTTTATTGCATTGTTTTAGTTTACGTTTAGTTCTTAACTCTCAAACTTTTGGGGTTACTTTTGCACTTATTTAATCTTTGAAGTGAGACTAGATTAAGATAGTTATTTAACACCGGTCCCTGTGGGATCGACACTTGACTTTCTTTAAGGCCACAATTCTACTTGAGTGGACCACGTACACTTGCGTGTACGCTTGGGCGGAACAGTGTATATAATCAATATATGCTCGTTTTTTCTACCTTAAAATTTTTAAAATTTTAATTTAATACTATAAATTTCTCGAAGTTTGAATTAACATGATACTATCAGTTTAAAAATAAATTAAGCTGAAGAAAAATTGTTAAAATGAGTGTTTGAAATTTTAGAGAAACTAATATATCTGCAATATTATAATAACAATAAATTAATTATTTGTTTTCTATCAAAAAAGTATAGATAATGTGAATTATTAAAAAAGAAAAGGCAACTAAGTGCACTAAGCTCCTGCTATGCATAGCGTTCGAGGAAGGGTCCCATTACAACAGTATATTATACACAGTCTTACCTTTCATTTCTGTCAAAAGCTATTTTCAAGACCTGAACACTTGAGCACTTGAAAATAACTTTATCAGTTACTCCAAGGATCTCCTTCAAATACTGTGAATTATTAAAAATTAAAATTATCCATTAGCAAAATTCATCTAAATTCAAGATTAATCTTAATTTTTATTTAGTCTAAAATGAACGTAGTATGAAAAGGTAAAAAGTTAAATCGATCAACAAGTGATTAAAAGGTAAATTTTCTCGAGACCAACTAGATATATCAAAGAGATTCTCGATATTCTTGGTGATCAAAAACATCACAGGAATATTCAAAATCCTACATTCTCGAATAACGAAAAAGATTTAGAAAAAAAGGATTAAAAAGTATTATAAAATTAGACTCACAATCTTGAAAAATAAAATAATTTCTATTTATTTATTTTGTGATTTACAGTTTATACTTTGATAAGTTTATTTTAGATGTCTACATATATCCTTTTTCTTTTTATGTAGATTTGTGTCAAATTCCTCATTTAATTAAATAAGCAAAATACACGTCCAATGTATGTACCTTAAACTAATATGTATAAAATACACATAGAAACTATATAGGATGTATATAGAAGTTGCATAGATATTGTATAAAATATGTATTTAAATCATTATTACAACTAAATGTTCTATATAGAAACTATATAATTATTGTATATAAATGTATCTATATAATTATTACAATTAAAAGTTGCATAGAATGTACCTAGAAATTATACAATTATTGTATAGAATATGTATTTTTTATATGATATGAATAAAAATTATATCATTATTGTATATAATATGTATTTGTATAAGATGCGTATAAAAATTATATTATTATTATATACAATATTTATCTGTATAAGACGTGTGTAAAAATTATATCATTTTTTTATTAAAAATATGTACATATACATTTAAATATGTTATTTTTATATAATCAATAAAAATACGCTCTTTGAATTTAATTGATAAAAATAAGAATACAATTAATTTGAATTTAATTGTCAAAAGAAATAAAAAAGATAACCTACAAAATTATATTTGATTTTTTAAAAAATTTAGAAAAGAAAAGGAGATCAATTGTTTTTTTAAAATAAAGGAGGAAAAAAAAAAAGGCGAAGAAATTGCAGACACAAAAAAAAAAACATAAAAAGCAAACGTGTCACCCTAGGAAAAGGTTAAAAAGAAAGAAAAAGAGATGCTACCGTGTAAACTATACAAATGACCCACATAGTGGGTGATTTTATTTTTTTGTCTCCAATAAACAAACTCTACAAAACTAGTCTTTCTTCCTTTTTTTTTATACAGGAGTTTAACCGCACACACCGCGCACGTGTATGGATTGATTATTTGAAGCTAAATTATTTTATACATTGCAAAAATTTTTAATGAATTATAAAAAGTTCAAATCACTTTTTGAAGATTTTTTTACACTTTGATACAATAATGTAAACATTAACATATATTTTAGTGTAAGCACATATATATTTACCACCAAAAATTTTCAGTGATTGATGGATCATCACTTTTACATTTGTCATGCAGTACATCTTTCGTATATTGCTGCCTGCTAGAGACCAAGAGAGGCACATCAATTTGAACCATATTTGTAGTACCATTATTTTTCTTTCTTTTTAATATATTTAGAATCTTTCCTTGTTTTTAAAGTCAAATTTTTACAAAATCATTGATTGCATTATTATTACATACTTAAAACTTAAAAAAAAATTGTTACTCTTAGTTTTTTCTTATTCATACACTTTTATATTTATTTCTAGATTTTTCAAATCTTCTTAAAATTAAATCTAGTTGATTTGAAATTCTTAAACTAATGAAAAACTATTTATTTGTCATTAATTTTGATGATTTCTAATAAGAAAATATTTTACCATAAATATATTTAATTAATTTTCAACTCTTAAATATTAGAAAAATAGTGAAAAGACGATTTTGTCTAAATCAAAGACTTTTAATGAAGAGTCAAAAGTTCAAACAACATTTCTAATGTCCTTCACATTTTTAATATAGTATAGATATAGATATAACTATATTTTAACCGCACGTGTCTCACACGTATAATGTTTGATTGTTTAAAATTAAATGATTTTAAGTACTGCAAAAAAATTTAATGAAGTATAAAAAGTTAAAATCACTTTTCATTGATCCTTCATATTTTAATATAATAATGTAAATATAAACATATATTTTTGGATAAGCACAAATATATTTTACCACCAGAAGTTTCAAGTGATTGATAGATCATTACTTTTGTGTTTGTCATATAGTATCTCTTTCCCTTACTATTAGGGGACACATCAATTTAAACTATTTTTGTGGTACAATTATTTTTCTTTTTTTCTATGTTTAAAATATTTCCTTATTTTTAAAGTTAAATCTTTACAGTATCATCATTATATTCTTATTGCGTATCCAAAACTTTAAAAAATTTGGTACTTCTTAAATTTTCTTATTTTAACACTTTTATATTTATTTTTAGATTGTTCAAATCTTCTTAAACTCAAATTTAATTCATTTAAAATTCTTAAACTAATGAAATAAGTATTAGTTGTCATTAATTCTGACGACTTCTAGTAAGAAAAGATTTTACCATAAATATATTTAATTAATTTGTAATTTTTAAATATTAGAAAAAATAGTGAAAAGACAATTTTGTCTAAAGTAAAGACTTTTAATGAAGGGCGAAAAATTGAAAAAACATATTTAAGGTCCTTCACACTTTTAATATATTATACATAGAACAAATATCTATTTGCCCCTCTATACCTTAAATATTTTTAAACAACTCTCCATACTTATTTTTCTTTCAACTTCTTTTTTTTTTTTTTTTTGGCTTTTTAAGCTTACTTTGATTTTTATTTGTTTTCGTTTTTCTTAGTTTTTCTCAACCTTTACTTTTTTCCTTTTCTCCTCTCAACATTTATTTTTTCTTCTTTTTATTTTTCTTTGGTTTTATTTTTTATTTTCTCTTACTATTTAAAAAAAAATTCTCAACTTTATTTTTTGTTTTTTCTTTTCTTTATTTATTTTTTTCTCAACCTTTATTTTTTTCTCCACTCAACTCCTATTTTTTTTCTCTTTCTATTTTTTATTTTCTCTGATTTTTGTTTTTTTCTTTTTTTTTTCAAAAAAAGTTTTTTCTCAACTTTTATTATTTTTCTTTTCATTTTCCTTTTTGCCCTTTTCTTCAATATCTTTCAAACAACAAGTTACATCCCCATGAGTAAGAGTTAACACTATCATGTTGTGTCTTGATTTATGAGATGTTATGAAATTTTGGTTCAGAGGCAAGACTTGGCCCAAGGACTTTCAAATAATAAGTTACGTTCCATGGGCAAGAGTTGACACTAACACATTGTATTTTTAGTTATGAGATGTTCTATAACTCATGCCTTAGAGGCAAGATTTAGTACATTAACTTTCAATCAACAAGTTACACCCCGTAGACAAGAGTTGATACTATCACATTGTGTTCTTGGTTTATGAAATGTTCTATAACTCTTGCCTTAGAGGCAAGAATTATCCCAAAGGACTTTCAAACAACAAGTCACGCTCTTAAATTTACCTTAAGGCCAAAGATAGAAGATCCTCTTTTCAGATCAATCAACTTTCTATTCTTTAGCAAAAATATAATTGAAGTTGAGAAACAAAATAGAAGAAAAAAAGAGATAAAATAAAAAAAATTAATATTGAGGAAAAAAAAAGGAAAAAAGTAGGGGTTGAGGAAAAAATAAGAGAAGAATAAAAAAAAAGGAGAAAAAAATAAGGATTGAGAAAAATAAAAATAAAGTTTGAGAAAAATGAAAAAAAATAAATAGGAAAAGATGAAAACAAAAGAATAAAAAAAATAAAGATTAAGACAAATGAATTAAAAAAAGAAATAAAAAATAAACAATCTTTGAGAAAAAAATAAAAAAGGAAAGAAAAAAAAAGATAAGGGTTGAAACAAAAAAATTAAATTAAGAAAAAAGAAAAAAAATTAAATTAAGGAAAAATAAAAAAAAAAAGAGAAAAAAAAAAGAAATAGAAGTTGAGAGACAATATGAGCATAAAAAGTATAAAAACATCTTTAGTGTAAGGGGGAAAATGTACTTGTACAATATATAAGAAGATTGGAAGACTAATCCTTAAAAACTTTTTTTATGGGAGCAAAAAAGCAAAGCGACACACTCTGGGGGCCATATCATGTAATTTGCTATCAGGGAATGGCTAAAAGTGAAAATTAAAATTTTCTGGCCATTTCCATCAAATTAGTTTCAGCCCAAAGGTTGTTTCTGTCTTTCCCCCTATTTTAAAGGTTCTAAATATGACCCACAACTTCAATTTTAAATAATTAACCGAACTAAATACCATAGAAAACCCACAACGAGATCCACGAGTACAAAAAAAATTGCGGCAAACACAAAGGTAATAAAGCTAAAAAAAAAAGCTAGTTTTATTATCCATACTTCCTGCATCCCAATTTATATGAGTTAGTTTGAGTCAGCACAAAATTTAATAAAGAAAGAATAATTTTTTAAAACTTATGGTCTAAAATATATTATATAGGTTTGTGTAACTGTAAATCTTTTTCATTCAAGATAAAATAAGCATTTTAAAGTCAAATTGTTACTAAATGTAGAAATGTGTCTTTCTTTTGGGATTGAATAAAAAGGAAAGTGATTCATACTACCTCTATTTCATTTTAGTTGACTCTTAAAATAGTTATTTCAATTTACTTGTCCAATTTATAAAGTTAAGAGAAGTTTATTATGTTCTTTCAGTATTACCCTATCATTAAATGACTATGTAAATTGTATATACTTAAATTTATAATTTCAAAGTATAATTAATTAATATGGCTATTTTAGTAAAATAAACCCCTTATAATATTTTTTTAAGAAGAGTGTCAAGTCAACAAGGTGTAATGACCCACCAGGTCATTCCCTTTGTTTTGTGCATTTTCACTGTTTAGAGCTTCCTTATACTTGTCCCATGTCATTTATGACTTGCTGGGACTGACAGTTTAGTTACGGGCTAGTGCATTTGGTTTTTAGAGTTGTTTTCCTGTTTAGAAGTCTCTGAAGTTTAGAAATGGATCACAACCTCAGATGCCATTTCAGACAGACTCAACAAATCTAGAATGTTGATTTCAGGCTAGGGGTCCATTAGTCCGGATCCCTAGGCTTCTAGACTCATTTTGGGCATTGGGGTGTGGGCCTCATATTTTATCGAAATGCCCTCAGATGGAAATTCAATAGGTCCGTTGAGTCAAGAATGTCAAATTTGGTAGGGTAGCATAGTTCATTTGTGTTCACGAGATTTCAAATACATTTCAAGGGCTCGATCAGGATATTTACTACTTTAAAAGTTGTTATCGCATCAACACCTAGTGCAGGCCAAAAATGACTTTTGCATTTGTGAGGCCATGGTTGCGTTCATAAGGGCCAAGATTTTGGGCCTCCTCATTCGCGGTCTAGACTTTGCATTCGCAAAGAAGAGGTCTTCTAGGCTGGTCCAGCCTTATTCTTTGCGATCGCGGAGGACCAGTCGCTTTTACGAAGGTCTGTTTGGGGTAGTACCTGTATTTGCGATAAGGGCCCTACGTTCGAGAAGAAGGGACACTGACAATATTTAAGCTTTCTTCTTTATTTTTCCAGCATATTTTTCAAGTCCCACACACCATTATGGCACTTTGATCTCTATAATTATGAGGAAATTGTATTATCGAACTAAGAATTAGTTGGGAAGCGTGATTATAGACCCCATATCATTGATTTTCCCGTAAGCTTTCACTCAATTTCTCTCTTAATTCTCTGTTTGATGATCTATTTTTGGATTATTATTGGGGCTAGTTTGGAATTGTTTTATTGTTGGAATTAGCTATATTTTTGTGGCATTTGATCCTTAAGCTGCTTAGGATGCTGTGACAGTTTCAATTTCCTAATTTCGCAAATGGATCCAACATAAGATTTTATTCTGATTTCTAACTTGGGGGTTTTATATGCAATATGAGTATTATTTTTCTCATCTTGATGATTAGACTGTTGTTTTTATAGTGCGACAGATCTCAAAGGCCTCTCAAAAGTGAAAAGTTCAATTTTAGAGGATTCAACGAGTGTTCTGCGGCATCAAGGTATGCTAGGCTTATCCTATTTCTATATTAAGATTATTTATGATATTAGTGTACTAGTATACTAGTTTTTGGTAGGTTGTTTTAGCTCAGTTATTGATTTAGATTTCTACCCCTTATTGAGCCGGTTAGGGCCCCTTTTCAATTGATTTCGGGCATGTTGTCCACTCGAACAGTGTAATATCATACTTTAGGGCTATGATTATTACTATTAGTGCCTTGAAATAGAATTGGGAAGCTTTATACTAGACTAGGTTAGGTTTTGGCCTAGATTAAACTTACGGGGTCCCACTATTCTTTTTAGCTAGTACACTTGGATTGGAGAATCTTTAGGCTTACTTAGACTCTTGATACCATTTTAGACAATTATTTAGGTTGGATTCAACCTAGACATGATCCATGACCTATTTTTTTTGCCTTTTTCCCTTGGGAAGAGTAGTATTTAACCTGGATCACTCTTCTTTGACTCAGTATTAAGGGCCCATTTTCCATTAGTATATGTATTCGTTCAAGATTTGTATTATTGACCTTATGGTCTGAAAATAGGCCTAGAAACCTTGGACTTCTTACCTTTATCTAGCTATGCACATATTTATTTAAATGCATTTCAGTTTTGGTTTGGGACCGATAGATACTTTATTTTTACTATTTATTATAAGTTTTGGCATGACTTCAACATCAGTTACAACATTGTTTTAGTATTAGTTTTCTAGTTGAGATTGACTATCATGGGATCACTGGTTTTTGCTTGAGGTATGGTTACTATAAGTTTTGATTCAAGTCCGGCATTTAGTTATGATATGGTCTGCATGTTTTAGTGTTGATTATGATTGTTTTAGTGTATTGTCAATGGTACTAAGTTCTTTCATACATGGTTTATATGGCCTCTCATTATTACCCATTATTTTTGTTTTGAACTTAGTGTATGTCCTCCTATTATTATCCATAATATTAGGTCCGAGCCAACATCTGGCCTCTCATTATTAACATTGGTGTTGATTCAAGATCAGTGCCCATCTGGATAGGTTTTTAATAGATTTGGGATTAGATGGTTACCTGAGATCAGTTTAGCTGATGTTACTTATGCTTTCTACTTAAGTTCGTTCTTTTATGCACTCGCTGCCTTATGGGGGCATGGTAGGATTACTTGTCTTACTCTATGTGTCTTTTGGGATTATGGAGGGCCAAATCAGATTATAGTTATCTTGTCTTTCTTACCATTAAGTTGTTCATTTCATGTATTGATCTTATTCATTTCTTTATCACCCGTACATAGCTTAGCAAATATTTATATTTCTGCTCTTGTTTTTGCTGACTTAGCCTATACTCTTGCATTATATTTATGCTTTTACTATATTGAGCTTAGTTAGCCGAATATACCTATTGAGAACCCATTTCCTAGGTACTCATACTGCACTTCTACATCTTTTTTGTGATGCTGATTTGAGTATCAGCCACCAGCATTGACACTATCTTTAGGCCTTGTTGCTGATTTTGAGATGGGGTGAGCTTTCTAGAGTTTGAGACTGATCCTCCTCCATCTGTTCCAGTTATTATCTTTTGCATTTTGAGACTACTATATATATACATGTATTTTTGGAACTTTTTCTAGTACTCTAATTTATGGATGTATAGCTCTATCCACCTATAGTGTTGAGAGGTTGGCCTGTGTTTATATTCAAGAAATGGTTTGCCTTCATAAGGTGCTAGTGTCTATATTTCATATCGAGCTTCTCAGTTTACTTCTAGATTCTAAAGGAAATTTTAGGAGAAATTGGGTACATAGGTTGACCTTAGCATCTCCTTTAACCCCCAAATTGATGGGCAGTTTTAGCGGACTATTTAGGTTTGAAAGAGATGCTCTACGCTTGCATCTTGGATTTTGGAGGTCAATAGGATCAATTTTTAACTTTGGTAGAGTTTGCATATAATAGCAACTTTCATTCAAGTATTCAGATTATCACATTCGAGGCATTGTATGTTAGGTAATGTCGACCTCTGATTGGTTGGTTTGATAATTCTAAGGTTAGGCCCCATGGTATAATTTATTTCGTGAGTCATTGGATCAAGTTCAGGTAATTCGGGATAGGCTACGAGTAGCTCAGAGCAAGAAGAAGAGTTATGTTGACTATAGACTTAGTGCCTTATGTTGGCGACTAGGTTTTCTTGAAAGTATCACACATAAAGAGTGTGGTAAGGTTTAGGAGGAGAGGTAAGCTCAACCTCCAGTATATTAGACCATTTGAGATCCTACGGACAATTGGGTAGGTAGCATATGAGGTAGAATTACCTCCTAAGGTTTTATCCATTCACTTAGTGTTTCATGTATTTATGTTGCGGTTGTATATCCCAGATGAGTCTCATGTGCTTTGGTGGGAATCAGTTCATTTGGATGAGAGGTTGGAATTTGTAAAGGAACTTGTATCCATTTTGTCCAACAATGTCAAGCGCTTGCACTCTAGAGACATTTCTGTAGTTAATGTTTGATGGCGCCATTGTCTAGTGGATGAGGCTACCTGGGAGATCGAGTATGATTGTGGACCCAGTATCCCTACCTATTCTAGCCTTCGGGTACTTCCAGACCCTTTACTTTTATAGACAAAAGTCATTTTAGAAGTGGATGTTGTAATGAACACCAGGTCATTCCTTTAGTTTCATGAATTTTCTATATTTATAGCTAATCTATTACCGCCCCCAATCATTTATGACTTGTTGTATCTGACAACTTGTTTACATGGTAGTTCGTTTAGTTTTTAGAGGCATTTTCCTATTTAGGAGTTTTTGTAGTTAAGAAATAGACTTAGGTCTAAAACCTCAGGTAACGACATCGGATGCCATTTCTAATAGTCTTAACATCTTCAGAAAATTAATTTTAGGCTAGGGGGACCCTTAGTCTGGGTGCCGAGGCTTCTGGACTCATTTTAAAATATGGAGTGGAATTTGGAAAAATGTTCCCTTGGGTGTGGCCCCACTATTTATCAAAATGACCTTGGATGGAAATTTTTATGGTGTCATTGAGTCCAGGATGTCGAATCTGGTAGGATAGTATAGTTCATTTTCATTAATGAGATTTTGAACAAATTTTGAGGGTACGATCGAGATATTTGAAACTTTAAAAATTGTTGGTGCATCAACACCTGGTGCGGCCTAAGAATGGCCTTCGCTTTCACAAGTGTCAAAATTTTGTATCTCTGCATTTGTAGCATAGCCTTCACATTTGAGAAGTGGAGGCCAACCAAGCCGGTCCAGTCTACTTCTTCGTGATCACGGTAGACCTGACGCATTTATGGAAGTGTGTCTAGGCCTGTACTAACATTCGAGACAGGGGACTTGCGTTCACGAGGAAGGGACCGCTAGCAGTATATAAGCTTCCTCTTTCATTTTTTCAGCCCAGTTTTGAGTCCCACATACCATTGTTGACACTTTGAGCTTTGCAATTATGAGAAAATTGTATAATCAAGTTGGTAATTAGTTGGGGAGTGTATTTGTGAGGCCCATATCGTCTATTTCCCCGTAAGCTTTTGATCAATTTCTCCTTTAATTCTCAGTTTGATTATTTATTTTTGGATTATTGTCGGGGATTCTTAGGGGGTGCTTTAAGCTCGAAATTAGCTACATTTTTGCTATTTGATCCTTGAGTTGCACGGGATACTGTGATGGTTTAAATTCATAATTCTGCAAGAGGGCCCTACATAGGAGTTTTAGTCCAATTTTTGACTCGAGGCATTTATACACAATATGAGCATTATTTTTCTCATCTTGATGTGTAGGCTGCTTTTTTGATAGCGTGACAACTCTTTGGAGGCTTCCCAAAAGGGGAAAGCTCTAGTTTAGAGGACTCGACAAGCGTTCGACGACGTCAAGGTAGGCTAGGCTTATCCTATCTCTATATTAAACTTATTTATGATATTAGTATACTATGATTCTAGTTTTGATAGACATTTTTATCCTGATTATTGATTTAGTAATCTACGTTTTATTTAGCTGGTTAGAGCCCTGTTTTGATAGATTTTGGACTCATTGTCCCCTAGAACAATGTAGTATTATATTTTAGGGCTAAGATTAGTAATATTGTCACCTGGAAGTGGTATTGGGAAGATTTACACTATACTAAGTTAGGTTTCGGCCTAGGCTTGGCTTTTGAGACCTCGTAGTAGGTCCTACTACCCTTTTTGCTTGTATACTTGGCTTGAAGATACTTTAGGCTTAGTTAGACTCTTGATACTATTGTAGGGTATTACCTTCGGTTGTGTTTGACTTAGACTTGATCCACAACCTATTTTTGCCCCTTCTCCCCGAGTAGAGTAAAATTTGACCTAGATCGCTCTTCCTTGACTAAGTAATTGGGGGACCTACTTTGCCTTAGTGGACATATTCGCTCGAGATTTGTATTATTTACCTTATGGTCTAGAAATATGCTTAGAAACCTTTGATTATTACCTTTAGCTACTTATGCGTATATTTATTTAAATGCATTTTATATTCAGTTCGGACTGACATGTACCTTATTTTTATAATTTATTATGAGTTATTTCATGGCTCGAGCATCAATTATGGTATGATTTTGGTATCATTTTTCCAGTTGAGATTAGCTATCTATAGGATCACTAGTTTCTGGTTGTGGTATGTTTAATATGAGTTTTCATTCAAGTCCGACATCTGGTTATGATACGATCAGGGTATTCTAGTGTTCATTATAATTTTTCTGGGAGTATTAACAGTGGTACAGAGTTTTATTGTACATGATTTACGTGGCCTTTTGTTATTACCCCTATTTTTTATTCTAACTCAGCATATGAATATTATCTATTATTTTCAGCTCGAGTTCGACATTCGACCTCTCGTTATTACCCATCGATGTTGATTAAAGTCTGGTTCCCATCTTGATAGTTTTTAATGGATTTGGGATTAGATGGTTAAGATCAGTTGAATTGTGGTTACTTATAGTTTCTACTTTAGTTACTTCTTGTATGCACCCGCCAACTTATGGGGGCTCAGTAGGGTTAATTATCTTCTTCTTTGTGCTTTCTAGGCTTATGGGAGCCCATCTAGGTTATAGTTAGCTTGTCTTCTTACCCTTGAGTTGTTCATTTCTTGTATTGCCTTATTCATTTTCTATATCGCTCGTGCATAACTTAGTAGATATTTTTATTTCTACCCCTGTTTATGATGACTTAGCTTACACTCTTGCATTATATTTATGCTTTTACTAGATTGAGCTTAGTCAGTCGATGATGCCTACTGAGTACCCATTGCCTTGTTACTCATACTGCACTATTGTATTTTTTTCCTAATGCAAATTTATGAACGAGCCACTGGCGTTGATGCTATCCTCAGCCTTATTGTTGATTTGGAGGCGGGGTGAGCTTTCTAGACTCTGAGACCGATCTTCCCCCATCTATTCTAGTTATAGTCTTTTGTATTTTGAGACTATTATATATACATTTATATTTTGAATTTTGTCTAGTACTCTAATTTTGGGTTATGGTGGCTCTAGTACCAACCTTACTAGGTCTTAGGAGGGATTCATTTTGTTTATTTTGTCTTCTTCCCCTCATGTACATTATACTATGGGACTATTTATTCTTTTCTTGTTTCCACATACTTGTTATTGTATTGATTTCTTTCTTGTCTTTCCTTATTTTCAGTCGATTAGCCCATTACATGTTGTTTTGGGCTTTAGTTTATACACTACAACAAAATTGATATATATATATATATATATATATATATATATATATATATATATATATATATATATATATATATATATATATATATATATATATATATATATATATATATAAATGAAATTATTAGCTACGAGATGGAATTTGTCACTAATTATTAACTTTTTATGACGAAAATTACATTTCGTATCTTGATGCATAAATCATATACTTTTAGTGGCGAAACATAATGCTTCGTAGCAAAGTTTTGTCCTCTAAAGTTTCCTACCAAAAAATATTTTGGCACCATTTATTAAGTATCATTAGTGGCGAATTTTACATTTTCAGTGACACCTTCTTTTATCGCTAATAATGTATCCAATTCGTGACAAACTATTTTTTGTCTTGAATTAGTTATAATTTTAGACATAAAAAATTTCATCATAAAAAAAAAAGTAGTCGCAATACCGACAAATTAGAGTTTGTAGTTAAATATTGTAGGTTTTAGCTACAAAATTTGATATTTAATTGTGACCTCAGTTTTTTTTTACTAATACTATAAACAATTAGTGACGAGCATTTTATTTTCTCTAATCAACCTATGATTCAGTAACAACATAATTTTATCATAAAATATGCCATCATTAAATAGTGACGATTTCAAATTTGTAGCTGAATAATATAACTATTTGCGACGAAAATTTTTTGTAGCTAAATATAAATTGATCTTTGGCTATTATTGTTTATGATTATAGAAAATTCATTGTATATCGATATAGCTTAGAAAATAGACTCAATTTAATTGTGTGAAGGTGAAGGTGAAGTGGACTTACTGAATGAATTTTTCAGAAGGGTGCAAAGTCAATGTGTTAGTCTTGTCACATGTGGAAACATTCTAAGTAGACCGAAATTAAATATGATCAACTAGAGTTTGTAGCTATCATTGTAAGTTTTAGCCACAAAACTATATATTTGATTGTGTCCATAATTTTTGTAACTAATAATTCAAACAATTAGCGATGATTGTATTATCGCCACTATTTATTTTTAGGACAATATAATACATATTATTAAAGTGCAATGTACAACTTTAACAGCCGGTCTTCGCAGAACAAAACAGGAACAAGAATCATATGGGTGCCAACTACCACAACATGAGCTAATAAACAAAGCAATTCCATGAATTTGAAGTTTTACAAAATGAGCATTCACATAAATGTATAATGTAACCTTGTCTAATGATCTTAATGTTTTTCTCTCTTTTACAGATAGAACTAGATTAAACTCTTAGAAAGAAAAAAGTATGTGTATTCGCTCCCAAAACTTAAGAGTTTGTTATACTCATATTTCCTATACCTATTATTCTTGTAAAAATAATAAAGATCGTTGGAAAATCAAATAAGCACCTTGCACTCAGCTGTACAGAACCAACTACATCCCTGTGCTGAAGATGCAAAGAAGCCAAAAAGCCTTGCTATGTTTCTCCAGGTCCTCCAGCCACTTGAAAATCAAGGAGCTTTCTCTGTTTCCTATAGTATTCTTCTAGTGGTTTGACCTACTCTTCATACACCTAGAGATGTTTCCTCGAGACATTGTCCATGATACTTGAAGGCCTAAAATGATCACCCTCTGGATAACGACTAGTATTAATTTCATAAGTCCCCATGCAGAGGAATTCCAGTGAAGGATAAAGCCTGGCGTTTTTCTCTTTCTTTGACACCAAATCCTCTGCACATTTAAGATTCAAAACTAAAATCTATGTCCGCAGTTTTGTCCAGAATATTATCTTGAATCTTTGATTGAGGAATTCCATCCAGGACGAATCCACTTTTGCCCCTGCAATATCCTTCTTCTAGCCTCTTTGACAACAAGCCAAATATAACTTTCTCTGGGATAAGTTTTTCTTAATTGACAGCATCTGTTATCTGCTTGTAGAGAGTATAACAAGGGTGAAGCTTTTGACGAATAAGTGAAACCATAAAAATATGAGGAACATCTAAAAGCTTCGATACCCGCTAAGCATACACGTGTCTCTATGCCATTGGATCACCCATTATCACCCACTGCACTGCCCTTCCTGGAACCAATCCCTCTGAATAGCTCATATTGTTCTTATACCCTTTATCGTAATCATTGCAGTGAGCTTGCTGAGCCTTAACAATGAAGAGATTCACTCTGAATAAGTATTTTTACATAATTTTCATACAATATATGCTACTTTCTCTGTGTCAATTTCTGTGACACTGATGGGGTTTTGAGACAACCCTATTTTTTACATATAGTTTTTCATATTTTGAGTTGCTAATTATTGTGATTTATAGTACTTTCTACTATTTTTAAAAAATATGTGTATTCCTATCCCAATTTATATGATTTTGATAGTAAATAGAGAATCAATCAAATAATATATATATATATATATATATATATATATATATATATATATATATATATATATATATATATATATATAGATGATATTTTAAATTATTAATTATTGTGATTTATGATATTTTTACTTTATTTTTAAATAATATATGTTGCTTCCTATGCCCCAAATTATATGGATGATAGAATTTTGAGAGTAAATAAATAATTCACAATAATTTTTAAATACATAACAGATAAAAAATAAGATAAATAAATTAAAATGTAGGATTATAATATACTTATATATAAGAGGGAGTTTGACTGTTGAAGTAGTCACAAGTTTGCCATCTCTGCTTTAGCTACTTCAACTATGATTCTACTATATCATCCCTAATTAATTATTATAAGTCATTTATGTTTTTGAAAATTAATAATATTTAATAAATAAATAGATATTTATGACATGTCTGATTCAACTACTTCAATCGTAATGTTATTATATCACTCCTAATTAGTTATTATACCCCTAATTAAATATTATAAGTTATTTACATATTAGAAAATTAATAATATTTAATTAAAAAAAACTAAAAATTTATGACATGTCTGCTTCAACTGGTTCAACCGTAATTTTACTGTATCACCCTTAATTAATTATTATAAGTCATTTAAGTATTTTAAAATTAATAATATTCAATAATAAAGTTAAAATAGATAAAAAATGAAAATTAACTTTTGATGTTTTAAATTAACGTGACGGCTTATATGAGACCCTCTTACATTTTTTCACAGGTATTTTTTTAAAGTAATTTTGATAGAGGGAGTTCACTGGCTAAAGCAGGCAGCAGATTGAAATGCCTATTTTGCTGATTTAATCATAATTTTAATGTATCACCCCTAATTATTATTATAAGTCATTTATGTATTATAAAATTAATAATATTTAATATAAATAAGAAAAATAAATATTTTTGACATGTTTGCTTCAGTTGCTTCAATCTTAATTTTACTATATGAGGTCCACTTAAATTTTTTCCTCAAGTATTTTTATAGTAATTTTGCTATGTCGCTTATAATTAATTATTACAAGTCATTTAAGACGTGTGGTTCGCTGCTTTCATCGTGATTTTACTACATCACCCCTAATTAATTATTATGGTCATCTAAGCATTGAAAAATTAATAATATTTTTAAAAAGGGTAAAATAGATACAAAATGATATGTCAACATAAAAAATTTAGTTGACTGTCAAAATTATATTAATGCACATAAATAGGGAGGAGATAGAGGAAGACATACATAAAGTAACATGTATTATCTGAAAATGAGATAAAAGTATTGTAAATCATAATAATTAAGAACTTAATATAAAAGTATATATATAAACAAATAAAAAAATAAACTAATTGACTGTCAAAATTTTATCGGTGCCACATAAATTGAGATGGAGAGAATATTCATATATTATTGCAAAATTATGTCAAAAACATTGTAATCACATAATTAACAACTTAGAATTTGTAAAAGATATAAAATATTTGGCTGACTCTAGAAATTATATCAGCATCACTTAAATTGGGAGAGAAGAAAAAAATAAATAAATCACAATAATTAAAAAATTTAAATTATTTTAATAATTAATTGTCTAAATTATATGTGTGTCACATAAAATTGAGATAAAAATAACATATATTGGGTTTGTGTCATCATGCATGGTCCATCGATATATATATATATATATATATATATATATATATATATATATATATATATATATATATATATATATATGTATATATATACACACACATACACACATATACATAGCTTGGTCAGACGATTAAAATATAAGATAAATAAATTTCGTCATGAATATAACTTTTTCCTGTGAATAACCATGAATAACAATCTTCATATTTTTCAAAAATTACAAAAAAAAAATCACCGTACTTGTTGAATCTGTAAGATATATATAGAGTTTAAATTAAGGGATACAAGGGTAGAATTGAACCTCAAATATCTCTTAATTTATATTTCAACACCAATAGAAATGAAAGATCTTTTTTTTTTAATGTCGTGCTGTTGTTTGGTTGGCTTACCAGAGTTGTCAGAGTTAGTGACGGAGGCGGTGGTCTTTTGCCAATGAAATTTTGTGAAAAATCAGAATTGAGGGAGTTAATCTGGTTGGGAACAGATGGAGTTTATTGTTGTTGCTAATTTTGGGTGCTAATGGAGAAGTTTCTCTATTCTCTTACCATTGATGTCAATGGTGAAAAATAGAAAAATTTGTCTCCTTCCCCTTTTGTTTGTCATATATTTTAAAGAATTTTTTCTTTATTTTAAAAAGATAGAAAATTATTTGAGTTCACATGCTATGTGTCAAATTTTATTCATTGTTATATTATAAGATCCGTGTATGAGTCTCACGCGTTTTATAGTTTGTATTCACAGTCATTTTATGCTTAATACGTACATATTTCTTAATATTGGCCTGTCTAATAGAAAAATGGGTCTATTGAGGATGCCTAAATGAGTTCTCCAAACAAATTTAAGGGGATATCGATAACTTAATTCTTAAATTTCTATACATTTTATGATATGGATAGAAAAGAAGTGAGCATCCATTACTTTAAAATTATAGATCTGTCGTGAAATGTATTCTTTGTCCGACTCTAATTTTTTTTATCAATTACATTGAATTTTTGTTATTTTAATTTTATTGCTCTTTTAGATCCTTTTCTTTCACACGAAATTCAAATTTAAGCAGTAGGACACTTTAGTCTAGATGCTCAAAAAGATATATAATGAACAAGTAAATATGGACGGAGAGAGTAGTGTCTTATTCTCAATTTTTGTGACACAAATTTAATTTGGCGTTAACTAAATTTTCTATATGTTTTTTTTTTAAAAAAATTAATTATTAATTATTTTAATTATAGTATTTTTAAAATAAATTTTATATTATATAATGTCAAAACAGTAAAAATATCTTTTTTTTTAGAAATTATGCAATTAATGTTATTTTTTACACCAAATCAAACACCACCTAAATAATATGCAAACATAACTAGCGTAAGCATTATTAATACACCATATTTTGTATAATTCTTATACACCCTACCAAATCTTTTTAAAATATTTATTTATAGCTAACCATATTTAATTACAATTATATTAAAATTTGTGTATCTTAATTAATTAAAATTTTGTGATAATTTATTTATGAATACACTGTAATATATTTATTAAGTCGGTGTAACCATTTGCTGCAAGAATAAGTATTTACTTTTTTCTTGTACATGGACTTTGTGGTTCACATCTATAACAACAAACCCAGTATATTTCCACATAGTGGGGTCTGGGGAGGGTAGAGTATACGTAATCCATACCACTACCTCTAATGAGGTAGAGAGGCTGTTTCTGCTAGACCCCCAGCTCAAGATAAAAGGCAGTATACAAAAAACATCAAAAGCATAGAACATGATAAAATAACATAGATACGACATCCACAAAAGTACCTTTCCAAAAAAAGGACATCACAAATCCCCTACCTACTGACTACAACTCAACCATACCCTTAGCCCTCTATCCTAATATTTTTGCTCGATATCTTCCTATCCAGGGTCATGTCCTCAGTCAGTTGTAACTGCTCTATGTCACGTCTAATCACTTTTCTCCAGTATTTCTTTGGTCTACCCCTACCCCGCTTGAAACCTTCTAAGACCAACCTCTCACACCTAGAAACTGGGATATCCATGTCCCTCCTCATCACATGACTAAACCATTTCAACCTCACTTTCCATATTTTATCCTCCACTGCATATATATATATAATTATTTTAGATGTGAACCACAAAGTACATATACAAGAAAAAAGTAAATACTTATTTAACTCAAAGTACATACGAAGTGCATACAAGCAAATTATTTTATTATATAAAATTAGTACATACGAGTAAAAGTACATAAAATTGTTTGATATGTTTTATTATGTAAAATTAGTTTGCTAAACCATTCCAAACATTTAACACCCACCCCCCACCCTGCCAAAAAGAATAAAAAATTTCAAACTTTTCTAAACCTTTACAACAGATGTTGTAGCTACTACAATTCATATGAGCATCTATGAAATGTTAAGAGAGTTGAGCATCTATGAAATGTTGAGAGAATTTAGATTGAATAGATATATGTGGAATCCTTTCAGGTATTTCTAGGGTTAGAACACAATTTTTTACTTGTAAATATATTTGTGTGTAACTATAATTAGCTGGGGAAGTGATAAAATTGGTCAAGCACTACTCAACTTTCTAAGTTTCTAGGTTGATCTGAGGTACTACGACGCTACTTTCTTCACTAGCACACCAAAGAGAAATACAGTAAGAGGAAAAATGAAGAAATAAACCATTTTTTGGTGCTTACTTTTTTTTAAAGGTTTTTGGCTTCAAAAGAATTTCAGAAAACCCACCATATATATGAGAAAACAAATGATGGAGTTTCATTGCAAAGTAAAGTAAAATTTTTGAACCTGAACAAGAAGATTAGGTATGTAGTAGTCCTCATACTTTATCCTTGAAAGAAATTAGATAGATAGTTGCATGCAATAATCATATATCGAATGATTTGTTAATTGGTGTCTGTCATATACTGGTGAAACATAACACTGTTAAGGAACACAGAGTTATAATATGGATCAGTTATGCTTTTATTGGAGTTAACAACAGTGTCTTTAGGATTAGGACGAGTGAATTTTCCATGCTTTATGACAAAAAAAATCACACGTTTTTGGTTGCCGTTTTTACTAACCTTCTTATAGCTTCTTCCATTCCAATTGAACTGTTGATGGACAAACCATCTACAATAATCCATTAAACATATGTCTTGCACATGAAAAATATGTGACACTTGAGAATTCAATCACCGTAAACATAATTGTTTTACATATCTATCGTTAAGAGGGAACATTCTCAACATAAATGTATATTTACTTATTAGAATACGAGACTAAGAACTTAACTGAAATAAAGTACAAATAATTCATAACTTATTATAGCCAAGTACCTGAAACTATCATTCGTGATTTAATCTTAAGAAACTTCTCCGTGTCAAAAAATTTACTGAACTGAACTTTGAAGTCTTTGCCTTGAATCTCTTGAAGCCTGTTTTGGAAGGTTTTCGATATTTCTATAATTATTATCTCTTGTATTTTAGTTAGGTATCTCACTTTATCGGGAACCTTCTCCATTTCTAGTAGTCTTCAATTTCTAGATGAACTAGATTAGGCATGACTCCTATCTCGACCCTCCAGGTTTCTAAATTTGACAGCCCCTTGAGTTTAAGAGTTTTGAGGATGGGAAACCCTTGTGGAGAGAAACACATTACCTTTCCATTGTATACATTTCCACATAATTGGTAAATAGTTTAGGCTACTTCTGTAGAATAAGCATAGGGTCTTCTTCAAGTCCACTCATTCTTAAGGTTAACTTGGTGAGGCTTTGTGAAAAGAAGTAGTGTTCTGGTAGCTTACTGATATGTCCAATTATATCTAACTTGTGGAGATGGTCACAGCCTAACAGTTGCTTCAGAAGGTTTAGATCTTTTTCCAAATAAAAATTGTAGTAAATGCGAAGGATATTTCCCTAAGTCTCCCAATTTTGAATGTGATTTGTGTGATATATATTCTATCTCGTTAAACTCCAGTGAGAGATGGCTCCTAGT
Source organism: Capsicum baccatum var. pendulum (assembly GCA_030864225.1). Classification (NCBI taxonomy): domain Eukaryota; kingdom Viridiplantae; phylum Streptophyta; class Magnoliopsida; order Solanales; family Solanaceae; genus Capsicum; species Capsicum baccatum. The sequence goes on from CM061552.1 coordinate 82,074,730, forward strand.
TTCTGTAGTTTTTCTAACTTAAAAAGATCTTTAAAAGGAGAAACCTGCGTATCAAAGTTCTTCAGCATTTCCAAGTTGCTTAAAGGACTCAACTCTAACTTATGTGTGCTCTGATGTGAAGGGGGAAAATATAAGTTCTGCTAATTTTGTAGCTTTTGTGTAGTACTTGGCAAAGTCAAGTACGAGAAGAAATTCACCCTCAAATCAAGTGTTTATAGAAGTATAGGTAGGGGATATGTTGTGCCTTTGCGTCCTGTCATTCTTTGAAAGAACAAAGCTAATATAACAAGATGAAATGACTTATTATCAGTAGAGAAATAGTATTGAACATCATTGCTATCTATGATAATAGATAGTTACATACTGTGTGTGTTGATGTTGATTTAGCTGAAGAAGGTCAACACATCGATTAATGCAAATGCTGAGGAGAAACTGTCTTGAGAAAATTTTCCTCCTTTGCTTTTAACAAACATGTACCTCTCATTTGATCCTTCCGATTATTTCCTCTAGTTGCACCTGAACCATGTACCTTTGATCTAACTCGTGTAGATAATATTCCCCTATCTCCATCATTGTTATCTTTTCTCTTTGGTTGCCGTCCAATTATATAATACCTTCTGCAGCCAAATAGATGATACAACCTTCGCACTAAAATCTGTTGACCCCACGAAAAGTTTTCCATACATAGAAAACATGGCTTAAGCTGATATTTTGATGTTTCTAAAGGAAGTTTCCCACTCTTCAAATATCAAGAATCTGTCCAATCTAGCAGCTAACTCGTGTTTTTCCCCATTTATCCAAGTAAAATTTCACCTACTAGCTATGGATCTACTAACTCTACTTCTTTAATAAAATCAAAGAAATCTATCATAGATTTATTGAACCTGGATCGGTTCTTTTTTTTTTTAGGGAAATATTTGACAGTATTTAAATCACCCCACCACCCATGAACCTGAGAAAAGACCTCTCACCGAAGCAAGTTCCCACCACACCTTCTCTTTGTACTATACTATGAGGAGCATAAACTCTAGAGATATACCAATTACCAACTAGAATCCATAGATTTCCCCTTGAATTTTCAAGTAATAAATATGCACCTATTTCACATACTTCCCCCTCCCATACTCTACTACCCTATAAAAGAATGATTTTTCCTCTTATACCACTAGCCTCTATCCGTGCATATTTCACCCATCTATTAGCCCACAACTATATTTATTTGGATTCGATTATTTAGTTATTTGTTAAAGTTGAAATTGAAAATATTTAATCTTTGAAAATTTTCATTTATGTTAAACATGTAAAGAGAAAGATGGACATTAACTCACTATACACACTCAAAATTGAGATTGTTAAATATTAAAACTACTAAATCTGTAACAACAATTATTTTGTGTCCTCATCAATCTTCTAATAGTTCAAGAAAATACTACTAGTGCTTTTATATTATCTCCATTTTAATGCATTTATTGACATATTTGGCTGTTAAGACACAACAAAATAAAGAAAAATTTAAAGCTATATAGTCCTTATCCTGTGTATTATTATTATTATATGTGTAAATATATCTACATATATACTCTGTTATTTTTAGATTTAGTTGGTATTTTAAACTGATGTTTTTTCATCAGATGATTCTGCTAGACTAAGAAAAAGTCGTAGCAAGACTAAAGGGAAAGATTTTGAAAAAAATGAAGAAGACTATGGGAAGCAAGATGAAAATAGAGATCCCAATTGGTAAAGGAAGGCCAACTAAGCCAATTCAATCCACAAACTATGCAATAAATTAGGGATAATTGCTCCGAATATTCTTCCACTTCCAAACAGGTGGAAGCAACTTACAAGAGAGGACAAAGATGCAGCACTAATTAGATGCCACGTAAGAATTCTATATTCTTTTAAAATTTATTACATGACCAACTACAATCTATGCTTTTAAGGGCATTAGATTTTTAAGGTACTAATCATGTAAGCAAATGTTATGAATATAATTTTAAACTAAAAGGGATTTTGATTGTTTTGTGTGTTTCTTCAATACTTATTTATTTTTTAGGAGAGGTTTAACATTAATTTGGACGAGAACTATGTGAAAGATAGCTGTGAGGATATTCTAAAAAATAAAAGTTGACAATAGCGCTACAAGTTGAAACAACAATTTGAAAGTGCACGCTCCATGGAAATGGCTTGTAAAATAGAAGTCAAACAGTTAACCTCGAGAAATTAGAATAAGCTTTGTGACATCTGGAATGATCTAGATCCTAAGGTAATTTATATTCATGTTATTCTCGTTGCTATTTAAGTTATGATGTTTATATTTTTTTAGTAGAAATGATGCAAAATAAATAAGGTCAGTCGAACTAAGCATAAATCTAATCATTTCATGGGATCAAAAGCATTTGTAGCAGCTCGTGCTGAAATTGTAAGTTATACCATTTTTATTATTTTTACTAATGACACTTTAGTACTATTTAATATTATGTTGTTTGGTAAATAAGAGAATATGCATGTAAGTTGTTTAGTCAGATATCTCTACAGACTATTTCATATTATTTTCTTTTTATACAAGGTGAAAAGGATTCTGAAAGTGTAGAGCCTGATAGAATTAAGTTCTACAAGCATACTCATAACACGGGTGAAAAGAAATGGTCACCTGAAAAAGCTGAGACTAACTATGTACAAAATTAATATTTTAGTAGAATATCATTGCATTTATTTGATTAATATTCTTCATGTCTTCTCTTTTAAATGTATTATTATTTTATGCAGAGCAACATGAAAGATTTGAAAGCTCTATGTACTTCTGGAGAGTCTTCCATGACTATTGATGATATTGTGGATACTATACTTGGTACAAAGTTAGGGTACATAAAAAGTCTTGGTTATGTTCCTAAACCTAATACTACAAGGGCAACACAAAGGAGAACAATAGAGTTAGAAGACTCCCTCAAAAAGGCAAAACTGGAAGTTGCCAGTGCCCAAAATGAGTTAAAGAAATGATTAAATATAGCTGAAGCTATGGTAGAAATTCAACAATCATAGATACAAGACCAGTAGTCATAGATCTAAGTATTAAATTCTCAATTGAATACTATAGCGGCACACTAAGAAAAAATGATTAAGAAATTACAACTTTTTGTTAGCCCGTCGCTGTCAAGGCTAGGGGTAATGTAAATTTTTATGATAAGTTTTGTTTAATTTCTCTTTATAAAATATATAAATTATGTGCGTCAATATGTTTCAACATGTTCTTGATGGGTCTGTTGCTGGTTGAGTTGTTAAAATTGAAGTTTTACATATAGTTTTGTTGTAACAAATAAAGATTTTGTTTTTATTTGTGGTTTTCTTTCTCTTGACAATAATGTCAGTATCTATTGCTTCAATAAAGTTTACCAATACAGTATGGTCTTATATTTATCATTTAAAGAAATCTTTTTGATATTTTTATTGGATGGTTTTTATCTAGTTTTTGACATTAAGAATGTTTTCTGCTGTATGTTTCCTGTTCCATGGTTATGATTCCGTACCCTTATATTAGGTGAGAGTGTATTCTCTTCTTTCCACTTTTTCATGCTTCCTTTTTATTGCTTTTCTCTTCTTACTGCTCATTTATTTTGTAGGATTTTAGGAGTATCCACAATGCCTTTTTCATTCTTACATTTCTGATTTTGGCAACCAACTAAGGCTTCAGAAAAAGCTGGTGCATTACCAATACCAAAGGCAGGGGTAATTAACACCTCTTTACATGCATAAACTTCTAGTTTTCCACATATCCAGTAACTTTATCATTAGCAAAAGTGTCAGGTGTAACCCCTTTTTCTTGTACCTGATCAATATCAGTTTTACCTTCTGATGATTTTTCATAGTATCTAAGGCAACTGCAGTTACAATTGAGAGAATCAAGATTTTGATTTATAATCAAGAGAAAATGATAAAAAATGATAGGCTTTCTGTACCTTATAAAGGGATTACAGACTACTTTTGAAAAACTAGATGAAGGTATCCTTGCACTTTGGAGAGGCAATACTACAAATATCATTAGATACTTCCACACTAAGGTTGACTGACCTTAATTTCGTTGGTTGACCCCTATTAAGTGTCTAAAATTTAGCTTGCTACTAACTTTTTCATCATACTTGGTGAACACTACTCCATTTTTCGATCGCTTTTTAGTCCAAAGGTTGTTGTTACTTACTTAAAGGGAGTTATTATGATAATATACTACAACAAGATATAGAACATAAGTAATGTTCTTTCCATCATTTCTTCAAAGCTTTACTTTTATTGTTAAATTGATTTTGAGGCCTCATATCTCTTTAAGGATGTGTTTAGTTTTGGTTTGTTTATTTTTGTGGTTTCTGGTAAAAACCTTATTCTGTTCTCCAAGGATCAGTCCTAGATTTGAATACTTTCTCTATCACTTTAAAAATTGTTTGAATTATTTGTTAAAAAGATTGTGAAAATTTGTAAACCTCTCCAATGGTGCTCATTGTTGAAAAAGTTAAGAAGAGGACTTGAGAGTATCATCAGTACTTAGTAGTTTAAAAAAATTGTGGTCATCACTACATTTTCTTTTTTTGACACGGAGATCACAAATCATCTTGTGTCCTTGGGGATCATTAATTCCTAAATTTTCTTGGACAATTACATTTTTCTTTGTACCTAGTGGTGTACTATCCCATTTTGTTATTTAAATTTTTATTTTTTTGCTTGTTATACTTCATTTGAGATAGTATGGTTGCAATTCATTATTATGGGATGTAGGTTATTTAGCATTTTAATATTAAGTTTTTAATATTATTATGCGTTATTTTTTTTTGTTCACTAGAAAGTTACCTACGAATTTATGTCATTCACCCCTATACGTTGAGTTGTTAGATCTTTATTTAGTGGTGATGGAGGTTACAAAATCATGCAGTTAACTTATCATTTAAGTGCATCATTGCAGTGACTTTATTGGCCATATTATGGCATATTAACATGGTGTCCTTTGCCAGACATCTCCTTTACATTAATGGCATCAACGTGCATGACATTATTTTGTCATAAATGCATTGAGAGCTTTTGACTCGTGGTTATAATGGGTGAATTTGATCACTATTTTTCTTGAGATCCATGTAACTTCCTACTCTTAATTCCTTCATTATCCTACTTTTTATGTGTGTAACTCTTGTAACCTTAAAACCATTGATATTTCATCTTTTGATATTCCATCTTTATTATCCATCATTCATACTTATTCATTGCATTGAAGACTTTTTCTCCTGTGAATAGAGGCGGTCTTACATAATTTTTAAACACACAAGAAAATATAGAGTTCACAAAAGTTAGTAAAACAAGAGTTTATTAGTTGAAGGGAGGTGTTCTTTTGGTGGAGCTTTGAACTCAAATCTTATCCAGAGTTATTGAGCTGTTCTTTGTGAGAAGACTGTTGTATGGTCGAGGGGACAAGTCAAGAAGATTACTGCTGGATCGGTGAAATATTTTGCCGCAGCGAGCTTGAATCTCCTTAAAAAGAGCGAGATATCCACCCCTCAGCCGAAGAAGAAGATAATTTTTTATTTTTCTTCACTTATAAATTTTTAGTTCTAATTTTATTGTAGTTTAACCAACAATTTTAAGGAGATTCCATGGCAACAACTGAAAAATTCATGGATGTCAAGATGAGAGATCTTAACAAGCCATTTCGGTTCAACGGTATTCACTTCAAGAGGTGGAAGGGTAAAGTGTTTTTCTACTTAAGTCTTCTAAATGTTTCTAATGTGTTAACTGAGAAGAACCTAAACAAAGTAGGTAACTCTTCCATGGCCAACGATGAAATTATTTCTCTACAAGAGAAAGTTGAAAAATATGATGGTGGCTTCTACAAATGTCGGTATTTTTTACTTAACTGACTATCTGATAATTTTTATGATTATTGTGATAGAACTTACTCTAGTGAAACAAAAATTTGGAAAGCCTTGCAGAGTAAGTATAACACTAAGGAGGTGGGAGCAAAAAAATATGCGGCTAGCAAATATTTTAGTTTCGAAATAGTGGACAACAAATTAGTGGTAGACCAAGCTCAATACTTCGTAATGATTGTTGGCGAGCTCAGGACCAAGGAAGTCAAAATTGAAGATAACTTCATTATTTGTGGCATAATTAATAAACTTTTATCTTCGTGGGAGGAGTTTTAAAAAACTATGCGCCACAAGCAAAAGGAAATTTCTCTTAAGACTTTGATAATGAGAATTTGCATAGAAGAAGAGGCAAGGGGCCAAGATGTACTTTTGCAAATAGAAGAGAAGAACATCACACCGAAGGTAAATTTAAATTCTTCGAATAATGCTGCCCGCGAAACTAACAAAAATACTACTTTGAGGTCTAAGAAGAAAAAATTCAAGAAAAATGATGGTAAAAATCCCTAGGACAATAATGTTGGAAACAACTAAGCAAAAAATCAATATGTACGAAAAAAGGACTATGCTTTGTCTGTTGCAAGAGTGGGCATATTGCTCGATTTTGCAAATTTAAAAAATGTGGGCCTAAACCTCAGGCAAACGTTAGCAAAGAACCATTTGTGGCGATGATAATAGACATAAAAACGGTGGATAATATTGATGGATGTGGGGATGACTCTGGTGCAAACCTTCATGTCTGTTATGACAAAGATTAATTTAGAAAATACACTAATTTTGAGGAGCCCAAAACCATCATGCTTGGAGATTCTCACACAACTCAAGTACTTGGAATGGGAGATGTCAAGTTGAATTTTTCTTCTGGAAGGGTATTACAGTATAACCTCGATAAATTAATACTGTTGGGACCGTCAAATTTTATTAATTTAGCGAGGTATTAATTAATCGTATAAATTAATAATTATTAATTTATAAATTATATACTTTTTGGGTCCATATTATGAATGTACCTAGGTGTACGTGAAAACTAATTTCTACATTGACTATTAATTATGCATACTTAACCAAATTCATGTATTTTTGCTGATACATTTTCAATATTCTATGTATATCTTAATAAAATATATAAATCTACTTAATTATTAATGTATGTAGTTACATGCTACATTCATTAAAATGTATAAATCCACTCAATTATTAATGTAGTTACACGTACATACATTAACTAAGTTACTATATAAATAGATGTATTATGCAAGTCTTCAAATCAAAAAACAAAAAAAAATGGCTTCTCATCACAAAGGTGTTAAAAAATCAACCATGACTAATGGTATACGTAGAGAACTGTGTGAGTAAAAACAACAAAATCTAGCATGCACTCAAAAGCAATTGCAACAATGGGTGTTAGAGAAGTTTAATTTGCAAGTGAGTCAAGCCACAATATCAAACACGATCAAGAGGTTAGCAGAGTAGCTAAAAGACATAAAGCTGCCAAATTTCCAGAATTAGAGAAGGCTCTGTTCGAGTGGTTTATTCATTACCAAGAGCGTGTTAATATGAATGGGGAACTAATTGTAACGAAGGGAAAAGAGCTTCTAAAAAAGATGTATCCCATCGATACACCTGATTTTCATTTTTCTCAAGTCTGGCTAGAGCGTTTCAAATCAAGACACGGTATCAAGCAATATCGTCGTTTTGGATAAAGTGGATCAGTTAATATGGAGGCCATGGAGAGCAATTTACAATCCATCAGAGAGAAACTTGATCAGTTTGCTAAGAAAGATGTTTTCAATATGGATGAAACTGGATTGTTCTTTAGGATACAACCAGATCATTCTTTTATAACGAAGCAACTTGAAGGTAAGAAACAAGATAAAGAAAGACTTACAGTTGTTATTTGCTGTAATGAGGATGGTTCTGAGAAAATTCCTTTATGGATCATTGGGAAGTATTTAAAACCACGTTGTTTCAAGAATGTGAATTTGGGAAGCATGGATTGTGAATATCGAGCCAATAAAAGAGCATGGATGGCTGGGATTCTATTCCAAGAATTGATAACGCTCAATCTACAGCTCTTGTGAGTGTAAAGCGGTCGTTAGCAAATATAGAACCCAACCTGGGTTGGGTGTCGATCCCACAGGGAATAGCTTGGCCAACAAGTAAGCAAAATTACTAAACTTTTGGTGCAAGTCTCGTAAGAAAGGGGGATTCTTGTCGTGCAAGTAATGTAAACAAAAGCTGAAAATAATAAAGTAAAGAGAGAGAGATTGTTACGTGAGTTGTAAACAATGAGAATTGAAGCGTTGGGGTTATGTCCACCTTTTGAGGTATACGTCTCTATTGGCTATGAGTGTGTAGAATCTTGACATGCAATTGCTTTTAGAGTATTGTAGTCGATGGTAAATCCAAGCGTCTCTCGACCTTAACAAGGACTATTTCACTTTAACTCTCTCGAGCTTAAAGCGTGTCTAACGGTACGAATTCTCCAAGAGGTTAGTCCAGTTACTGCACTAGCTTTTTAATAGGAAAGGGTGTCCTACTACCTTGACATTATCTCTTTTCCAGACAAATAACCTTTCTCTCGAACAAGTTAAATGTTAGACTGGCGTATTCTTGCATTTGCAACCGCAAAGAATGTAGATTAAGATGAAGAGAATAATGATATAAGCAATATACGTGTCTCGAACTCACAAACTCACAGCAATAGATAGTATCTCATTCGGCTTCCATAACCCCAACAAAGAGGTTTAATTACCCATGAATGCGAAGGAGATCACGATTGGCATTGTTATTATATCACAAGATTGGTTAATGGCGTGTAGCTTAGGTGATAGGCGTGTGGCGTGATTCCTTAGCATGTAACAATTCTCTTGTTGTGGTAAATAAGAATAGATGAATAGAAGAAGAAAAATAGAATTAATGGAAAGATTAGAAGAGTTGTAGAATTGTTGTGGTGGAAGAAGAGAGGGATGGAAGAAGATTAATTGTTGAATGATTTGCGGAATGAATAAAAATCTCTAGCATGATAGGGTATTTATAATACCCATATCCTACTCCTACTAATCTAATGAAATAAATAACCAAATCCTACTAGACTAATGAAATACTTAACCCAAATGTACTAGGTTAATGTAACATTATCATAATTCAAATAAACTAATGAAATACATAACCCAATTGTACTAGGTTAATGTATCATTGTCCAAATCCAGCTTTGTGTCTGTAAGTCCCCAAAGTCTTCAGAAATGTTGTTTTAGCTCGGGACATATTTTCCATGCAGCAGTTTTGGTCCAGGTCCCCAAAGTCTTCAGAAATACTGTTTTAGCCCGGGACAGATTTTCCATGCAGCAGTTTTGGTCCTTAGGCGTGTAAACTCCCTTTCCTTCCTTCGTGAGCTTTCTTTTGCGTCAAGTAAGCCATAAAATGCTGAATTTTGCATCATTTATACCTAAAACTTTACTAATCATGTTCGTTAGCTCATTTATAGGAAAAATGACTAAAAGTGCATGAAATATATAATTTGTTCTCAAAACTAGGATAAAATATGGGCAAAATATATTGATAGAGGCGCGTAAATTCGCCTATCATCAACACCCCACACTTGAAGCTTTGTTCGTCCTCAAACAAAATATCATGTCCTTCTAAACATCAACTTAGGGTTTTATAGCAACGACATAAAACATTCTTCAAGACAAGCACAACAATTATCAACAAAGAGTAGCTTTCTGATTATAAGTAGAAACAGTTTAACCTCTAGCATAGACTAGTGATGGTGATTAACTCGCATGCAAACGTTAAGGTACATAGAATCATATACAACTATCCAAAACTCATCAACCATGTGTGTCTCACAATATAGTACCCATAATCACTCAAAAGTATAGCATATTTTTCAAACATGGGTATCAAAATATCCTTGCTCTCACTCTCACAAAGAATTCATATGTAGCAACTGATGACCATAGGCTTGCCTTTAATGTAGTACTCCACTAAATGTCGGAATGTTAGGATTAGGATCAAGTAGGTCTTTTGATGGTTGTAATATAGGCTAAGGGACGGGTAGGACTATTTTGGCCAAGAATAGTGACTAGGTTCCTAAGCGCTTTAATACATCACTTTGTATCATTGACACTTTTTTCTTTCAACCTTTCTTCTTTCTTTTGTTCTACCACCCTTGTTCTCCTCTTCTTCTTTTTTTTAATTTTAAGCACAACTCACTTTTCAGCTTTCTATTCCTTTTTCTTTTCACTACATACCTCTTATGATAGCACTTTTTTTTGCTTTTTCATAACACATTCAAGAACCATTACAATTTATAGCATCATACTCACCCAATTTCCTCTTATGTTGTCACATGACTTTTTCACTTTAAAGCACTTAGGAATTTGGATCAAATTACGGTCTTGAAAGAAATGGATTAGGCTTACATACAAGGTTGTCAAAGAAATAGGCTAAAGGCTCAAAAAGTTTTAACTAAGATGATGTCCATGGGTAGGTAAAACTGAAGGTAAACATGTATAGGTTGCCAAAGAAATGCCTAAATCATATCCTAAACTTACACTCCTTATTTTTGCTTTACATACATACCAGGCAAGTTCTAGCATCAGCTACAAACATAGAATATACTATCTCACACACACAAGGCACATGGTCGACTTGATTGGAAGTAATATAGACTCTTGAACCAATGAGTGAAGGAATTGAATCACACAATATCACATAATGAGTCACAACTAGAGCCTAAACGTCTCAATAGTCACAATTGTAGCACATACTCTTGTTTCAATCTCATGCTGCCTATCAAAATAATTTCATGCGAAGCTAGAAAAAATTTTACTCCTAAAAAAACTAAAAAAACGATAAAAGTAAACAAACAAACATAGGTGCAAACAGAGAAGTATAGCATGCGATACCGCTACCCCACACTTAGTCGGGACACTGTCCTCAGTGGAAAATAAATACGAGGAACCTGGTTGGTCGGACTTATCCTCTATGTCTGGGGTCATACCCCTTGCGTTGGGATCATCATAAGATTCATCATCCTCATAAGTACCGTATAAGTATCCCACTTAATTCCAAGTGTGATTCGAGGTATTTGCAGCAAGGAGGGTTCTCCTTGCTCCTTGCAGCCTCTTTTCTTGCTTTTTTGGGAAGTGGTAGCCTTTTCCTTGCCTTGTGTTGCTTTCAGTTCCATTGTACCTGAGACTAGAAATAGTTTTAGTGGTAGCACAATCCCAATGGATACAATCTATACACAGGCAGTAGGGGTACCACCCCACACTTAGTTTCGTTGATACAAAACAGTAAAGTGAAGGTGGTCGATTACTTAGATTTCGTTGACATACATTGTAGGAGCTGTATTCCGACAAGAGAATCAGTGATGGATCACTACTTGCAACCATTGCTTTACTTTCATGTTAGGTATAACAACACTACTACATAGGGGTTACATCATGGTATAGTTACATTCAATAATCACAACCTCCTATGTTGGTAGGAAACTATAAGTCTTATCCCGATGAACGGGATAGTCTAACATGTAAGTATCCAAACAACTATCTTAAGCAATGTTCATGGCCATAGCAATTTCACAAATAGTACAACAATGCTATTAAAACCAATTTCAAGTCGGAAACAAGTCAAGATTTTCCTACGTAATTGTTCACTCACATGATTTTGTATCAACAATCCAAACACATGAACATCACCAACAATGTTATACGATTTAGCAATTTATAATAGACATAGCAACGTAGTACTTACGAGAAATAAATGAAGAATAAGAGAGTACTTACTTGCTTGAAGCTTTTTGGAGATGGTTTTGTGATTTGGAAGAGCAAGAAAAAATTTTGAGATGATTTGGAGAGGGAATGCGGTACCTTTAGGTCAATTTTTAGTATGGTTATGTTTCAAGACTAAGTTCCCTTTATATAGGAAGAGAATGGGTCGGGTTATGACCCATTTACAATCGGTTTTGGAGACAAAAATGCTACATATGCGGCGTATAATGCTTGGCATAGTCATGACATATGCGGTGCATTTTCTATGGCATAATGGGACATATGCGGCGCATAGTCTATGGCATTTAGGGACATATGTGCCGCATAGTCTATGGCATATGAGATACTGAGACCTAATGCCATAGCATAGGCAGCGCATAGTCAAAAGCACACTTAGGAATAGGCGGTGCATAGTGTATAGCACACTAGATTCTGAGACCTTAGGCTATAGGATAGGTTTTGCATCGTTCGTGGCCTAGTTTTACCTAGGCCTAGCCTTCCTCGATGCCTATTTTGGCATGAGAAATGCTAAATCCATAGACTTATGGATCACCATTCCTAACTTACCAACTTTACCAAACAATGTGTCCAAATCGTCAATTGAAATCAATCTCCTCGTTTGAATACTTCTTGCACCTATTTTTGCTCAAAACAAATGAAAACGATTAGTACGATGGGTTGCCTCCCACCAAGAGCCTTAGTTTTGGTCGTGGCACGACTCTTATTTTTGGATTTTCATTTATCAAGAACAAAACAAGTACTAGAACAAAAGAAAAAAATGATAAAACGATAAAACGATAAAACGATGGGTTGCCTCCCATCTAGAGCCTTGTTTATTATCGTGGCTCGACGTAGTTACCTCGAGTAATCAGACTTCGTCGAGGTAAATGGTGGATCGTTTTCTGAAAGGGTTTAGACGATAATGAGGCTTACCTGTGGGCATGTGATCTTTGTTGAGAGAGCTCATACATCTCCTCGGAGAGTCACCAATTATATCATCAATAGTCCAGCCCATAGCTCTCTTATATCTCTTTAGAACAGCGATGAGAGCCTCTACGTGCTGTTCACTTAACTCTTCCGCCAAGAAAACATACCTTAGATAATCAGGTAGTTCTTGTGATTCTAGCATTGGTGGCTCTTCAATGGAAGTCTTTGCTGTTGGTGATGGTTGATTCTTAAGATCATGATCCAGTTGCTTAGGAGTATAGGACTCTATTTCTGTTAGAGCACCCATACGTTCTTCATCATCTTCATCGTCCTCATGCTCAACATTCAGTGGCGCAGCAGTCAATGGCTCAATAGTAGGCTGTTTCTCTATAGATAATGCTTTCATATCCTCTTGATGAACATCAGCTACAGATAACTCATTCATATCGCTGGGCTTCTTCATGGCTTTGCATATATCAAACCGTACTACTTTGTCATTAATTCGAAACAAAAGCTCATTATCTTTCATGTCAATAAACACACTTCCGGTTGCAAGGAAAGGACGTCCCAGGATTATGGGAACTTCAGAATCATCCTTACAATCCAGAATAACGAAGTCTGCAGGAAAGATGAATGAAGAAACTTTCACCAACACATCATTCAAGATACCCACAGGTCTTTTTACCGACCTATTAGCCATCACGAGCCTCATATTGGTTGGTGTTGGACCGCCTAACCCCAACTTCTTGTAGATGGATAGTGGCATCAAATTGATGCTAGCACCTAGACCACACAATGCCTTGGCAAAATCCAATGATCCAATTGTGCAAGGAATAGTGAAAGCTCCAAGATCTGCCTTCTTTTGAACTAGCGATCTTGTAGCGATTGCACTACACTGATGAACATTATCCGCCAAGTCATAACTTGCAGCCCGCTTCTTTGTCAAGAGATCCTTCATAAATTTCGCATACCCAGGCATTTGTTCAAGTGCCTCCACTAGTGGAACATTAATGGTCAACTGCTTTAACATACTCATGAATTTGCTGAACTTTGTGTCATCTGCCACCTTCTTCAATCTTTGGGGAAAAGGTGTTGGTGGGTATGGAAGTGTTCTCTCCATGGTTTTCTTCTCCTCTTACTTCCGTTTGTCCACTTTTTCAGGCTGCACAGTGCTGGATGTGGCGTCTTTGACGTCAGAAGTAGGGGCTGCGACATCTTCTCCTTTTGTGTTGTCATCCATGTCCGCAATTTCGTCAATCACTTGCTTGCCTTTTGCTGAAGTTTCCAGCACCTTACCACTTCTGGTAGTGATTGCCATGCATGACCCATCATTCCTTGGGTTTTGCACAGTATCGCTAGTGAAGGTGCCAGCCTTTCTTTGGTTGAGTGCTGCTGAAAGTTGACTGAATTGCTGCTCTAGTTGTCTAATTGAAGTGGAATGTGAATCTACTAATTGTTTCATGGCAGACAAATCATTAATTACCTCCATTACTCCCGCGCTCGTTGCTTCCACTCCTTTCAATAATTTAGCCATCATGTCCTTCATACTTCCAGAATTAGATGTGGTGGTGTCACGTCTTCCAGGGGAAACGTACAGACCACTCTTTTCATTGTTGTTCTTCCAACTACCTTGGTCTTTGTTTCCAGATTTATCATAATAGTTCCGACCTTGGTTTCCTTGGGTATTCCCTCGGAAACCCCCCTGATTGTTCAAGTAGTTGGCCTCCTCTTCCGAATCCGATTCGTCTCTTCTTTTTGACGCAATAGCTTTCACTTTTTCAGTCTTCCCTAATAGATGCTTTGTAAGAAGATCCATTTGGGTTTTCATGTGCGCCATATCTTGATCACATTCTTCTTCTTTTCTTCGTTGGTCTGTAGTCATGCCAATAGATAAAGTGGGGCTTTCTACCTCAGAATCCCTGGTATGTCAAGCTCTACTTTGTTTCATCATACGATCTAGCATATTTCTTGCTTACCCAAAGGTGAGGTCCATGAAAGAACCTCCAGCTGGGTTGTCCACCACTGGTTTAGTTATTGAATTCAAGGCTCTACACAATATCTCCATGAGGTGAACATTAGTCATGTGATGGTTTGGGCATCTCGCTAGCTTTGTCTTGAACCTCTCCCATGTTTCATGAAGAACTTCAGTTGGAAGCTGACGAAAGTTGCTGATTTCATCTCTCAATTGTGCTCTTTTGGATGGCGGAAAGAATCTTTCTAGGAAAGCGTCTCTCAATTGCCTCCAATTTGTAATTGAATCAGGAGTCAGCCTATTCAACCATAGTGTTGCATCCCCAGACAGAGACAATGGAAATAGACATAATCGAATTGCATTCTGACCAATACCAGGATTGTCAAAAGACTTGCATGTAGAAATAAAATTGATGAGATACATATTCGGATCATCGCCTGCTAGTCCACCAAATAATCCCTTGAGTTGCAATAACTGAATCATGGTGCTTGTGATATTGAACTTGGCTCCGGGTGCTAATGGTGGTGGAATTATAGCTCCAGTGGCTCCGGCACCATCAAGATCATCATCATCATCGTCGAAAGCTGGTTGGATAGGTTGGCGATCATATCTATACCGAGCTTGTCGACCTCTTCTGTGGGCAGGTGTTGTAGTTTCAGCAACATGCCTTGGGTTTGTCAACTCGTCTTCAACTAAATCCTCATCGTCAGGATTTGTTGCTCATCCAGGATTATCAATGTTTTGTTGTTGGACTTGAGCAGCAGCAAGGGCGGCTAATCTTGCTTGCTCGTGTTGAGCAGCCATCCTGTTGATTTCAGCTTATGCTTCCATTCTTCTAATTCATTGTGGTTCCGGATTGATTGGTAATAACGGTTGACCAGAACTTCTAGTATGGGGCATGCACTAAAGTAAAAACTTGCAAGAAACAAAAACAAAAACTAAACGTAAAAGTACGAGAATCTTTGACCAAAGGGTCTAGTAATTATCACGAACTTGATTGACACTCGTATTCCCCGGCAACGGCGCCAATTTTTGATAACGCTCAATCTACAGCTCTTGTGAGTGTAAAGCGGTCGTTAGCAAATATAGAACCCAACCTGGGTTGGGTGTCGATCCCACAGGGAATAGCTTGGCCAACAAGTAAGCAAAATTACTAAACTTTTGGTGCAAGTCTCGTAAGAAGGGGGGATTTTTGTCGTGCAAGTAATGTAAACAAAAGCTGAAAATAATAAAGTAAAGAGAGAGAGATTGTTACGTGAGTTGTAAACAATGAGAATTGAAGCGTTGGGGTTATGTCCACCTTTTGAGGTATACGTCTCTATTGGCTATGAGTGTATAGAATCTTGACATGCAATTGCTTATAGAGAATTGTAGTCGATGGTAAATCCAAGCGTCTCTCGACCTTAACAAAGACTATTTCACTTTAACTCTCTCGAGCTTAAAGCATGTCTAACGGTACGAATTCTCCAAGAGGTTAGTCCAGTTACGACACTAGGTTTTTAATAGGAAAGAGTGTCCTACTACCTTGACATTATCTCTTTTCCAGACAAATAACCTTTCTCTCGAACAAGTTAAATGTTAGACTGGCGTATTCTTGCATTTGCAACCGCAAAGAATGTAGATTAAGATGAAGAGAATAATGATATAAGCAATATACGTGTCTCGAACTCACAAACTCACAGCAATAGATAGTATCTCATTCGGCTTCCATAACCCCATCAGAGAGGTTTAGTTACCCATGAATGCGAAGGAGATCACTATTGGCATTGTTATTATATCACAAGATTGGTTAATGGCGTGTAGCTTAGGTGATAGGAGTGTGGCGTGATTCCTTAGCAAGTAACAATTCTCTTGTTGCGGTAAATAAGAATAGATGAATAGAAGAAGAAAAATAGAATTAATGGAAAGATTAGAAGAGTTGTAAAATTGTTGTGGTGGAAGAAGAGAGGGATGGAAGAAGATTAATTGTTGAATGATTTGCGGAATGAATAAAAATCTCTAGCATGATAGGGTATTTATAATACCCATATCCTACTCCTACTAAGCTAATGAAATAAATAACCAAATCCTACTAGACTAATGAAATACTTAACCCAAATGTACTAGGTTAATGTAACATTATCATAATCCAAATAAACTAATGAAATACATAACCCAATTGTACTAGGTTAATGTATCATTGTCCAAATCCAACTTTGTGTCTGTAAGTCCCCAAAGTCTTCAGAAATGTTGTTTTAGCCCGGGACATATTTTCCATGCAGCAGTTTTGGTCCAGGTCCCCAAAGTCTTCAGAAATACTGTTTTAGCCCGGGACAGATGTTCCATGCAGCAGTTTTGGTCCTTAGGCGTGTAAACTCCCTTTCCTTCCTTCGTGAGCTTTCTTTTGCGTCAAGTAAGCCATAAAATGCTGAATTTTGCATCATTTATACCTAAAACTTTACTAATCATGTTCGTTAGCTCATTTATAGGAAAAAGGACTAAAAGTGCATGAAATATATAATTTGTTCTCAAAACTAGGCTAAAATATGGGCAAAATATATTGATATAGGCGCTTAAATTCGCCTATCATCAAGAATATTGTCAACAACTTGATGCAAAAATGGACGGCAGGAAAATTCTTTTAATTGTTGATAATTGTCCTGCTCATCCAAAAAATATCGAAGGTTTGAGAAATGTTGAATTGTTTTTTTTACCACCTAACACAACATCAAAGATTCAGCCTTGTGATGCAGGGATCATAAGAGATTTTAAGATGCATTATCGTAGGTGATTTTATCGAAATCTTTTGGAGGGTTATGAAATTGGGATCTCAAATCCAGAAAAGATTAATGTTTTAGATGCAATGAATCTTGCAATCTCGGCATGGAAAATGGATGTCAACTCAAGTACAATTGCAAATTGTTTTAAGCATTGTAAACTTAGGTTGTTAGATGATGAATCCTCGGAAAATCAAGAACAGTTGAATAATGATGGATTACAACAATTGCAGAATCTAATCAATTGATTGAAGTATCGAAATGCAATGAATGCTGAAGATGTTTTGAATTATCCGGGAGAAAATGATACGATTTTTGAGCTACCTACGGATGAACAAATAATTGAGAGTGTTATGGAAACACATAAAGAAGATGAAGTGGAAGATGATAGTGTGGAATTAGAACAAGTTTCACGCAAAGATGCTCTGAAAGCAACAATCACCTTACATCACTTCCTTTTGCAATATGAGAAGACTACACCTGATATTCTTAATGCAGTAAGAAGGGTTAGAGATGAGATTCAAGGTGATATTTATTTCAAGAAGAAACAAACAACATTAGATTCATATTTTCAGAAACCTATTTAGTTTACTTATGTATTATGTATGAAATATTTTGATACAGATGAATTATTAATTTATATATCAAATGGGACCTATATGAATTTTTTTTGTATTATCTTATAAATTTAGCGAATTATTAATTTACCACGTTGATCCCGACTCGGGACCGAAGAAAATTATTATTTTAGCGAGGTTATTAATTTATCGAGGTTATACTGTAATTTTAAAAGATGTACTTTATACTCCTTCAATGAGAAAAAATTTGATGTTTAGTTTTATTCTTAATAAAGCAGGCTTCAAACATATTATTAAATCTGACCAATATGTAATTGTGAAAATAATATTTTTGTAGGAAAGGGGTATGCTTGCGATGGTATGTTCAAGTTGAATGTTGAAATGAACAAAACATCAACTTCTATTCATATTCTTTCTTCTACTAATTTTTGGCATGCTTGTTTGTGTCATATAAATGATCGTTATGTGGGAATCATGAGTAGTTTAGGTGTAACGACCTAAAAATTTGATGATATATATGAAATTTGTGATTTTGTGTGATTTGACTATTTTACCCCTCCTCGCAGTTGCAATATGATATTTTTGGGGTGTGGGAGTGATTGACATGATTTTCGACACATTTTGGTATCATTTATGCAATATTGTGGTTTTTGATTGTTTCGAAAGCCTTATTTTGGACTTATGCGGATATCTTTTGATTCGTGCGACAGATGGCCAGACAAACAGCCCCAGAAACTCTAGAAGATCGATTTTAGGCTAGGTAGACCTTTGGTTCGGGTCCCGATGCACCCAATATTATTTTGACATATTAGTAGGAAAGTTAAAAAATTAGAAATATGAGTGTGGGACCCATATTTAATCGAAACGACCTCGGATGGAAAATTTGACTTCACTTACAGATTCAAAATTTTAAATTAGGGTGTTAGTATATTTGGTATAATTTTACGGCTTTTATTTCTCATTTCAACCCTCGATTTGGAAAATTATAATTTCGAATTTCGGGGGTCAACTTTGTGGAAACGATGTTTTTTTTTGAAAATTTAATATCGTCAATGCGTCCAGAACGTCAAATTTTGTATGGTTGAATAGTTTGTTTGCATATATTAGACTTCGAATGAATATTGGGTATCCCGTCGAAGTCCATTTGGACTTGGAAATAAAAATGCTACCATTGCAGATTTTCTGCTATATATAGCAGATTTCACCCAATTTTTGATCAATTTTGGTCCTTTTTCATCTTGCCTTTTGAGAGTTAAACCCTAAAATAGTATGTGAGTTAAAAGTAAAGTTTGTGAGAGCTTGGAAGCTAGAATAACATCTATTTCTTGGTTTTATTACGGATTTAAGGTAAGAATTCACCCCTTTTCGTAGCAATTCTTGGTAAATTCCTCAAAATCGCAAAAATCTTAGGGCATGATTTTAAATTCAAATTTCACGCCTTTCACTTGAATAATATTTTTATCTTATAATTACTAATTTTACATCAATTTAACCTTCAAAACAACTCTTATTCTTGATTTTAACCAGGATTTCCATGATTTTACCAGTTAAAGCTCAAAAACAATTTTTCTTCGATTTGAAAACCATTTTTTACTCGATTTAACTTGGGTTTTCAGATGTAGGTTCCTAAAAATATGGGGAACATATTTTTGAAGTAAAGTTTCAATTTTGTCCTTCTTTTTCAAAAATCCATTTTGAGGGTCCGTTTTAGCCCTGAACTAAAAGTAGTCAATATTAATGTCGTTGATTTTGTATTGATGAGTAGATTTCATATTTGATGTCTTTAGTGAAGTTCGAGATTGTTCATGAAAAGTAAGATCGCGGGTTCAAGTATAGCGGACCGATTTCAGCTTTTGAGGTAGGTTATGGCTTAACTCTTTCAGACTGTGCTGGATAGTAAATAATGATACAAAATACATGTTAAAGGTGGAAACCAATCATGAAAAATGTCTATCTATGTGTTGTTCCTGTGTGAGGTCTTATATGTGATGCAATTATCAAAATTAAGATATTATGTGATATGTGTAACCGTATGGAGTCCTATGTGATATTAATAGCCTTGAATACATATGAATAATTATATTATGTTGTTAAAATTCTAATGCGGTACCATTGATGTATTGTGATTATATTCATACTTTATTGGCAAATGAGACATGTGAAAATTCATGGACGATACAAAAATAATGAGCGAATATTGATGCATATAGTTCTGGAAATATATCATTATGGTTGGTTTTGGAAATGTATCATGTGGTTGATTATGGAAATAATCATTATGATTGATTGTGAGCATTACATCTTCATATCATACTCATTCATGAAACATCGAGATCACCTTTTTACAATATATTGTAACACCTTATAAAAACCTTTCCAAGAGATATGTCGAAAAGAAGATATGAGATATGTGGATGGTATATGGGTTGATGAACCCCTATAGGTCCTGTGTTAGGAGGCTTGCCTTCGTAGGTGTATACGGGTATTATACGACGACCTCGTGCATCATCATCATCATGATCATCATCATATACATTATACTTACTTTATTGTGTTATGTTGTGTTGTATTGGCATATTGACTTGTCATCTATGTATTTATCGTATCTTCTTTTACTTGCATTTGATTATCTTGTATATGCATATTCCCCTTGTTCTTTTTATATGTGATATAATACGTACTTTTGTTCTATCTTGGTATGATGTTGCAATATATGTGACATATATTAGAATTGTTAGTGCTAGTGGTATGGGCTACCGTTGTGGGATATTTTCTGATTGTAGGTGACGTGCCCTTAGTGTATATTTTGTAAGATTTATTTACTACTTTGATTGGTCGGCCTATGATATCTACTGAGTACAAGTGGACTGTACTCATCCCTACTGTGCCCTTTCGGTACAGGTCCTAGCTCGAGTGCACCTCATCTTGATTGACTCGATCGATTGTTGGAGCTTCTAAAGTAGCGGTTGGACATTCATGCATTTGAAGTTCACCTCTATCTTTCTATAGTAGTTATGTCTTTATTAATATTTAGAGACTGTTATTATTTCTTTGTGGCTATTTTTTGGATGTATTTAGCTCTAGAATTGTATTAGTAGTTCTTACACTATTGACACCTAATTTTGGGCATGATTGGTATTTTGGGTAAGATATTTTCATATTATTATGATTATTTATATGGTTCAGCTTTGTTCTAAAAGCCTTACCTTGGAATATTTCTGTCTTTTTCTCTTTTTGTATCAGTTTGGGGATAGGCTTACTTTTCAAGATACGCCGTGAAAAGTGCTATCATGACCTTGGTTTTTGAGTCGTGCAAAATTGGTATCAGAGCCAGGTTTCATTGGTCTCAACGGTATAAGAACGGGATGTATAATAGAGTCTCGCAGATTGATACATGGATATCCATATCTATCTTTGAGAGGCTATAGGATGTCTTAAGGAAACTTCTGTCATTTTACTCTTAATCATGCAAAGTTCTTTCTTACTTTGTGTTTTGAGTTGTGTTTCACTCTTTCTGCGCATATGGTGTCTCTAGGTCTTGCGAGAGTAGAGATGCAGATCCTTCTCCCAAAAGACAAACCTCGAGTCCTGGATGGACTCGATGGAGTGGATGGGTCCATGGTGCAACCCTATCTAGGATGAGTGCTGGGGGACTCTCTCTTGAGCCTCGTGTTAGGTAGGTTAGAGGTGTGGGTCCTACTCCAGTTCTTCAGAGTTCATCTGCCCCAGTGTTGAAGGGATTGCTAATGCATCTGCTGACGCATCTAAAGGGTTCTCCTTTGGTTATGTCGGGTGTTCCTCCAATTCAGAGTGTGGATCCTTCTATTGCACCTGCTTCTGATTTGGGTACTCCTCAGACCCTGAGTACTATTCCACCTTCAGTGTTGATATCTGACTATGGGGTTTTGAGAGAAGGAGTTTAGCCATCATCTGTGTTACCTTCTCAAGTGGGATCTCAGCCAGCTAGACTTTCCATGCCTCATGCTCTTCAGTGAGCCACATCTCAGGGTTTTTTAGAGTATTGTGGATCATGTTAAGGTGACAGAGGATATTCCTTGGGTATCTCAGAGAGGCACCAAGAGGGTGTGCCATTTTGGTAAGTTTAGAGGTCAGACTCAATGAGGTAGCAATTTTAGAGGTTCTTATGGGTATTCTAGTTCAACAATACAGGGTGGCCATTAGGGCAAGCTTATAGTTTTCTATGTATGTGATAAGACTGTCCATATGGCCAAGGACTTTCCTCATCGAGTGTTTAGAGCTACTCCTATTTTAGTTGTTAGAGGTAAGGTTTTTCCAGAGGTG
The DNA here is from genome assembly GCA_030864225.1 of Capsicum baccatum var. pendulum. Classification (NCBI taxonomy): domain Eukaryota; kingdom Viridiplantae; phylum Streptophyta; class Magnoliopsida; order Solanales; family Solanaceae; genus Capsicum; species Capsicum baccatum. The sequence continues at coordinate 82,096,942 of CM061552.1, forward strand.
CAAGAGGCAGAGCTAGTGGAGCCTGAGGTAGGGGTTGCGGGGCTATTCAGCCAGCCAGTGGTCATGGTCAGTGTTATGCCATACCAGCCAGACCAGAGATAGAGGCTTAAAATATTGTGAGCACAGGTATCGTCCCCATTTGTTTCAGACCTGCATCTGTATTATTTAATCCCAGATAGACTTTCTCTTATATATCTGTATATTTTGCTTTGAGTTTTGATTCTATTAGCAATGCTCTACCATGCCTATTCGTGTATCTACCCCGGTAGGTGATTTTTTAGTGGTGGATCGGGCGTATCAATCTTGTGTTATGACTTTTGCTGGACATGAGATTTTGGTAGATTTTCTTATATTATATATGGTTGATTTTGATGTTATTTTAGGCATGAATTAGTTGGCTCTTTATTGTGCTATCTTAGATTATTTTGCTAAGACTATAACTTTAGCTTCGTCGGGTATGCCAAGGATAGCTTGGAAGGGTACACTTCATTTGGGTCCTAAGAGGGTCATATCTTATGTTAAGGCTCGTAATTTGGTTTAAAGGGGATATTTATCTTACTTGGACCATATTCGTGAAACAAGTGTTATTTCTCTTTCTTTCTTGGATTCCATCTGTGTTGTCCATGAGTTTATGAATGTGTTCCCTATGAACTTGCCTAGTATGCCTTTGGATTGAGATATTGATTTTATTATTGATGTTGAGCCGAGCACAAAGCCTATTTCCATTCCTCCTTATAGGATGTCCCCAACAGAGTTGAAGAAACTAGAGGATCAGTTGTAGAGTTGTTGGATAAAGGATTTATTTGACCTAGTGTTTTATCTTGGGGTGCGCCTGTCTTGTTCATGAAGAGAAATGATGGGTTAATGCAGATGTAAATTGATTATCAATAGTTGAATAAGGTAACGATTCTACCTCACATCGATGATTTGTTTGATCAGTTTCAGGGTGTTGTGGTGTTTTTGAAGATTGATTTGCGGTCCGATTATCCCCAGTTGAGTATTAGAGCTTTAGATATTCTAAAAATAGCTTTTCAAACTTGATATGTTCATTATGAGTTCTTAGTCATGTATTTTGGGTTGAACAATTCCCCTACCTCATTCATGGAGTTGATGAATCATGTGTTTAGACCATATCTCGACTCCTTTGTTATTGTGTTTACGAATTGTGCATCAGAGATTGAAGGACGAGGAGTCATATGCTAAGTTCTCTACGTGTGAGTTTTGGTTGGAGTCTATTTTTTTGGGTTATATGGTGACTAAGAAAGGTATTATGGTTGATCCAGCCAAGGTTGCATCGGTTCGTCATTAGGCTAGACCTACTTCGCCCGCCGAGATTCAAAGTTTTGTTTGATTGGCCGGGTATTATTGGTGTTTTGTTGAAGGTTTCTCTTCGATTGCAGCTCCTTGACTAAGTTGACCTAGAAGAAGATTTCTTTTCAGTGGTTCGATACTTGTGAGGCGAGCTTTAAAAAACTCAAGGTTTTATTAACTTCAGCTCCTATATTAGCTTTACCAAATAAGGGCGTGGGTTTTACCATATTTTGTGACGCTTCAGGTATTGGGTTAGGTGTTGTGTTAATGTAGGTGGACAAGGTAATTTTGTATGCATCTCGTTAAAATTGAAGCCCCATGAGAGGAATTATCCTACCCATGATTTGGAGTTGTGCGCAGTTGTGTTTGCTTTGAAGTTGTGGAGGCACTACTTGTATAGAGTCCATGGTGAGATCTTCTCAGATCATCGTAGCTTTCAGTACTTCTTCACCCTGCGAGATCTTAATATGAGGCAGCACCATTGGCTATTCTCTACCATTTGGGTAAGGCTAATATGGTTGCGGATGCCTTGAGCCGAATGTCAACTAGTGTGGGTATCTTGGCACATATTTTGACCCAGGAGAGGCTTTTGTCCTTAGAGATTCAGTTTTTAGCTAACCAGATAGTTAGGCTTGATATTTCGACATCGAGCCATGTTTTCGCATTTATGGATGCTAGATCTTCTTTGATGGGGCAGATTCGAGCTCATTGGTTTGATGATGTTGGATTGAGATTGATTCAAGATAAGGTATTGAGTGGGGAGGATAAGGAAGCCTCACTTGATTTAGATGGAGTTTAACAAATTAGAGGCCGAGTTTGTTTGCCAAAAATGGGTGGCTGGATTAGGTTGATCTTGGAGGAGTCCTATTGTTCCAGATATTTCATCCATCCAAGTGTGACTAAGATGTATCTTGATTTGAGACAACAATACTGGTAGGGTGGCATGAGGCGAGATATACTGGATTTTTTGGGGCTCGTTGCCTATGTTGTTAGCAGGTGAAAGCCGAGCATATGAGACTTGGTGGTTTGCTTCAGAGGTTACCCGTTCCCGAGTGAAAGTGGGAATGGATCACTATAAACTTCGTGACTAGGTTGCCTCATACTTCTTATGGTTATGATAGTGTTTCGGTCATCGTGGATTGATTGACCAAGTCAACTCATTTTATTCCAGTTCAGGTCTTATTCAGTGTTGAGAGATTAGCCCATACCTTCATTCGTGAGATTATGCATCTGTATGGTGCGTCGGTGACCATTATTTTAGATCAAGGTTTTGTGTTCACATCTTACTTTTGGAAGACTTTTTAGGATGAGGTGGGTATTTAGGTTGATCTTAGCATAAAATTTCACCCCCATATTGATATCCAGTCAGAGTGGACTATCCAGGTTTTAGAGGATATGCTTCACGCGTGCGCGATGGATTTTGGAGGCCAGTGGGAGCAGCAATTGGCTTTAACAAAGTTTGCATATAGTAATAGCTATCATTCCAATATTACTATGGCTCCTTTTGAGGTGTTGTATGGTAGGCATTGTCTCTCCCTAGTATTTGATACTTTAGAGGTGAGACCTCGAGGTACGTACTTTCTTTGTGAGTCGTTGGATAGACTCCAGGTCATTCAGGATAGACTTAGATAGGCAGAAGTGTTATGTTGATCGTAGACTTTGTGCCTTAATATTTAGTGTTAGTGATCATTTTTCTCTTAATGTTTCACCCATGGAGGGTGTGATGAGGTTTGGGAAGAGGGGCATGCCCCAGGTATATTGGTCTATTTGAGATTATTCGGACTGTTGGTGGTGTGGATTATGAGTTGACTTTGCCCCTTGATATATCAGTTGTTGATCCAGTTTTTCATGTTTCTATGGTTCGTTGTTATATTCGAGATGAGTCTCATGTCATTCATTGGGATTCGGTTAAGTTAGATAAGCAGTTGTCCTTTGTTCAGGAGATGGTTTCCATTTTGGCTAGGATGTTAGGCAGTTGCGCTCTAGAGTGATCCCAGTAGTTAAGGTCCAGTGGCGAAATCAACCTGTAGATGAAGCTACTTGGGAGGTCGAGTCTGATATGCGTAGTCCTTATCTCCAGTTGTTTGTTGATTTAGGTATTTCTTTTGCCTTAGTTCGAGGATGAACTAGATTTTTAGTGGTGGATGATGTAACGACCTAAAAATTTGATGAAATATGTGATTTTGTGTTATTTTACTATTTTACCCCTCCCCGTAGTTGCATTATGATATTTATGGGGTGTGGGAGTGATTGACATGAGTTTTGATGCATTTTGGTATCATTTATGCAATATTGTAGTTTTTGATAACTCCGAGAGCCTTATTTTGGACTTATGTGGATATCTTTTGATCTGTGCAACGGATGGACGAACGGACTGCACCAACAGCTCTAGAATATCGATTTTAGGCTAGGTATACCTTTAGTTAGGGTCCCGATGCACCCGAGCTCATTTTGACCTATTGGTCAAAAAGTTGGAAAATTGGAAATGTGGGACCCACATTTGATCGAAATGACCTCGGATGGAAAATACGACTTTGCCGGCAGATTTAGAATATCGAATTTAGGGTGTTAGCATGTTTGGTATGATTTTACGGCTTTTAAATCTCATTTCGAGCCTCAGTTTTGAAAATTATAATTTCGGGTTTCGGGGGTCAACTTTGTGGAAATAGTTTTTTTTAAAAAATCTAATATCGCCAATGCATCCGGAACGTAAAATTTAGTATGATTGCATAGTTAGTTTCCATATATCGGACTCCGAACGAATTTCGAACATCCCGTCAAAGTCCGTTTGGACTTGGAAAAAAAACTACTACCATTGCAGATTTTCTGCTATATATAGTAGATTTCACCCTATTTTTGATCCATTCTGCTCATTTTTCATCTTGCCCCTTGAGAGTTAAACCTTAAAATTGTATGGAAGTTAAAAATAAAGTTCATAAGAGCTTGAAAGCTAGATTAACATCTATTTATTGGTTTTATTACAGATTTAAGGTAAGAATTCACCCATTTTCTTAGTAATTTCTTGATAAATTCTCAAAACCCCAAAAAATCTTAGGGCATGATTTTAAACCCAAATTTCACTCCTTTCACTTGAATAATATTTTTATCTTATAATTATTAGTTTTTCATCAATTTAACCTTCAAAACAACTCCGATTCTTCATTTTAACCCGGATTTTCAAGATTTTACCCGGTAAAGATCAAAAATATTTTTTCTTTGATTTGAACCCCGTTTTTGACTCTATTTAACTTGGGTTTTCAGATGTAGTTTTCTAAAATGGAGAATATTTTTTTGAAGTAAAGTTTCAATTTTGCCCTTCTTTTTTTGGAAACCCATTTTGGGGTTCCATTTTGACCCCGAACCAAAAGCAGTCAATATGGGTGTTGTTGATTTTGTCTTGATGCGTAGATTTCATATTTGATATTTTTAGTGGAGTTCAAGATTTTTCATGAAAAGTAAGGTCGCGGGTTTAAGTATAGCAGACCAGTTTTTACTTTTGAGGTAGGTTATGACTTAACTCTTTCAGACTGAGCTGGGTAGTAAATGATGATACAAAATGCATGTTAAGGGTGGGAACCAATCATGAAAAGTGGATATTTATGTGTTGTGCCCATGTGGGGGCTTATATGTGATGTAATTATCGAAATTGAGATATTATGTGATATGTATGACCGCGTAGGATCCTATGTGATATTGATAACCTTGAATACATATGAATAATTGTATTGTGTTGCTAAAATTCTAATGTGTCACCATTGGTGTATTGTAATTATATTCATACTTTATTGGAAAATTAGACAAGTGAAAATTCATGGATGATACAAAAATAATGAGCAGATATTGACACATTTGGTTGTGGAAATGTATCATTGTGGTTGGTTATCGAAATATATCATGTGGTTGTTTGTGGAAATACTTATTGTGATTGGTTGTGAGCATTACATCTTCATAGCATACTCATTCATGAAACATTGGTACCACTGTGGCAACATCTGAGAAACATTGGCAATACCTTTTTAAAAATTATTTGAACACCTTATAAAACCCTTTCCTAGGGATGTGCTGGAAAAGACATATGAGATATGTGGATTGTATATGGGTTGACAAATCCCCCATGGGTCCTGCATTGGGAGGCTTGCCTCCGTAGGTGTATACGAGGATTGTGCGACGATCCCGGAGTTTGTACGACGACCTCATGCATCATCATCATCATCATATACATTGCACTTACTTTATTGTGTTATGTTGTATTGTATAGGCATATTAACTTGTTATCTATGTAGTTATCGAATCTTCTTTTACTTGTATTTGATGATCTTGTTTATGCATGTTCCCCTTGTTCTTTTTATGTGTGATATAATATGTACTTTTGTTCTATCTTGGTGTGATGTTTCAATATATGTAAGATATATTAGAACTATTAGTGCAAGCATTGTGTGCTACCATTGTCGGATATTTTCTGATTGCAAGAGACGTGCCTTTAGTGTATATTTTCTATGCTTTATTTACTACTTTGCTTGGTCGGCCTATGATATCTACTGAGTACAAGTGGACCGTACTCATGCCTACTACGCCCTTTCGGTGCAGGTCCTAGCTCGAGTGTTTCTCAGCTTGATTAACTTGGAAAATTGTTGGAGTTTTCAAGGTAGCAGTTGGACATTCATGCGTCCAAAGTTCACCTCTATTTTTCTATCGTAGTTATGCATTTTTTAGTATTCAGAGACAGTTATTATTTTTTTATGGTTATTTTTTTGATGTATTTGACTCTCGGATTGTATTAATAGTTCTTACACTATTGACATCTAGTTTTGGGCATGATTAGTATTTTGGGTAAGTTCTTTCCACATTGTTATGATTATTTATATGGTTCGTCTTTGTTCTAGAAGCCTTACCTTGGGATATTTCTATCCTTTTCTCTTTTTGTATCAGTTTGGGTGATAGGCTTACTTGTCAAGGTACGTTGCGACAAGTGTCATCATGACCCTAGTTTTTGGGTCGGGACATTAGGAGTACTTCCATTGGCCAAATTTTTTTTAAAAAATGTGAAGCTTGTATTAAAGCTAAAATCACAAAAAAGGCCTCATTTACAAGTTCAAAGAAAAATTGATTTATTAGAATTAGTTCATACTGATATTTGTGAACACGGAGCAATTTTATCTCATGGAGGAATAGATATTTATCAATTTCATTGATGATTTTTCTAAGTTTACAGATGTTTACTTAATGAAAAATAAAAGTGATGCATTTGAGAATTTTAAAACTTTTCTCCTTGAAGTTAAAAATCGGTTTAATAGAAAAATAAAAAGAATAAGAAGTGATAGAGGTCGTGAATATGAGGTACATGAGTTCAATTCTTTTATTAGATTGTTGGATATAATTCATGAAACTACTACTCCTCATTCGCCCGCATCTAATGGGGTAGCCGAAAGAAAAAATAGAACTTTAGTTGAGTTAACTAATGTCATGTTAATTGAGTCTAGTGCACCTTTAAGTTTTTGAGGTGACACTCTTTTGACTGCTTGTTATGCATTGAATCGTATATCTCATAAAAAGATCAAACTAACATCTTTTGAGTAGTGGAAAGGTCATAAGCCAAATTTGGGATATCTAAGAGTTTGGAGTTGCTTAGTGTAACACCCTGAATCTGGTACCGAACGCTACATGGTTCTCATGACCCCGAAGGACCACAAGCTAACCCAAGACTGATATTTGTACCTATATACTATATAATATACTGTATAACGCAGAAACATGAAATGAAAATCCATAGGGTTCAAAACTGAGACATAATATCTGATAAAAATATAACATCTGGTGGGGTATGAAATATCCAAAGCAACTGAAATAACTAACTGACCATGATAGTCTAAATGCCTCTAAACTGTTTGAATAAGGAGTTGATGGGGCATTTCCCCAACTAAATCTAACTAATAAATTAACTAATGATAAAATAAAGTAATAATCATGTCCTTGAATGATGAGGACTCACTTCTAACTCTAACTACTGAGACTAGAATGCTACTGGTGCTCTGGAGCTCGTGTCTCTAAACCTATGGTATAAAACACCACAGCGCGAATGCGTCAGTACGATTGAATGTACTGGTTTGGTTGACTGTATCTGACAGGTCCTAAAGTTGAATACTGATAACATGCGTCTGATGACTAATATAACTAAGAACATGAGTAACTGTATCTGACAGTCCTGAAATCTGTAGAACTATCTGAGTTGTATTACTGAGACTAAGACTGAGACTGAGACTGAAATTGAGACTGTGAGAGATAATGATCTAATCAGCATGCCATATATAAGCTAACTGGGTTCCAACCTATAACCCTAGTTGGAAGGTGTCCATACTGCGCCACTGGTAAAGAAAACTGTTGCGGAGTTAGTCCTAATCTAGCGGGTGACCTCTGGGATCAATCCTATATATTTAATATGCTAACGGGTGATCCTTGAGTATGTCAGTTCTATCTATCGGGTGACATCTCGTACCTACGACGGCTACATAGCTCTAGAACTTAGGAATTGCTTCTAGGGATCTCAGTCCTATCTAGCGGGTGAGTCCCCATCCTTAGGCTTGCTCGGTGCTGAATCCTACTCCCATCTGAAGACACTGAACTAAATTGATACTAGTGGTATTATTTAGCGGAGCTAAACTGAGTTTACTGAGTTTCGTTGACTAACAGAATGCTACTGCGTTTTGAGGAATGACTGAGAGCACTGAAGTTACTGAGATTTACTGGAAATACTGAGATCACTGAGATTACTGAACTACTGAGATTACTGAGATTTCTAAGATTTCCTCAGTCACATGACTGACTGAGTTCTATGGATTGTGACTTATCTGAAAGTATCGTGAAAGATGACACTGGCTCTAGGCACACAACTAAATTGTCTGGTACAAGTACCCCCAGGACTCGATAGAATGAAACTGACAAGGCTTGACATTTTTTATCACATGACCAATATCAACAAATTCATAATTTCATAGTTGCGAATTTCATGAGGCACATGATCATCATAAAGTTGTACATGGATAGTAATGAATATAAACATGGCATAATTTTATGCTTCTAATCTCATGAACATCTCATCAAGCAATCACAATGCATAGGTTTAGCATGGGAATCATCTTAATCAAGTGGGTATAGCATAACCTATGAGACATGACAAAATCTTGACACATGAAAACTAAGCACTTGATCATTATTTATTCATTGGGGTATATTATCAAACACCTTGTATGCACACTTAGGGCATAGGTATGATCATCAATTTAATACCACATGGTCCCATAATTTAACTCAATTGCATGAATTTCAACTCTATACTAACGTAGTTTCATGAAAACGTGATAAAGATGCAAATCTTGGCAATCATATAACAATGATAACATGAACAAAATCAATTCAAACTAAAAACATTATGACATAGAGTTTAAAATAGGGTTCTTGAACTTCATAGTCGAAAGGAATCCAAGAATCAATACTGTAAATAACTTAGTTCTTGATTTTATGGACGGCGAGAAATTCTTGAACTTGAATTTTCTATGATAAAACCTAATGTGTTCTTGAGAGGATTTTGAGAGAATAGAGTATATTTTGGTGTAATGGAGGCTCAAATCCATGTTTTTGAGCTTATATAGGGTAGATAAATTGACCCTTTTAACCCTAGGAGACGTATTTTTAATTCTTGTGAAAATTTCCCGATTTTCATCCTTGGTGCGATGCGCCACTATCGCGCAAAGTCACTGGAATTGGACAATTGGGAATCTGCATTGGTGCGAGGTGAAGCTATTGTGTTGCCACTTTGTTTGAGACCTAGAAGTTTGGCGCAACGTGCCACTATCATAGAGCAACACTGGAAATTGGCAATTGACATTTAAGCTGGCTCTGTGATGCGTTGATGGCTTAGGTGATACACCGTCTCACTAAAAGGGCTCTAACTCTTCGTCCGGGTATTAGATTTGGGCGAATTTGGTATCGATGAAAAGCTTATTCAATTTCACACATGATACAGAATGAAAATCTTGAAAAATAGCATATGTATAAAAGTGGATTCATATTTAAAGCAAGTCTCTAATATTTTTGGGATGATTCTAAGCTAGGCAGAAGTACGGGATATTACACTTAGCCTATGTAAGGTTAATAGATCCTAAAATCTTTAAGTTAGGTATAAAAGTTACTAGTTGTATTTTTTTTTTTTGGTTATACATCAAATAGTACAGCCTATAAATTACTTAATCTTAAAGATAGTGTTATAATAGAATCAGGTGATGCTATTTTTCATGAAAATGAATTCCCTTTTGATTCTAGAAATAGAGAGGGTCAAAAGACTGAAGAAAATATTTTGTCACTACCTAGTTCTTCTACTTCTACTTTGAAAAATAAATAAAATAATAATTTTGAGTTAAGAAGAAGTAAACGAGCTTGAGTAGAAAAAAGTTTTGGTCCTGATTATTATGTTTTTAACATTGGAGATGACCCTATCACTTTAAAAGAAACTTTGTCTTTAAATGATGCTATTTTTTGGAAAGAGACTGTAAATGATGAAATGAAATCATTAATTTCCAATAAACTTGGAAGCTAGTTAATTTACCATCAGGTTGTAAAACAATTGAATATAAATGGATCTTATGTAAAAAATTTAAAACCGGATGGATCTATTGATAAATACAAGGCTAGGCTAGTGGCTAAAGGCTTTAAGAAACTAGAAGGCCTAGAATTTTTTGATAATTAGAATTACATCCATTAGACTTTTAGTTGCTATTGCGATAATTTTTTATTTACAAATTCATCAAATGAATGCAAAAACTCTTTTTTAAACGGAAACCTAAGTGAGGAGATTACATGAAACAACCTGAGTGTTTTGTTGAGACTGGCCAAGAAAGCAAAGTATGTAAACTTACTAAATCTTTATATTACTTAAAATAGACACCAAAGCAATGGGATGAAAAATTTGATTCCTTCATGATTGATAATGACTTTAAAACAAATGAGTGTGATAAGTGCATATATCATAAGTCTTAAAATAATTCACATGTTATTATTTGCCTATATGTTGATGATATATTGATCTTTGGCTCTAACATAAATGTTATTGGTGAAACTAAAAATATTCTTAGAATCCATTTTGATATGAAAGATCTTGGGGAGACAAATTTTATTCAAGGAATAAAAATTACTAGAACATGTGATGGGATTTTCCTAGACCAGTCACATTATGTTGAGAAAATTTTGAAACAATATAATTTTCTTGATTGCAAGAGTGTTATAACTCCATTTGATTTTAGCATTCACTTGTTTCATGTTGAAAGTCAAAATGATGTAACAAATCAAAAGGAATATGCTAGCATAATTGAAAGTTTGAGATATGTGACTGATTGCATTAGGCCTGTTATTGCATATGCAGTAGGAGTACTTAGCAGGTTCAACAGCAAGCTAGGTAATGAACATTGGCATGCTATAATGAGAGTTATAAGATACTTAATTGGAACAAAAAATTATGATTTGTTCTATAAAAATATCCCGTTGTACTTGAAGGCTTTTGTGATGCAGATTGGAACACTTTAACAGGTGATTTTTTATTCACTACTAATTATGTTTTTACTTTGGGTGGTGATGTTATTTGTAGGAAGTCTAAAAAGCAAACTATAATTGCTAACTCTACTATGGAGGCTGAACTAATTGCTTTAGTTTCAACTAGTGAGGAAGCGGAGAGATTTATTATTTCAAATACTTTTTTTTTGAAAAATTAATTTCTCCTATTTTAATTCATTGTGATAGCACTGCTGCAATTGGTATAGTTTAAAATCGTTATTACAATAGTAAATCCAGACTTATAAGGAGAAAACACAGCAATGTGAGATCATATTTGATAAATAGTACTATTAATATTAATTTTATCAAATCTTATGATAATCTTCAAGATTCATTGACTAAGGCCTTAGCAAGAGAAAAGGTCTGGAGCACATCAAGGGGATTGGGATTGAAACCTATTGAATCTTGAGTTATATGTGAGGAAACCTAACCTAGGGAATAGAGATCCTATAACCGGATTCAATGGGGAAAAACAAATAACATGATGGCTTGTTGTGAAAAATGTACTATTTTTATCCCTCCCTAAGTGTGAGTGCATTTTCCTGTAATGGTTGTAGGGTTGACTTTAAGAAAATCCTAATGAAAATCTGTAGCTCGTATGAGTGGGGTGCTAAATTACTGGATCACTCTCGACAGATTTCACCTATGTGAGGGTGGAGTTTGGCTGCTTCCTATAAGAATTAGGTTCATTCTCAAAGAAACTCATAAAATCGGGATAGAACAAGGGAGTAATGTGTTGGCTATAAAGCTCATGTCAACACCTTGACTATTATGTGTAAGTAGTAACTTTTTATTTTCCCAAAAGCAGTCATAGTTCAAGTTTGAGACCACTATGACTCTGGAGTAAAAATTATTGTCTTACTAAGTGGAGGTTCAATGCAGAGCACACCTTCATTATGTATAGTAGTCTTCCTCCAACTAATAAACTCTGTTGTATTAATATCAAAATGAGTGGATGAATGTAGGTTACTTAGCATTTTAATATCAAATTTTTAATATTATTATGCATTATTTTTTTTGTTCAATGGAAAGCTACCTACGAATTTATGTCATTCACCCCTATACATTAAGTTGTTATATCTTTCTTTAGTGGTGATGGAGGTTACAAAATCATGCAGTTAACTTCTCATTTAAGTTAATCATTTTAGTATGTTTATTGGCCATATTATGGCATATTAATATAGTGTCCTTTGTTAGGCATCTCCTTTACATTAATGGCATGAACGTGCATGGAATTCTTTTGTCATAAAATGCATTAAGAGCTTTTGACTCTTGATTGTGATAGATGAATTTGATTACTATTTTTCTTGAAATTCATGTAACTTCCTATTCTTAATTCCTCCATTATCCTACTCTTTATGTGTAACTCTTGTAACTCTTTTTACCTAAAACTCATTGATATTCCATCTTTACTACTCATCATTCATACTTATTGATTGTATGGAAGACTTCCTTTCTTATAAATAGAGGTGGTCTCACATAATTACGCACAAGAAAATATAGAGTTCACAAAAGTTAGTAAAAAGAGAGTTTATTAGTTGAAAGAAGGTGTTCTTTTGGTGGAGCTTTGAACTCAAATCTTGTCCAGAGTTATTTAGCTATTTTTCGTAAGAAGGTTGTTGTATCCTGAAGGGGATAAGTCAAGAAGATAATTGTTGAACCAGTAAAATATTTTTTTGCAGTGGGCTTGAATCTCCTTAAAAAGAGCGAGATATTCGTGCCTCAGCCGAAGAAGAAGGTAATTTTTTATTTTTATTTCCTTGTTAATTTTTCAGTTGTAATTTTATTGTAATTCCACTATCACAAGAGACTTGCTGCAAAGCAAGGATGTCCCTTTGACTCAACGTATGATCACTAGGAGGAAACTGGTGAACCAATTCTTTTTTATTTTGTCCTTGGTTTGGCAAAGTGAGTTAACTTGTCTTTCACACTTGTCCATTGAGTTCATTTACTCTTGAACCTGAAAACATGGGTCTCCTTGGCTTACTAAGGGGGTTTACTTAATATGCTAATGTTTTTTTATGTTGTTGTCTTTTTGTACTTCTCTGTACTATCTTAGTATTTTTTAAATTAAAATTTGACCTTATCCAAAAAATGAATTGTTGAACTTGAATGTTGTTGATGTGTGACTACTTGATGCTTTGGCCAAGAAGCATTTAAAATTGCTTGACCCATAATGAACTCCAGTGCTGAATTCACCCTGATTGTTCTTCTTAACACAACATACTACTATACTTATTTAACTAGATGAAAATAGAGTGAGTTTCCTTAAAGGAAAACATTTAGATACCCCTTTGATAAGATAATAGCTAAGCATATGTGTTAGTTTGGCTGTGCTTCAACAATATGAATGAAACATGAAACTATACTTGAGTGAAAGAAAGCAAATTAATATATGAATGTCATTTCCCTAAGCAAGTTTTGTGGATGAAATACTGAAGGTTTATTTAGTGATTTATGTTGTTTTTATTTAAAGAGGGACATTAAAATTTCTATAGAAAATTGAAAATTCCAAAAGGGTAATCGTCTAAATTACTTATGCCAAATGCAAAAACTATTTGATAACAACTATTTTATTGCTAATTGGCCCTATTGGTTGTGAATCTTTCGAATTTAGGAATTTCTAAATTTATCCTAAGTTTTTCTTCTGCAAAGTTGTTTTCTTTATACTTAAATCAATAAATTTTCTATCATGCATGACTTTATTTTCACACACTCAAAATAGCAGTATTTGGAATTTATCAAAAGGTATAGCAACATATGGCATATATGCTATAAGGTCCCTACACATATTGTATTTTTCTTTTGCGGAGATAAGTCAATAGGCAAGCAATATGTGGCAGATAGAGCAAGTTTACTTGAAGTTGTTTCTACAACACTTATCCACTTAGATACAACATTTTTTTTGCATTATTATGCTAGTTTCTCCAGCAGTTGTGCTAACTAATCCTTAGATAATTTTGCAATCAAGTATGATCTGAGTGTTTTGATGATATCTATGATTTGAAGTAATAATTTATAATATTATCTTATGATTTTTTTTTCTTGTATTAGCTAGCAATGTGTTATACCATGTTGATGTGTGCTTTTATGTTTTTTTGGGTTATACTGTTATCTATCCCGAGCGGGGAGTTTTATCGAAAATAACCTCTCTACTTCATCTGTGGTAGTGGTAGGGACTACAGGTATATTATCCTCCACAGACCCTACTATATGGGAATACGTTGAGTATGTTGTTGTTGTATATTTTATTTAAGGTAGTTTTACGGACTGCATACACTTTATCCTGTCCAAAATTCCACTTTATAGGAATACACTGAGTATGTTATTGTTGTTACGTTGTTGTAGAAATTTGATTTGTTTAATGGATAGCATTTATCCAGTTTTTGGGTAGCCTTTCTTTTCATAATTACATGTTTAATGGATTTTAGTTGTGGCTTGGAGCAGCAGTAGCATGTAGAGTCATTTTGACTATCAAATCTAAAAGCATCATCATCAATCTTAATTTTCTTCTTTTTTCCACAGATGTAAAAGTAAGAGTTGAAAGAAGACTAATTGCAAGCTCAACACGTTATTGGTACTTTGGAAGAAACCTCTTTATATCTACCTGAGTTTAGGATAGGAGTAATATTTAGTACTATATTTCAGTTAGATTTTCCTTGTGCTGGATTTATTTTACTTTTCTTTGTCCCGTGGGGAGATATTACCTTAGTACAATTTTAGTTTTTTAGTTGTATGATTGTGGGTGAATTTTATCATGCATGTTTTATAATTTTATTTTTAATTTATTCAATTCTAATTTAAAAAGTAATATCAATACGAAATAATTAATTATTTTCTTGTATCGGTGACAAAAGATTTTATTATCAAAGATAACTTTTAGCAACGTTTAAACTAGACTTTTCAAGACAAATATTTTCGTCACGAAATAAACTAGTTCATCATAAGTTTGACTATAATTAGTGACAAATGTATTTGTCTCAATATCTTTCTTTTTATTTGATACAAATTAATTTTGTATTTTATGATAGTCACAATTGTCAGTAATCATAATAATTTAGTGACAATTCTATATCGTCGGCAAAAAAATACTACTTTTAGTGACAATAGATTTAACTACAAAATTATTAATCTTTATTATAATAATAAATTTGTCACTATATCATACATTTAAGGACAAAAAATTTTATTTTATACAAAAAGTTGTCAATAGTGACGAAAATACATTTGTTCAACCACGAAATGTATATAACTCTAGAGACAATTTGTGTCGTCTCTAATAGAACTAAATAATTAGGGACAATGAAATTTTATCGGTATTGCTAATTTTTTACTGACAAAAGCATATCATCGACTACAAAAAAATTATATTTTTATGACAAACAGATTCGTCATAAATGCAACACATTTGGAGACGATTTTTTTTTTGTAGCTAAGTTTTTTTTAGCGACGAAGCACTAAATTGTCTTGTCTACTTTTGGTGACCCACTTTTGGAGATGATTGATTGATAAATTTTTTTTCGTCACGCTAAATCTTTTGCGACAAAATATGACTTATAAGTGACAAAATAATTCGTCCCAAATAATCAAATTTTTTTATAGTGTTGGCTTACTTACTAGTGGGATAAAGTAAATGTCAGTGTCATCATGACTCGAACAATTGAATCAGGACACAAAAGACCAACTAAAATAAAATGGAGGAAGAATAGATTAGTACAGAGGGAGTACTATGAATGTTGAATAACGCAATTTGGTACAATATTTTTTAAAGCAGTGAAACCATTAAATACCTATATTACCCCTGGCCAAGAAGAAGGCATGTCATGAGCTACCTTCTTTTGTCCATTTCTATATAGTAGTGCAGTGCTTGTAATATCAACTATGTTATCGTTTTACTACAAAAAAGAAGTCCGTTACTTCACTCTTAGTAACCTTTTTGTTTGTCCGATTTTCTTTGTTCGTAGCGCTGGAAACGTAAGTGTGTATAAAAATCAGTATAACTTAAATACATCAAAAAATATTTATCACAGAGAGAGAAATCTCATTGTAAAAAAAAACAAAACATTCATATTTATGTCGAATAGAAATAAACACTGAAACGTAACCCCTATACATAATCAAAACATCATTTTACTTTTATTTGATAATCACGATGAAATAACGTGCATAATTTAAAGGTAGTACTATATTTTGAGTGGTTGGACTAATATTTTATTAATGATATCCTTTAGCTTGGTTTTGGAATTTGTATATAAATCTTGATCCTTGTATAAGAGATTGATGGCGCGGGTAAGATTGAGTACTCGCAAGAGGATAGGCATGGACGCAGGCGTCGGATGAAGGGAATCCTTATTTATGTCTTGCCATGCATTGACTACAAGTTTCTCAAGCTTCACATAAGCCTCCTGCTTTGAACAACCAAACTCCTTTATATAGCTTTCAACTGCTGATGCGACATGTCCCCTCTCTTGTTCAAACTAAATACACAAATTCAAATTAATTAATTAGGTTAAATAAACAACATACTTCCTCACATGTAGCAAAAAGAATGACATGTTTTGACTTTACATATAATTTAAGAAAATAAAAAACTTTTGAATCTTGTAATCTTAAATTAAAGTTATGTCAAATTAAGGGTGTCAAACGGGCCGGTTAAACCGTCCCGAACCGGCCCACATAATTAAACCGGCCCGGTTTGACCCGGCCCGGTAAGTCCAAGGGCTTTAGGGTTCCGGGTCTCGATCCGGTTGGGTTTTTGATTTGGGTCCGGTTAACTCGGCCCGGACCCAACCCAATTTGGGCACGTCGGTTAACCGGCCCGGCCGAATAAGTTTTTTTTTTTTTTTTTTTTTGAAAATTCAGAATTTCACAAACTGAAATTAAGAACTTAGTTTTAATACATTATTAATTTACTCTCAAGTATTATTAATTTATTATATTAAGTAGCATATCTTTTATACTTTTATTTAAGGTAGTGTATATATTGAATGGTATATATATATATATATATGTATGTGTATATCTTCTAAATATAAAGTATTATATATTTAACGTATACATGTGTATATGTTTTATAAATTAGTATATATATATATATATATATTGTAGTGTATGTTTTATTTAAAGTAGTGAATATATTGAATGGTATATATATATGTGTGTATATGTCTTCTATAGATGAGTATATTTAATGTATACGTTATGTATATGGTTTATAAATTAGTATATAACTATATATATATATATATATATATATATATGTATGTATGTATGTATTGTAGTATATATTTTATTTAAACTAGTACATATATATTGAATGATGTGTATATATCTTCTATAGACATATATATTTAACGTATCCAAGTGTATATGTTTTACAAATTAGTATATAACTATACAAATATATTATAGTATATTTCATTTAAATTATTACATATACATAGAATAGAGTGTATATATGTGAATAGATCTTCTATAGACTTGTATATTTAACGTATACATGTGTATATATTTTATAAATTAGTATATAACTATACATATATATATATATTGTAATGTATATATACTGTAGTATATCTCATTTAAAGTACTACATATACATAGAATAGAGTGTATATATGTGAATAGATCTTCTATAAATGTGTATATTTAACGTATACATGTGTATATATTTTATAAATTAGTATATAACTATAGAAATATATATTGTAATGTACATATATTGCAGTATATTTCATTTAAAGTATTACATATACATAGAATAGAGTGTATATATGTGAATAGATCTTCTATAGACGTGTATATTTAATGTATACATGTGTATATGTTTCATAAATTAGTATATAACTATACAAATATATATTGTAATGTATATATATTATAGTATATTTGATTTAAAGTATTACATATACATATAATAGATTGTATATATGTGAATAGATCTTCTATAGATGTGTATATTTAATGTATACATGTGTATATGTTTTATAAATTAGTATATAACTATATAAATATATATTGTAATGTTTATATATTATAGTATATTTCATTTAAAGTATTACATATACATAGATTAGAGTGTATATATGTGAATAGATCTTCTATAGACGTGTATATTTAACGTATACATGTGTATATATCTATAATTATATCTATCTATCTATCTATCTATCTATCTATCTATCTATCTATCTATCTATCTATCTATCTATCTATCTATATATATATATATATATATATATATATATAAATATATTGTAGTATATTTTATTTAAACTTTAAAGTTTAAAGTAGTACATATATATTTGGATGGTGCGTATATATGTGTATATATTTTTAAAATGTTAATGTAGTATATACTATATATATAGTGTATATATATTGTTTAAAGTATTCATAATGTATTTAGGTGGGTATATATAATGTATATTGAAAAAAAGTTTTTTTATATATTTTTGACCGGATTTGACCAGTTTTTTAAACGGGTTTGACCGGGTTGGGTTAAGTGGGCTGGGTTAGGATGATTTTTGATTTTTTACTATTGGGCCCGGCCCAGCCCACTTAGACCCCAACCCGACCCCGGCCTAGCTCGGGCCTCAACCTGGTTAAATAACACGAGCTGGTTCCGGGTTGGCCCAGCCCGGCCCACTTGACAGCCGTATGTCAAATGTAACAAAATATCCGTTAATCTTGTGATCTTAAACATATCACGTGAATAATTAAAATTAAAGTGTTGTAAACAAAGGGAAGGGATCATTCTCTTGAAACGGACTAAAAATAAAAATAAATCATTTTTTTTTAAACGGAGGGAGTATATAGTCGAGCGCAATAACTTATATAGAAGGAAAAAGTATGTTCTAATTTGTCTGTCCTTGTTTAGGTGAAGGAATTCGAGGAGCAAAACACTTAGTTTTGTATAGGATCTTCAATTCGTTTAAGATGAAATTTATAGATTTGAATACTACACAAAAGGTACTACAAGTCAACATTATGAATGATACAAAATATTTTTAAAAAAGATTGAGAAATTGTTATCAAAGCAAAAAACGGTTAGACCACCCAAACAGTAACAAATATAAGGTTGTCCTAAAATTGCCAAAAGATACGAGAATATATGAAAGTGTCGTCAGAAAAAAAAAAAGAAGAAAAGAAATGAGCAAGCTTAGGGGATGGGATACTTTTACCTTATGTCCAATCCTGTCATCCATCAATCGACATATTATTGAAGAAGATTTTACCATTAAAGGTTCACTTGTAATCCACTTAAAATTCTCCTCAGTCACTAACTCTTTTCCCATACCAACCAAAGAAGTAGTGGAAAGCATCATATAACATGCAGTTACTAGTGCAACTTTCAAATACTCCTTAAATGTTGGAACATACCCAGCATGATACCACTTGAACTCTTGGTGATATGCTTTCACTACTTTCTTCAGCTATAATAACCAACGAAAAAAGCCCTTATTAGTTCTTTGCACCTTGACTAGTGCTTGTAATTAATTTCTGCCGATGGGCTAAAAATTAAACGAAAAAAAAACCCTTATTAGTTTTTTATATTTTGACTAGTTCCTGTAATTAATTTATTAATTTCATCCGGCCAAAAAGGAAAAAATTCATTATTAGTTTCCAAATTGATAACTTCCTATATTATCCTTACCTCAGTTTTTGCATAGTGAACTCGGTATGATATGTTTTCCTTTGCCAACAACTCTTCCATTTCAGCATAAGTATCAAAAATATAATGGTATAGGAGCTTCAGGTTTGGGGGTAGCTGTTGTGATGCATTTATGTCCCATCTGTGCAGTGAAAAATTCAAACCAAGTCAACGTTTGATCGTATATGGTTCATCAGTTAAAATATATATCTCATTGTAATTGTTAAATCTCCACCTTTGAATGGCATCCGTGAACATTTCGAGTTCATCGTGTGTTCCATAAACATCATACAAATCGTCTAATATGGAGGCAAGGGAGATTACTTTGGTTGTAAATCTTCGCCCCCTACAATATTGAGGCTCAAAGTATATTCCTATTATCCAAAAATAGGCTTCAACCAGACGATTTCGAGCAAATGGGAAGTTTCTTTCAACATCCAAACCTTTCCACCACCTGAATTTGTCACAATAAAATTCAAAAATCAAACGGTTAGCCCACTCAAAATTATATATTTCAACACACACACACACACACATATATATATATATATATATTATCATCATTTAATATCATTATTAATTATGTACCTTGTAATATCACTTAGCTCTTTCTGATGAACCTTTTGCAACATGTTGAAGTCCAGGCGTGCAAATTGTAATAGGACTTTATCGTGTTCAGGATTGTCTTGATAAATATTTATGTACTGCCTTGCTGCTACTCTTGCTAAGGTTCTGCGAATTGGCATCTTTAAGGCATGAATTACTTGTGTAACAAGATATCCACTTAGCTTAGGCACCATAGATTTAAGGCACTTGGTACTGAAACCTAAAGCTTCCTCTAAAATGTCCTCTCCGCCAACTCCAAGATGTGCTGCTTCATACAAACTCAAAATTCCTTTCACATTCCTAATCAATTCTTCTTTGAAATTCCCTTCATCTTCCTTAAATGTTTGGAAGACATCTATTACCAGAAAAGTAAAAAGAAAAAAAACACTTTTTAAGCAATGTCGTCTGCATAATTCCCACATATAATTAGATGTTGAGCCCTTTTAGATTAATTCATTGTAAATAGCTTGTAGTATAAGTGTTGAAAAGCATGTTTTAAGTGCTGAGGTTGATTTTGTAGACAAGCAAAAATGCTAAGAAGCAATTGATGCGTTTGTTTTAAAAAAGTACTATAAGTTGCCCGTTTGTTAAATTGACTAAAGTACTTTTAGAATTATTTTTACAAAAATTGTAAATTTAGAAATATTATTGTAAGGAAAAAGCATAATATATAAATATGACCCTACACTTGATACTAAATTATAACTTTGACCTTAAACTTTGATAGAACACAAAGATGACCTTTAACTATTCAAAACTGCACAAATATGACCTCCGATCCTATATGGCAGAACGCGTGTTGTACACGCAAAACTGGGCGCGTCGGGCTAAAAATTTGAGCATTCCAACAGTAAAAAAAAGGTTAAAATGACTATTATTCCCTTATTAATTTCATTTTATATATTTAAATGACTTTTCACTATTATTTTTTTTTTATAATTTTCAGCTCAAAGATGAAACTATACTAATAATAAATAAAAAAATTATAGTTTTAATAAAAAGTTATTAAATTAACGTTATTAAATTAACATTACTAAAACGTTATTAAGGACAGTAGTAGTATATTAAATTAACGTTATTAATAAAAGGTTGTTAAGGGAAATAGTAGTAGTATATTAAATTAGCATTAATAAAATGTTATTAAGAAAACATTATTAAGGAAAGTAGTAGTAGTATATTAAATTAACGTTATTAAAATGTTATTAAGATGAAAATTTTATTAAAGTATTTTTATTAATAATAATAATAATAATAATAATAATTAGTCGTCGTAGTAGTAGTAGTATATTGATAGAAGCAATAGTAGTATGTAGAAATAGTTTAATAATAATAATAATAATAATAATAATAATAATAATAATAATAATAATAATAATAATAATAATAATAATAATGATAATAATAATAATGATAATAATAATAACAGTAATAAGTAAAACAACGTCATTTTATCTTTCAGATCAAAAGTCTTCCCAGTCAGCTCTTTTAATAATATGGCACCGTATGATTGGATTACATATTCACGTAGGCGCAAGTGAAACTCACACATAGAGGTTGCAAAATCGGAGGTCATATTTGTTCATGTTTTAAATAGTTAAAGGTAATATTGGTGTACTATCAAAGTTTAAGGTCAAAGTTATAAATTGATGTCAAGTTTAGGGTCAAATTTATGTATTATGTCTAGGAAAAGAAGAATGATGGATAGCTATGAAGAGGAAGTTGAGAGTTTAGTTTTGTGAAAGATATTTTGAGAATTATTAAGCATAAAATAGTAAGAGACTTGGTCAAGTTAAAAGTGTTTATAAAAACTTATGGCCTTTAGCTAATTTTAACTAAATGCATAAATAAATTAAAAAGTATTTATAAACTAGTTTGATCAACTTATTAGCTTAATCAAATAGCATTAGAGCAAGACGTTACTAACCGCATGAGACATTATATCCAGCTTGTCTTAGCAATCGAAATTGAAGAGAAACAGTCTCAAGATTATTAGGATCATCAAATTCATCGCAGCTCATGTTGTAGATATGTTTAAGTGATTCCTCAATTTCCTTTGCAAAATGATGTGATACTCCCAATCGTTGGGTGTTGTCAATCAGCTCTAATAACTTTCGTGTAGATGTAGCATGAGCTGCTACTAACATTTTCCTCACTTCATCTCTAAGCCGTTCAACTTCTTGTTCATCTTGATGATTAATCTCCTTCAATATTAGTAATTGAATAAGAGTTTAAATTTTGTGCACTGAAATCTATATATTTTCTAAACGAGGAATTAAAAAAGAAATAAACAAACAAACTTAAAAGAAGTTTATCATTAAAAACATATGTTGATTTATAAAAATAGCGTCGTGTAGTTAAAAAAAAATGTATCATAGTTATTTTTAGAAAGTTTCTACGTGTTTTATAACGAAAAAAAAAAATTAGGCAAAATTAAGAATGAACAGGCAGAGGTTTACCGAACCCCTATAAATATATCTTCTGAATGAGGTTTTGAGAAAAATAAACAATCAAGCTTGTAAAGATTCTATAAGGAAAAAAACCGTGCATTGATTTATTAAAATAATTAGCATTGGGTAGTCAAAACATAAAACGTAGTCCAGTTAATTATAAAAATTTCTACGTCTTTTATGACTAGAAAGTAAAAGAAACTACCTAACAACAACAATAGACCCAGTATATTCGCACAAAGTGAGGTCTGGGGAGGGTAAAATATACGCAGTTCATATCACTATCTCCGAGGAAGTAGAGAGGTTGTTCCGATAGACCCTCGGCTCAAGATAGAAAAGAAACTAGCTAAGCAAAAATTAAAATTGACGAGGGAGTTGCTCGGATATAAACACCCCTCATTTTTAACTCAAACATTGTGAGTTCGAGTCATTAAAGGAAAAAAATTGTGAAAGCTCCTAGCTAGGGAGAGATATTAAAAAAGTTCGACTTATTATGTGTTAATCAATTACCGTAAGCGAGGAATCATATGCCAGGAAATAGTCACCCCAGACAGTTGGATGGTAATCTACAGACCGACGAGCTGATTTAGGAACATTATTGTCGACCTCCATCTTCTCTGTATTGTTTTTAATTTGTACTCTATTTCAATGTTTTGACTACTAAACTTAACTGTACATGTTGCTTCGCCTTTCATACTTTACTTATACAAGCATTTTGGCATGTCACACGATGGTGAGCAAGAGGGCATTTTATATGGGTGTAAGGTAAGATTGAAAATCTTCTTCTTTGAAGAAGGAATATATAATTTGTTTAGGTTGTATTAATTTGTAAACAAAGCTGAAATATTATACATACTTTTATATATATAATAAGATAAAAACGATAGCTATATTGGCGTGTGATAACATCTGAGAGTGTAATCACGTTGTCTGTAAACAATAGGGTTGCAAACAATTTACGGTGGGCGTATCACAATTCCGACAAAGCGACATACTTTTAGAATCAAAATTTTAAATTGTAGTACTTTTTTTATAATTGTATTCTACCTATACGACATATCACGATCCAAATTAAGTGTCTTCCTCTAATGATCTAATTTGTAAAATTTTGCTTTTGATGCGTTTTAACCATTTTTTTTTTTTGTTGTAGTTGCTACATGTAGATTTTGGGGTGTGGAGACGGTTGACATGATTTCCGATGCGATTGATTGAGTGAATTTGTGATTTTTTAGAGGCTTCAAAAGTCATATAGTTGACTTTGGTCAACATTTGATGTTCTGAGTGTCAGATGATGATTTGAACAGTTCCATTACGTGCATAATGTCGGATTTGGGTTAGTAGCAGGGTTGTTTCGAGTTCGAAACTTTTATTTTGCATTTTCATCCTTCGTTTGAAAAATAGAGAAAAAGGGGTCATAGGGTTAATTTATTGAAAACAAGTTTTTTCTTCGATGATCCAATGTCGTTATAGAGTCTGAAACATTAAAAATAGCCTAGTAGTATAGTTCTTTGCGATCATGGGATTCCGAACGAATCCCGATGGGTCGATCAGCAACTTTGCATCTTAGCAAAGTTGTTGATCCAGCTGAAGCTGATGCAACCGCTTTAGTGGCATCCTCTTTCATGGCAATACACCTCTTTAATGGTTAATTGACCAATGACCTATCACTAAAGCAGGCACTCTATAGCTTTAGTGGAGCTAGCCACGTAGGCTAGACCGCTTTAGTGGTCGCCTGTCTCTTAAGTGATGGACGCTTAAGCCTCAACGCTGGGTTTGTATAGATAACTCATTTTAATGATTTTTCTCTATTTTTGGACATTTGAGCTTTGGATTTGGCTATTCTTCAGGATTTCTTCACTATTTGGGCTTGGGTAAGCTCCAAAAATCCAATTCCACTATTTTACATTGATTATATCATCAAAAACACTATTTATCATGATTTTAAAATAAAAATTTGAGGTTTTTACCAGTAAATCTTAAAGATAATTTTTGTTCAATTTGAACCTCGCTTTTAACCTGGTTTTGTGTGGATTTTCTACTATAGTGTTCTATAACCTTGAGGAATGTATTTCCAAAATAAAATTTTTGATTCTACCCTTTTCATTTTTAAACACATTTTTTAACCCATTTTTGAGTCGATTTAAATATGGTTAGTATGGGTATCATTAGCTTTCCTTTAATGCGTAAATACTATTTTTAAATATTGTAGTTAATTCAGAGACCGTTCCTAAGGGGAAAGCTTTGTATTGAAGCACTTTAGGCTTGAATTTCGTCGGCTTGAGTTAGATTATGACTTAACTTCTTTTAAATTCATGACTTGGATAGTTGATAAATAAGTAAATCATGCTATGAGCTGGGAAAAATAACTAGGGAGTTTATATTTCAGCTTGTTATTTCTATTGTGTAACCGAGTGAGGACATATATTTTGTTGTTGTTGACTTATGCTATCTGATATCGTGTATTATCCATGTGGGGGCTTTGTTTGACATCATTGGATTTACCTTTGCATTTAAATGCCTTCATTTTAGATAAATATCTGTGTGGGGGCTTGAATTGTAATTATAGGCCTCATTGAGAATTAATTGTCTTTACCATGATAGAAATGCATAAATTAGGAGTTTTGTAACACCCCAAGAGTACACCCTACACGCTACACGGTGCTTACAGTTATAAGTGACCACAAGCTAATCCATGAGTTGGTACCTACTGTGACCATTGAATAATATACGGGCAATGAATATATGCAGAAACAATTGAATATGCCATAAGGTTTTAAATACTAAAAGAAAATATTTCTGAAATCATAAACTTGGAAACAAGTGTCTGAAAACAACTATCTGAAAACTAGTAAAATAATGACAAAACTAACTAAACTGTCTGAAAGTATCTGAAAACCTCTAAATTGACTGAATAAGAGTTGAAGGGACATGCCCCAACTAACTCCAACTGTCTAACTGAAGTAAACTATTGAAATAAACATAATCGGTCCTCGAAATATGAGGACTCACCACTGCTACTGCTGTTGATGTGCTGGAATGTCTAAGTGCGGTCGAGAACTTGAGCGTCCAAACCTATGATATGAGACATCATAGTATAAGAAACGAGTATGTGGTTAGTACTTTGAATGTACTGGTATGCTAAATGGGTTAGGCTGATATGCATGGGCTCATGTGAAGGAATAATAATTGACTGAACTAATAACATAAGATAGATGATGCATAGTATGCGTAAAGGTTGTAAAATATCAGAATGCATAACCAAGCATATAACATGATACTGGAATAGTCTGTAAACTGAAATGCAAAAATTTGAGTACCGATTTAACTGATCAACTTTATGATATGATCAAGTAAACCTGAACTAACTTTCAAACTGAGACTGAACTAAGACTTTGGGAGCTATCATCTAACCGACATGCCCCAATATAAGATAATTGGGGTTCAACTTGTTACCCCAGTTGGAAGGGTGTCAGTACCGTGCCACGGGTATTAACACTAGATGTGTGGATCCACTAAAGTAAAGTCCCGAAGGACTAAAGAGTCACCCTCTACTGGCAGGTGCTCTAGTGAGATATATGTCAACCCTCAACTGACAGGTTAATATCTCAACCTATGCTGGCTACATAGTTCTGGAATGTAGGGACTGCTACTAAAGTTCACACCCTTAACTGACAGGTGAGCCCTCATTCCTGGGTTCGCTCGGTGCTAAATCCTACTCCCAACTGAATTGACTTGGATTACTGAACTGAACTAAGTTTAACTGATCATGATAACTGACTGAACTGATAATACTCTAATATATCCAAAACCATCCTGAAAATGCCGATACTAAGTAAACAGCTAAGTTTTTGGGTATTCATAAACCCCAGGACTCAATAAGATTAATAGTAGAAACATACTAAATCTTTAAAGCATAATAAGTAGTAATTATTCAAAATCCAACCATTTAGGCATTTCTTCAAACACTTGAAATTCATGAACTTAGGCATAGGAATGATTAAAACATGTGGTAATAACATAACCACAACACTAAAATCATACATTGGGGATTTAACATGAAATTTCACGCTTCAAACATGTAAGGGCTACTTTTCAACTAAAATCACTTACAAAACATCATGTATAATTGAAATTAATAAAAGCTTCATGAAAATAACTCATTGTAAACATGTAAATTCATGATTTAAAACATAAAAAATAAGTTCTTGGACTCTATGGGCGAAAAGGGCCTATAGATGAACATCTAACATATCTTAATTGAAGAATTCGTGAAAGTTCTTGGTGATTTCTTGAAGTTTGAGCTTTAATTTTGAAAGGGTTGGGGTTTTTTCTTAAGAGAGGATTGCTTTCTCTTGAGAGGATTTTTGAATAAATGGGCAAATAATACACCTAAGGACCCTAAATCTCATGTTATAGATGAGTTTTGGTAGGGAAAATTGACCTAAATGCCCTTAATCATGAGGATTTAAGAAGCTGAAGGAGGACACCCAACATGGAGCGACCCCTGGCTGGGTCAAGAACCCAACGCAGCGCGACCACAGGCTGGGTCAAGCAGCCAATGTGGTGCAACCCTAAGCCTGGGTCAACTACCTTTCGCGACACGGCTCCAACACGATGCCTTACTAGTTTGGTCATCCAAACAGGTCTAAATCTCGTCTTAAAATTTTGAAACTCACCTGAGATGTACCTTTGATATCCTCGATCATGAATCAACCTTAAAATTGACATTCTACGACCGGAAAGGTCAAAACTATAATCATCAAAGTTTAAGGGGCTTTAAAATAACTATGTCTTAACACTTAGTGAATATTTCTAAGTCTTAAACCCCTTTAGCATGCAATAGTAAGCTGAAATAAGTTCGGATCATACATGGTCTTACAAGTTGATATGATATTTGTGATGTCTTGGATGCATATTTATTCAGATGATGCTTAAATAGAGTTGATAATCATAAATTATGGAGAGATTGAGTTGATTTCTAGGCTCAATTATACACGTGTTGAATGGATTTGATATTTTAATACTAATTTGATGTGAGGATTACATCTTCATTCCATATATATACATGTGCATATATATATATATATGTATATATATATTGGTATCATTGAGGAACACTATTTTTTTTTAAAAAAAAGATATTTTTATAAAAACCCTCTCCATGAATATGAGCTGGAGAGGTGGATCGAGATTGAGATATAAGTTATAGTATAAGGATTGTTAATCCCCCATGTGTCCTACCTTGGAAGATGCAAGATCGGTAGGTATTTATAGAAAGTCATGTGATGACTTTCACTATTCATTCCATCATCATTGCATTGCATTGCCTATGCATCTTTCATGGTTATTTTGATTGTGTTGACATGTATTTAGTTTTCATAGACTTTTCATGTATATCAGTGTTGTTTCATTTTCGTATTTTAAGTAGAACTGTTAATGGAATTGGTGTGAGCTACCATTAAAGAACTTTTCTGCTTGTAGGTGCTGTGCTCATAGTGTTTTACTTATATTATTTTCTACTCTTTTATTCAGTCTATGATACATACTAACTACAAATAAACCGTACTCACCCCTATTAATGCCCTTCTAATGCAGATTTTAGTATAAGCACAAGATGCGACAATTGATTTCATGCTTATCTGAGTGGTGATTAAAGTACTAGAATGATCTATGGCTTCAAGGATGACTCCAAATCTCCTCTTACCTATTTTAGATATCTTTACTTATTTTCAGAGAAAGATATTTATATTTTAGTATCTCTAAATTTTATTTAGATGCTCAACCCTTATGACATCGGACGTTGGGTTTTATGGTTTATATTTTATATTTTTGTTGTGTTTGTATATGTATTGATCCAACTATATTCTAGAAGTCTCATTTTATCTTTCATTACTCGATATTTATTTTTTCCTTTTTGGATGATGTCTTACTTTTCAAGGCTGAACTGCGATAAGTGTCATCATGATCCTAGGTTCACCGATCTTATAAGTGTAAGAGTAAGATATCTATTAAAGTCTCATAGATCGGTATGTAGGCATCCATTTTTAGAGGCTATAGGATATATTTAGGAAATATTTCTCTAATTTGATTCCTTGTTAGCGGATGTTCATACCCAATGTTCTAAAATTATATTTCACTTTTTCTACACAGATGGTGAGGGCTACGTCCAAATGGGCTAAAAAAATACTAAGCGATACCTAATATTGCAGATGATAAAGTAGGGGTCATTGTCGATCCAAATGTAGAGGACTAGCATGAAGAGCTTCCGTATCTAGAGGCATGCTAGAGAGGCTCTCCCGAACCTAAGGTTGTATATTCTAGGGATGATATCAGACAGGGGGTGTAGGGATAGCTCAAGTTCCATAGATTTCAGTCGATACCCCTATGCTTTAGGGTCATTTGGTTCTTCTCTTTATTCATTTGAAATGTGTTCCTTTGAGTGTATTTGGTATTTTTCAAACATCGAGTGATATTGTACTCTTTTTCCTGATATTTTCTTATGGTATTCCTACTTCTGGGGTACAACTATCATCTATGGTACCCCTATTTATGGATTTCTTGCCTACCAGACTTATTATCCCTTCTGTTAATTCGGGTACAACTATGTCTTACGATGATCAGAAGAGATTTGAGAATTTTATTTGCTTTAATTTTCCCAAGTTTAGTAGGGCTATTAGAGAGGATTCCTATGTGTTTTTTTATTGATTTTTAGGAGAAGTTACATAATCTGGGATCCCTTGAGTCTCACGAGGTTGTTGATACTACTTATCAGTTAACAAATGTGGCTAGGGATTGGTGGAGGTCGCTTGCTAGGGAGCATTATTGAGCATGCCAAGATGACTGGGTCTATTATCAAGGCTACTCACGGAGGCACCAAGAAAGAGCATCGTCAGGCTGAGTTTAGTGGACATGCCTCTTGAGGTAGAGCTTTCTATAGTGGAGGTTCTCGTAGTTATTATGCTAGGATGGTTCAGGTCGTGTTGTAGGGATCAGGTGGTAGACCTTCAGATTTTTTGGCTTCTGGTATCTAGGTATTTGGTCATATGGATGGAGGCTCCAAGATCAGTTCTTTAGAACAGGGCAGTTGTTCTAGTTCATCTATACCTTCTTAGATTGAGTTAGGATACAAAGGATGTTTTGTATGCGATAATTTTAGCCATGTGTCTAAGGATTTCCCTCGATATGTGTATAGACCCATTCAGTAGGGTTCTCAACTTCAACTTTTCCCTACTTCAATTTCTGTAGTGAGAGGTGGTTCGCAGAGTAGTAAGGTTGATGCAATGGTGATGAAGGTACTAGAGGTAGAGGTAGCGGAGCTCATTGAGGTGGTTATGAGGTTACTCCATTTGGGAGTAGACGTGGTTAGTATTATGCTATACTTGGGAGATTTAAGGCAGAGGCTTATAATGCAGTTATTAGAGGTATCGTCCCAGTTTGCTACAAATGTAAGTCGATTTATTCAACCTCAGGTCTATATTCTCCCATATTTCTACATATTTTGCTTATGATTTTGATGTTGTATCTGAACCCCTTGCAATACCTCCTTATGTTTCTACCCCTATAAGAGATTCTTTATTGGTGGAGGTGTAATGATCTTGTGTGGTTACCTTTGTAGGCTATAAGATTTGGGTAGCCTTGATAATCCCAGGTATGGTTGATTTTGATGTTATTTTGGGTATGGATTGGTTAGCCCTTCTTATGCTATTTTGGACTATTATGCCAAGATTGTGATTTAGTTACACCGGGTGTGCTAAAGTTAACTTGATAGGGTATGCTTAATTTGGGTTTGAAGGGTGTAATATCTTTTCTACGTTTTTATCACATAGTAGAGATAGGGTGTTTGTCTTATTTGGTTCATGTTCTTGATGCTAGTGTTTCCTACAAATTCTATTTGGGTTGTTCACGAGTCCATGGATGTATTTTCTATAGATTTGCTTAGTGTGCCTCTGGATTTTGATATTGATTTCTCTATTGATGTGGAGTTGGGCACCAAGCCCATTTTTATTCCTTCATATAGGATGGCCCTGACTCAGTTGAAGGAGTAGTTTCAGGATTTGTTGAGTAAGGGGTTCATTAAACCTAGTGTATCACGTTGGGGTGATCTTAATTTGTTCGTGAAGAATAATGATGGTTCTATGTGTCTGTGTGTTAAATATAGACAATTCAAAAATGTAATGATTAAGAACAATTATTCTCTTCCTCGCATTAATAATTTTTTTGACTAGCTTCAGGGTGCTTTGATGTTTTCAAAGATTGATTTGAGCTCCGGGTATCACCAATTAAAGATTAAAGCTTTGGATGCTCTGAAGATGGATTTTTAGACTCGATATGGTCATTATGTGACACGACCCAAACCAGGGTCTTGTCGTAATGGGCATCCCAAGTCCAACCAGGATTGGAGACCACCCCTATTACCCAACCCAACCGACCTATGGATGTCCTGAGTCAGATGAATTCCGAACATATAATAAGATAGCGTTATTGCATAATCCAAGACTTGGGATAGGTCTATGACCGTGACCACCCAAACCAGTCCAACTGCCCAATACCTAATATATAACCACTACCAAACAAAACTGTAATCCAAAACCACAACCATATGAGTTCCAATATAATTACGTAATCCCAAAATAAAAGAGGATGGAACAGTGAGAAATTTAGTCCAACGATATCAACCCCAATGCCAATGACAATACTAAAGCTGACGCTAGTACCGATCCTGCCCATACCAACCTATAACAGTTCTACAAAAGCCTCTAACCAAAAGTAAACCAACATCTGCTTGGGACATGCCCCTAACCATAGCCAAAACTAATATCCATAACTTAACCAAAGTATAAGAAGATATCCATAACATGAAATGGAGCCTTCCTGAAAGATGAAAACTCACCACTTCAATCCAAAAGCTGACCCTAACATTCGATCACTATGCAGGAGAAGTGGGACGACTGGTTCCTACATTGTTTGGGGATACAACCCCCCAAAGATGGGTTAGCGGGTGAATGCTAGCATGAACTCAGGATAAGGATAAAATAATGCCATCAAGTAAAATCAAGTAAACCATCTATATGCATACAAACCATACATACAGACACACACATATATATAATTATGCCGGGAAAGAGAACCAGGTTTAGCATGAATTTGAAACCATTAACTTAGGTATGTGTAGCTTAATCGTCCCAAAACCACCCGCGGGCTATATGGGTCAAGTGTAACCCCCTAAATGGGCCCCGATGCGTGTAGCCATTCAAACCAGAGATACCATAAGAGTAGGGGATTCCCAAGTACCCTTCACTCTCCATGATACATATGTACAGTGTACTTAGGGGATTCTCACGTACCTCATAGTATCATATATGGTCTCCATGACCAATCCCTAATGTCAACAAACATGAGTTTCCAATGTTTGTTCATTGAACTCCCACCTTCACGGTTAACTATCATACCCACCATTATTGCCCAATTGAAACCATTTTGAACCAACCGAACCATTATTCAATTTATTATTAACTAAGGCTATTAATAATGGTATCATCATATCGACTATAACTTGCAAGTATTGTCCTTAGCCAAACTTTAAGAGGTTAACCGCGTTTACCCATTTACCAAGTTAACTTATGAGAGTCCCAAGTACCCTGCAAGTTGTTCATTAACATGTTTACTTGGGGGATTCCATTGTACCCTACAAGGATGTTTAATTAACCATAACCATGACTACCAAACCATTCCATTTAACCATTCCAAACCATTTAAACTCTTTAGAGTTTCATTGCCAAACCATATCATGCAATAGTTCCATTAAAAATCCAATAATATAGTGAAATCATTATCATAGGATTTTTATCAAATATATTGGGGGCATATTATTTCCAAAACCAAAACCAATTTCAACTAACCATTCTCATGCAACCAATTATCCAAAACCACCATTAAAATATGTAAAAACATAATTAAAACATGAAAAAACCATAACAAAGCATTTACAATTAAAACCCCCAATATATATTTGAAAACCCAAAACCATACAATAATTATGCCACGAAAACAATCCACAAAACATTCCTTTAGTCAGAACTACAATGATGGAAGGAGTACATGCCTTGAATTGAGAAGATGATGGAGAGAAATCACCAACATAATCCCCAAATTGATCACCTTAGTGAAACCCTATCCTTATTTTACCCAAAAGCCTTAGAGAGGATTAAAAAGTGTTTTCTAAGTTTTAATGAATAGAATAATAGGGAAAATAACCTCTCAAGTGTGATATAAGTCGTGAGGCTTTAATAGGTTAAGTAGGGAAATGTCTAGATTGCCTCTACTTAAACTACATAAAATTTCCGTTAGGGTCTACGACTACCTCATATGAGTCGTACCCTCCAATATGAGTGGTACCCATCACTCGTACCCTAGGCCTCTCCCTTAGACCCAACATTGTCCAAGATATGACTTAACTAAACCAATTCATACCTAAAGTATATGACCCATACCCCTGTTAAAATAGAATCAAAAGAGGATTGAACATTGTCCACCATACGAGTTCATGGTAAGACTTGTACCCTGGCTTATGGCTCATGGTGAGCTACTCGTACTCAGATATAAGTTGAGTTACCAAGTCTAAGATTAGGTGAAGGAAAAACCCAAACCAAACAACCCATATCTACTAATACGACTCATATCCACCAAACCATATCCATTCCAGAAACCAATCCAACCCCACCAACCAACATTAGTCAGCAAACGACCAAACCCATACGAACTGTACCCCAACATACGACTGGTACCCTTTAGTCATATCTTGTGTAGAAACCAAAAATTTAGGAAATTTTCTAAGGGTCAAAAACCTATGGTGTTATATTATGATTTTTTGGTCATGTCTCTTGGGTTCTCTCTATAGACATAGAAAACCCCTGAAGCACTAACCTGGTGAAAAACAAGAGCTAACCCAAATTGGCTGACCAACCAATATCGGGGGCACTCCCTACTGAAATGACCATCTTTTTCAAAATCACAACATACCTTAAGAGCCCTAGGTTGGCAGGGAGCATATGCTAACTCTGTCTAAATAACCAACTCATGTTTGGGGCACTCTCTAGACCAATGATTAATCTTATCACAAACACCGTAAGCTTTTAGAATACTTTGAGGTACCACACCCTACTAATCCATAACAGTCGCCAAGGCCTAAAGATCCATACTCAACACTCTGCAAGGTATGATAATAGCTCTGTCCATTGTGACCACTACAACTAATCTGATAGCCACTTATAGCCTGAGACTCTACCTGCATAGAACGGTCAGGCTGCAAGTAAAGCTTATCTTTGTCGGGAGGGTCCTCACCCCCAAATAGAATACCAATAACACTATACTAATGACATGGCCTTTTAGTTCCACCTCCATATGTCTTAAATCATGCTCATTCCATGGACCTCGCATGGTCAACAACCTAATAGAAAGAAGACCGAGGTGCTATTAAATACTTCAACACTAAATAGAGTGGCAAAGTTAATCCTTCAATAAACCCTCACACACACTCCCACTCTGAAGGATATATCATAGGTGTATATTTGGCCTACCCCAGAAACATAATCTAATATAGTTAAATTGATAGTAACCCGACTGAACACCAACAAACCCAACTCTATCCTGAGAATCTCTCGATGAATTGGACATCATCTTTGGCTGTGAGGTATCTGTAAAAAGGCTTGGGCTCTAATGCTGAATCTTAGAAGGATGAAATGGTCACAAACCCCATTGAAGCTTGGGCTGTCCCCAAATCCTCTGGCTGATACTGAAGGTTCCCGATGTCAATCTCTGACTCTCTAATCCAATGTTGCATAGAAACTCTAGAAACAATTGTCGAATTCTCATCTTCATCTACCGAAAACCTTA
This sequence comes from Capsicum baccatum var. pendulum, assembly GCA_030864225.1. NCBI lineage: Eukaryota > Viridiplantae > Streptophyta > Magnoliopsida > Solanales > Solanaceae > Capsicum > Capsicum baccatum. The sequence goes on from CM061552.1 coordinate 82,131,451, forward strand.
TATCATCCATCTGGAATAGAATAGAGTCAAATAATATACTATAGGTTCATAGAAATACAGACACACAATAAGGAGTCAAGAATAAAATTTCCTAAGAATGTCCTATAGCCTCCCAAATATAGAATACAAATATCTCTATACCGATATGCATGACTCTACTAAGCACTTAGCTTTTGTACTAATACATCACTAAATCTAGGCTTTAATATCAATCTATTATGATACAATTTCTTAGGTTTTAATGGCACCTACTATGAACCACTAGTAGGTAAGCCAACTCATAATCTAAAACTGCTAGTAACTGACTATCAAGAGAAAATGAATGAAGATAGCAAAATAAATATGATAAAAGGAGAATACATATAAGATAGTATCAAAACCTGGTGGAATCAGTACGAGAGCTTCTAATATAATAAGAATACCAAATAAAGTACTAAATTAATATACATGTACAACCCATCTTTTAAGCTAATATAAAGATCAGTCTGATCTATAAGAGAGAGAATAGTAATACTCTGAATGTCAGGAGCTCACCCTAAATATCCAATCCGTAGTTGTTTAACAAGATACACACAACAACGATGAGAACCAATACTATGATCTGCGGACTACAGAAGTGTAGTATGAGTACCAACCACGTAGTACTCAGTAAGTAACTGCCGACAGAGCTCGAAGATAATCCAATTATAGATAACATGCAAGAAAGAATGTAAACTATAGATAACTATCTAGGAAACTAATATGATAAAACTAGAGAGGCAATAAGGATAAATTATACTATCCCAGTCGTACTCAAGCACTAAAGAACTATACCATATATCACCAACCAATATACAAATAAAGAGTAGAGGAAGGGTATATAGTAATATACAAATCCATGAATACATATACGACATGACTAGACAAGGAAGAGGGGGAAATACGATAGTATCATATCCATACCTATATATATGTATATATATATATATATATATATATATAACTACTCATGATAATGACTATGGTAACCAACCTAGCATCTCAAGGCATCCTAATAAGTAGGAAACTAGTGTTGGCATAATAAGGGTCCCTAGTCATATTTTCTAACCACAAGATAAGTATCCATAAAATAATTTACAATAAAAAGGAAAAAGGATCAAAACCATACCTTTAACCTCAATATCAGTCCATAATCAGCCTGCCATGAACTAACCATAATAAAAACAAAAAATAACTGCCTAGTCTGAACAAATAATACCAAACCAAGCCCCATAAATTGGAAAGTTCAATCAACACTCACCAAACAACACTTATAACTTATACCTATGCAACCCATTTAAAGCTGATAGATATAGGAACCAAACAATATACTGGTGATAGGCAACGTGTATACAGGAATGAATGCAAAATGAATCCACAATACCATCATCGATCCACGTGCTATAATATACCCTGTTTATACAGTTTCTCCTGCTTGATAGATTTCGAAGGCATGACTACGAAGGAGCCCCTAGGGGATTCAATAATATCCATATACACTGACCTGATCCCAATCCAGGACTTTCAATAATCATCAACATCATCAATATACTTTAAACTGTATTAAAGAGAGGTATATTTAATAAATACATGGACTTATATCATTGATAAACGAGTATAAGTTTGTTAATCTATTGCTTGGGGTCAACTCAGGGACTAAATTATCATAATATAGTAGAAAGGGTCAGAACAAAGTAAATAGTAGTGGTAAAATCATGGAATTGAATCTATCTTGGTCAAATTTCTAAAACATCATTTTTAGTTCAAAAATCTTATAAATCATCCATTAAGGTGGTATGATTCCCGTTATGAAAGAATTCGTTTTAAAAGTGAAAAGTGGGAATAAATCCCTTAATAGGAAATATAGTAGTAAAAACATGATTTAGTTAGAATCGTACCACTAAGTGAGAATTAATGTTCTGAAATCTATACATTCCATCACCAATATCCAAACATACAATCATAAGAATCTAAACATCCATATACTATGGCTACGTCATTTACAAAGGTAGATTACTCACCCGGAGTTCAACTAATATCGTAATCACGCCTCGGGTCCAATAATATACAACTAGCATAGCAATAATACTATAATCCAAAAAACCATGATAATCCACCGAGTCAAGTAATAAACCTTATAATAAAGGGTCCTTACCATCAACTACAATCAACATGCTAGTAATCTAGGGTAATAGGATCCTATAGGCATAACAAGTATTCATCTTAAGGGTCGATTCACCCTTCTATCCCCAAACTCATAAATTAGCCTAGGTCATAGTGTTGAAACTATATCATATCCTAACATACTTACCTAACATGCAATAAATCATACAAAATCTCGTGAAGAAGATTATGCTGAATCCTTACCTTAATGTCAAACCACAAGTCCCTGAGTCATCCACAAATCGTCCTCTTTTGCTCGACGATCCCAAAATACCACCACATAATCAAAATAATAATCTACAGACCATTAGGAGTAAATAAAGTCCCATATTCCAGCTAAAGAGTCAGGTCAAAATTTAGGTCAAGAATGGGCCCTCAGGGCCCACAAACAAAATCTAAATTAAATTATTTATGTGGTCCCTCAAAGGAGAAGAAATGGGTACTCAAAATTTAGTCACAACTGGTGCATAAATCGGGACCTAAATAAGCCCCTAAGGTCTAAGGATTCGAAAATCTAATTTCTAAGAATTTGATAACGAAATAGGATGGAATTGACAAAAAAATAATATGAAATGACCAAGGAGTGTTAGGCAAGCTTACCTTACCTTACTGGCCCGGAGTTTAGCTAATATCATAATCACGCCCTGAGTCCAATAATATACAAGTAGCATAGCAATAATACTCTAATCCAAGAAACCATGATAATCCAGTGAGTCAAGTAATAAACCTTATAATATAGGGTCCTTATCATCAACTACAATCAACATGATAGTGATTTAGGGTAATGGGATCCTATAGGCATAACAAGTATTCATTTTAAGGGTTGATTCACCCTTCTATCCCCAAACTCCTAAATTAGCCTAAGTCATAGTGTTCAACCCATATCATATCCTAACATACTTACCGAACATGCAATAAATCATACAAAATCTTGTGAAGAAGATTATACTGAATCCTTACCTTAATATCAAACCACAAGTCCTTGAGTCATCCATAAATTGTTCTCTTTTGCTCCGCGATCCCAAAATACTTCCACACTATCAAAATAATAATCGACACACCATTAGGAGTAAATAAAGGCCCATATGCCATATAAAGAGTCAGGTCATAATTTGGGTTAAGAATGGGCCTGCATGGCTCGAAAGCAAAATCTAAAATTAAATTCTTTATGTGGTCCCTCAAAGGAGAAGGAATGGGTACTCAAAATTTAGTCACAACTGGTGCATAAATTGGGGCCTAAAGAAGCCCTTAAGGTCTAAGGATTCGAAAATCTAATTTCTAAGAATTTGATAACAAAATAGAATGGAATTGATGAAAAAATAATATGAAATGACCAAGGAGTGTTAGGCAATCTTACTTTACCTTACTCACCTAGAGTTCAACTATTATCGTAATCATGCCTTGGGTCCAATTATATACAAATAGCAAAGCAGTAATACTATAATCCAAGAATCCATGATAATCCACCGAGTCAAGTAATAAAACTTATAATAAAGGGTCCTTATCATCAACTACAATCTACATGCTAGAAATCTAGGGTAATAAGATCCTATAGGCATAACAAGTATTCATCTTAAGGGTCGATTCACCCTTCTATCCCCAAACTCCTCAATTAGCCTAAGTCAGAGTGTTCATCCCATATCATATCCTAACATAATTACCTAACATGCAATAAATCATACAAAATCTCGTGAAGAAGATTATACTAAATCCTTACCTTAATGTAAACAACAAGTCCCTAAGTCATTCACAAATCGTCCGCTTTTGCTCCATGATCCTAAAATACCACCACATAATTAAAATAATAATCTACACACCATTAGGAGTTAATAAAGGCCCATATGCCATATAAAGAGTCAGGTTAAAATTTGGGTCAAGAATGGGCCGCAAACAAAATCCAAAATTAAATTCTTTATGTGGTCCCTCAAAGGAGAAGGAATAGGTACTCAAAATCTAGTCACAACTAGTGCATAAATCGGGGCCTAAAAAATCCCCTAAGGTCTAAGGATTCTAAAATCTAATTTCTAAGAATTTGATAACGAAATAGGATAGAATTGATGAAAACATAATATGAAAGGACCAAGGAGTGTTAGGCAAGCTTAACTTAGATTCAATGGATTATTCCCCACTCTTTCCTCTCTTCAAGCACCCAAAATAGAGGGGAAATAATGAGAAAATGAATGAAAATTTAAGGTGAATACCCAGGTGCCGGTTAAACGATCACCCAGTCATTTAAGCAACTACCGCTAAAGCGTCTCCTTAGCTGCTAAAACAGTCTATGCTGGGGTGCGAGAATCACTAAAATGGTGCCTAGGCCACTAAAGTAGACATTAATCACTTAAGCGGCCCTTGGACAGATGGCCAAGTTCGCTAAAGTAATTGTCTCTAAAGCAATGACCACTTAAGTGGCCAGCACCAGAAACCTGTAGCATCAGATTTTGTAAGTCTTAAATAGACTCCTATTGGGTGCTCAGGTTTTGTTTGGAACCCCATGCACACAAACAAACTATGCTACCATACCAAATCTGACATTACAGACTCAATGGACCCATCAAAACTTCCGTTCGAGTTCATTTTTACTAAATGTGGGGCCCACACCTATAATTTAATTTTTCATATAATCCACCCAACAACCTAAATGAGTTAGGAAGCCTTTGAACCTACCAAGGATATTTCTAGCCTAAATAGAGTTATTGGCACTGTCAGAATTCTTAACCGAGGTCATTTACTAGGAGTTTTAGTCTGAGACCACTTCCTTAACAATAAAAGCTCCAAAAAATAGAAATGATCCTAAAACCAAAATGAATTGTCCGACAACCGCACCGGCAGTTCTAAAAAGTCACTAATGACCTGTAGCTGTTGTGGGGAGACTTGAAATACCAAAAATGCATGTAAATCTAAGAAATGACCTAGAAGGTCGTTGAAGCAAGACATCATAAATATCATATCAAACCCTAACTCATACATTAAAAATATGCGTACAGGATATCATAAATATCATATCAACTATTAACTCAGGCATTTCTATCATGATAAACGCAACCAATGAACAATGAGGCCTATAATATTAATTCAAGCCCCCGCATGGGCATTCTGTCTAGAATGAAGTCATTTAAATGGAAAAATAAGGCCAATAATGTCAAACAAAGCCCCCACATAAGAAACATGTAATATCATATGTCACATGTCAATAACAACAAAGATTGTGATACCCATAATGCCCCTATTTGAACTAGGTTTAAAAAAAATTTGAAAATAAAAGGGGTAAAATTGGAATTTTATTTTAGAAATACATTCTCTAATGTTATATATGTCTAAAGTTGAAAACCCATGCAAGAACGGGTTAAAAAATAAGATTCAAATTGAAGATAAACCATTTTAAGATTTACAAGTAAAAACCTTAAAATTTCATTTTAATATCACGATTAAAGAGAGTTTTGGTGATAAAATCAATGTAAAATAATGAAATTGGGGTTTTGGAGCTTATGCAAGCTCAAATAGTGAATAAATCCTCAAGAATCACCCAACTTCAAAGATCAACGATCCAAAATAGAGGGAAGAAAATGAAAATAGGCTATATTAAAAACCCATTATTGGCCACTTAAGTGGCTAAATGATTGCTAAAGCGACCATTGCTTAAGCGACTTATGACTGTTAAAATGGTCTGGCCTACGTGGCTAGCTCCACTAAAGCAGTCCATTTTGGCTAAAACGGCATCAACTAAAGTGGTAGAGATGGTTCATTGCCACTAAAACAACTTCGGTTAAAGAGGTCTTTTGGATGTTTAAGCAGCTGCATCAACAACTTTGCTAAGTTGAAAAATTATCAATCGACCCCTAAGAATTCATTCAAAATCTTGTGATTGCAAACAAACTATGCTACTACGCTATTTTTTACATTTTGAACTCAAGGCGACATAGAATTATCCAAAAAGATTGTTTTGAATAAATTAACCCTTGGACCCCCCTTTTCGCTATTTTTCAAAAATAGGTGGAAATGCAAAATAAAGGTTCTAAACTCGAACCAACCTTGCTACTATCCTAAATTCAATATTTTGGATCTAATGGGAACTATCCAAATAGTCATCCGACACTCATAACATCAAATGTTTACCAAAGTCAACTATATCGCTTTTGAAGCCTCTAAAAAATCACAAATGTATCCAAATCATTCCCGATCATATCAGGAATCATGTCAATCATCCCTACACTTCAAAATCAATATATAGAAGCTACAAGGAAGGACAAAATGGTAAAAATACATCAAAAGTAAAATTTCACAAATTAGGTCACATAGCATCCACCATTGAGACTCTAGTTTGTCCTCAAACTAAAAGGAAGAAATATCAATTGATCGGTCAAGAGCTTAGGGTAACTACTTTGCATGTTGGACTCGTCCTTTCAAGAATCATCATAAATAGGATGGTGTCTGAAATAAACCTTAACCATGAGAATATCTCTAGAATGCAATCGTCTCACAACTTTGGCTCCTATATAGAGTTCAACTTCTTATCCAACTAAACTGAGTCCGAAGGAAGAAAGGGAGACTCATAAAAATTGTAGCATCTAAGCATAGATACATTAAAACTAGATGGATAGATAAAAAGTATGAAGGTATGGCTAACTCATAAACAACCTTCTCTACTGTCCAAAGAATCTTAAAAGGCTCGATATACCTAGGCTAAGCTTTCTCCTCTTTATGAACCTCATCTCGCCCTTCATGGGTAACACATGAAGAAAGATTCAATCACCAATACTAAAATTCAAGGGATGAAGCCTATCCTGAATTATCTAAACCCTGTCCAAAGACTCATAAAGAAAGTCAGAACCATAGGGTCTAATCTTCAATGTCTCAAACCAACCAATAGGAGATCAATAATGTTTACCATACAATGCCTCAAAATATTCTATCTCGATACTTTTATTTATCTATTATTATGAGTAAGCTTTGTTGAGGCCAAATGCTGCTCCCGCAGACCTTTAAAGTCCATAACACTTACTTGGAGTATATCCACCAAAACCTGAATGGTTCATTCTAACTAATCATCATCTAGGGTAAAAATTTATGCTAAGGTCAACCTGAGTTCCCAAATCCTTCTGAAAAGTCTGGCAGAAGCTAAAAGTGAACACTAAGCCTCTATTTGAAATAAGAGAAATGGGTACCCCAGAAAGAGGAAATAACTCTCAAACACAGATACAAGCTAACCTCTCGACACTGAAGAAAATTTGAATAGGTATGAAGTGGGATGATTTGGTCAACTAATCCATGATAACCCAAATATTTTAGAACTACAAGAAGTATGAAGCAACCCACTCCTATAATCCATAGTGATCCGCTCCCACTTTCACTCAAGAATGGGTAATCTCTGAAGCAAACCACTCAATCTCTAATACTTGGCCTTCACCTACTGACAATGAGCTAAAACATCCGCTATATCCTTTTTCATACTTCCCCACCAATAAAGTTTCTTTAGATTATGATATATCTTAGTCATCCCAAGATGGATGGAATACCTAGAACAATGAACTTTCTCCAACAATATAAACTATCCTCCAACTCTTGGTATATAAACTTGGCCTCTGATTCTCTTTTTTGCCAATCAACATCTTATCTTAAATCATCCTCAAACTATCATCATTATCATATTAGTGAGATCGAATATTCTCCATCAAAGAAGATTTATCATCAACAGAGGCTAAAACACATTCTGGTGTAGAAGTTAAGCCTAACATCTGGTTAGTTAAATTCTAAACTCCAAGGTTAACACTCCAAGGTTAAGAAATAAGCTAAACTCCCCATAATATTTGACCTATGATTCAAGGCATCCACAACCATATTAGCATTGCCCGGGTGATAAAGAATAGGGAGATCATAATCGTTAAGAAAATCAAGCCAACGTCGATGCCTCATATCAAGATCTTACTAATTGAAGAAGTATTGAAGGATATAATGATCCAAGAAAATCTCTAAAGGAACTCCATACAAGTAATGTTGCCACAACTTCAATACAAACACTATGGCTGCCAACTTTAAATCACCAGTAGGGTAATTTTTCTCATCAGGCTTCAACTAACAAGAGGCATAAGCAATCACCTTAATCTCATTCATCAACAGTCCAACTAAACCAACACTAAAGGTATCACAAAATATAATAAAACTCACATCCTCCTTAAGTAATATCAAAGTAAATTCTAAAGATGACAACTCCTTAAGCTTTTGGAAGCTTTTTTCACTCGCATTTGACCACCTAAATACCAGATTTTTCTAGTCAACTTAGTCAAAAGAGTAGCGATAGATGAGAAACTCTCTACAAATTGATATTAACCTTCCAAACCAATAAAACACTGGATCTCAATAGAAGAAGTACGTCTAGCCTAATTAATAATTATTGATATCTTGGATAGATTAACCATAATACCATCGTTAGACACCACATGACCTAAGAAAGGGATACAATTTAACCAAAACTCACACTTGAAAAACTTAGCATACATTTTTTCATCCTATAAGCTCTAAAGTACAATACTTAAATGATTTAGGTGGTCGACATTATTCATGGAATAAGCAAATATGTCATCTATAACTACCATCACAAAGGAGTTGAGATACACCAAAATACAAAGTTTGTCAACTCCATGTATATTGTAAGGGCATCGATCACTAGTCACTGGTCTAGAAAGTGTTCCCAATGTGGGATCCTTAGTTATTTAGCTCATCCATATTAGTCTCATAGTATTATGGCACCAAAAGTTAGAGGTAGTGCACTTAATACCTCGGTTGGTGATTCAAACGCTCAGTTTGAGTTTAGACCAGCTCAGATTTATACGAAATTCAAAAGGGAGGTGAATTGAAATTTTTATTCTATGAGTCGACTACTGATTCCTCATATTCGACTTGCTTGCAGATCAGTGCACTTCATAAATAGATTAGATTTAAAATAATTAAGCACGTTAATTAATAGAAAATAAAGTAATAACGCAGAGATTTATTCTAGTTTGAAACTCCAATGTGGTGTCTTTTTACAATCCCCTTGGGTTTCAAAGTTTCCTTAGATTGTTAAATATTGAGTATGACAATGATAGGAAACAAGTTCTGTCAACTTATTTTGCTATTCAGATCTTGTGATATAGTTATATTTGATGTTATAAAGTTTACTCGATCGTACTCTTTATATAATAATTGTAAACTAAAAGTTAAAGAGCCTTGTAAGAATAAGAATGAGACACTTTTGAATTTTGTTTTTGAAGTTGTGTAACTTGTGTCTGTCTTCAGTCTTCATTATTTATAGTCTTTGGCTACTACTTTTCACAAGGAAACCCAAGATATTTCTTCTCAATCAAGGATTTAAATTGATTTCTTGATTGAGTAATGTAGCCATTTGATATGTCCATACTAGATATATCCATATATGGATTTGGATCATATCCATATCAAATATGTCCATGATCTATCTTTTCTTTTAGTCTTGTATAGATTGATATCCATGTGGAGGTTGTGTCCTTCTTTTATTTTGTTTAGATCTTGATTGATTTTTTAAGTGATTTAGTCTGGCATGATTTTGGGATGGTGATTCTCCTTCCATTTCTAAGATGTTTGATTAATTTTCTTGCCATGCTTTTTTGAGTGTTGTGATCTTCTTATGATTAGATGTCCTTCCATTCCTAGAGTAGACTTTCTTTATTAGTTGTCTTCAATATCCTGCAAGGATCTACTTGTTAGTTTATCATTATTAAAATATAAACTTTGGAGGCTAACAATATCCCCCTTTTTAATAGTGAAAAACATGGGTAAACATCAGTTGACTTCCCTGTTAGTCAGCTTGCTCTCCCTGACTTGTAAGCATCAGTCATCCTTTGGGTGCCGAAAGTCGAATTTGCTCACCCTAACTTGTGAGTATCTTTGTTGTTCTAATTTTCTTAGACTATACTAAGTTTCTTGGATATTCAGTTGACCCTTTGTTTGTCAACAGTCGACTTGTTTCTCCTGACTAATGGGGCCTTCTCTTCCTATATTTTACCCCTTTTTGATATAGTAAAAAAGAATACCAGTAGAAAAAAAAATAGTACACACAGATAGAGCAGCACACATAAGCAGAGGTAGTAGATAACCATAGATAGTCATAATATATTAACTAGAAAAAGATATTGTTAGATAGTACAGTAAAAATTGTCTTACAACCCATAAGCATAAGGGAAAGGGCCCTCTTTTGAATAAAAAGTTCACAATTTACCATTTCACCAGAAAGTAGGTGAGAGTGTTATGCATATTTTGATGGAACTTACTGTAGGATTTTCAACATTCTTAACAAAGGAAGAGTAGGAGTTTTGAACACATAAGGTCAGGTCATTATTCAAGGAAGAGAGTTGGGATTTCAAAGAGTCAATGCAAGAGAACACTCAAGAGAATAACTTGACTCCTTCTTGTTTGAGCCCATCTAGTTCCAGTCGGACCATACTTATGTCAAAGCTTGTACTTTTCCCAATGTCCAAGAGTTTGGTAGTAGACTCTTGGAGTTGCATGATATCTTCCTTGATGTCTTTGAACCATTGGTTAACTTATTTAAGTTTCTTCATCAAAGAGACAGAGAGGTTAGATATAGATTTACTTACCTTTAGAGGTTTATCATTTGTACGGGCGGACTCCTTCCTGCACTATTCAAATTCAACCAGAACATATCCCATACCGCTGAAAGTTCTTGAATCATAAGTTTCAGCCACTTCTACATGGGGATAAGCAGAGATATCGATGGAGTAGAATAAGAGGATTCGAGTGATATGAAGTCCATATGGAAAATTGGTAGATGCTTTGAATTCCCTTGCATTCTCAAGTATGTACTCGCATATCCAAGTGGCCAAATTTATTTAGATCTTTTTTACTAGATAGTACAACACAAAGACATCATGAAAAGTGATGTTGCTTAAGGATCCTTTTCACAGAATGAAAGTGGTAGCGACGATATTGGCTATAATGTAAAATTTGAAGCATAACAATAGAGGACGAAAGTTGGTTGATAAGGAGTCAGGGTCAGATAGAAATTTCTTGTCTTACTCAAAGCCTACTTAGAATTCCTTAGTCCAGTTATTAATCATAAAAGGGACAACACCGAAACATTTAGTATCAAAAATATTTTCAAACAGAAAGTTATTCAAGATAATTCGTGTGCCTAGCACAAGAGTCTTGAATTCACCACTGTCTAGAAAGAGTCTAAGATTGGCATAAAACATATGAATAGGGTGCTCATAAACTAAAAGTCCACAGAGGCAAAAAATCCAGGATGGATCTTGAAATTTAAAAAAGTGTCTAACATTACAAGAGACATCTTTAAGTTGACTACGATTGACGATACGACCAGGAACAATTGAGCGATTTTGAATGAGAGGAACTTTTCTTTGTCGAGGTTTGTACAAAATTGGTGCATCTCCTTTGGAGAAAGAGAGTTAGAAGAATTTTGATGGGGTTTCTTTGCAGAGAAAACAGGGCTGGAAGAGGGTTGTCATTGCTTGAGGAGAATGGACTGAGATGAGGAATCATCGGAGGATTTTGAAAGATAGACTGGAACATCGGAGGAGATTCTAGAAATATTAGACATGGAGTATGTTTTTTAGAAGATAGAGAGTGAGATTTAAAGAGGAGAGAGAGGGAGAAGGAGAGTTAGTTAAGAGAATCTAGAGGAGGTGACTGTTTAGAAGGGATAGGAGTGAAGAAGTGAAGGGGCTTGAAGTGAAAGGGAACTGATGGAGGTAAAATAACACTACATGGGGAAGAGAGAGGGGTGGCAGAGGTGGCATGAGAAATGATGAATTAATAATGAAATCCTCTTAAAAAATATTTTTTGGTTAAATAGGTAAAATTGGACTAAGTAAAAAATATTGTGACAAAAAATATGACTCATAAGTCATTAATACTAAATCATTTTCAAGATATTTCTTCTAGTAATGGTTTTGTAAAACATAAAGTTGGACTAAGTAATATGATTTGTGTCCAAAAATATGACTCATGAATTATTAACAACAAATCTTTTTATGAGAAATCAAGATTTTTTTCTTTTTCAAAAAGATCCAATTTTCTAGAAGATCATGAACAGAAAAATACTTAAAGCTAATATACTTTGTCCTAAATACACAACACATTTAGGTATACTATCACCACATAATTATCACACGTTCTGGGAACAATCTCAAAAGACAGATTAAAATGAAGTAGTTGACGCAAGATTCAGAGAATGGAGAAAAGTTTCATAAGAAAATGTTAGAATTATCTGAAATAATGTTAAAGCATGTATAGTAAAAATAATAATTAATTTTTAAAGGCTTAGAAATGTATCAAAATCTACTCGCCTTTTAAGAAAGTTTTAAAAATAGATTTTCAATTTTTGGAGATTGTTTCACAATTTGTTTTTCATGAAAAGAAATACATAAAGCATCTTAAAATATTTTAAGGCATTAATTGATAAGGATAATTCATATTTGATTCTAACCTTGTCATAGGGAAATAAGATTTTATTGAGGTTAGTACCATCTTGGAAGGAGTCTATCTTTATCTCTATTTCATCATTTTAGATGCAATAGTCGACTTTAAGAGAGGTATAGTACACTCTGGTGACCTTGCCTCCGGCGTTGTCACCGAATCTGACTATTTTTCCATTTATATTCTTTAAAATAGAAAAGATCTTTTTATTTCTAGCTTTATTTCTGGAACATCGCTATCAATCCCTCCTTTTTATAGATTTTGAAGACATATTCCTGCAAAATAAGAAGATTAATTCTGGTTAGGTACCCAAGCGGTCTTGAGTCCTTGCGGGTTAGTTGTAATTCCTTTGGGCTTCCACACCCACACACTTTTAGGCTTATGCCTACAACTGTAGGATTTGTACCCTTTGTCCATAGATAAAAGAGATAGGTTCTTAAGAGAAGAAAGAGGTCTTAACTGATTTAAATGACCCTAATGAGGAACTCAAATATTTTTTGAAAGAGTTTGATCTTACATAACTATGGCATGGTCACGCCTTAAATTGTTCAATTTTATTTTTGCATCATTAAGATCTTTATGAAGTAGGTCAATTTCAATTTGACATGCTTCAATTCTATTTGTCAATTTTGTCCTTTCTCTTTGAGTTTTTGTTCAAATCGAGCTTCTCAACTTTTATTCTCTTGAGCTAGTTAGTTATATTCATCTATAAATTTTTGGAGATCATCAATAATCATGTCTAGTTAGATTCAAAAGTATTACAATTATGTTAATCATGTATTCTTAACTCTCTAGATTCACCTATTGACATGAAGCACATATTTGAGGCTTCTACTTCTTCTTCTATTTCATCTTTATCACTCCAGGCTCTATAGTTTTGATTCCTTCTAGATAATTGTTTCCACAGTTCTGGACAGTTTTATTTGAGATGACCAAGCCTTCCAGAGTAGTAATAGAGATTATCATTTCTGGTGGAGTCATCATTTTTGACTCCTTGGGATATTTGCTGTCTCTGTCTCATGATCTTCCTTAACCCACGGTTGATGAGGGTCGTTCTTCGCTATCAATATTTTCCAGAATGTCCTCTTCTCTAGTTGGAGCAGTGTTGAAGGCTACTGGTTTCTTCTTTTCATTCTTGTGAAACCTTTTGATATAATTTTTCTCATATGCAATAAGGTTATCTCGTAGCTCATCATATGTTATGTTGTAATGATCTTCGTCTTCCAGGATGTCAGCCTTAGTTTCCTAAGTCTTTGGGAGACTTCGTACTAGCTTTTGGACTTGCAGGCTATGTGGATAAATTATTCCTAGTGGTTTCAATTCACAGAGGATTTTATTGAATTTGGCAAACATTGTTTCAATGTTCGCAATTTCTTCCCATTTTGAATAGCTCATATTCATTGACCAGAGTAGCAATCTTTGACTTCTTGACCTTGGTGGTTCCTTTACAGGTTAACTCCAATTTATCCCATAATTCTTTTTTGGTTTCACAAGTCGATATCTTATTGTATTGTTCCTCGCTAACTGAACACAAAAGTAAGCTTATAGCACATGCATTAGTTTGAATTACCTCTTGTTGTTCTTTAGTGACCTCGAAGCTTTCAAGGTCTTCTAAGTCAATACTGCTAGATTCCTTGTCTTTGCCCTTTGACTTCTCTTTAAGTTTCGAAATCAACTTTGGACTCTTCTTGATGACAACTCAGGCTTGGAAGTCATTTGATTTGACAAAAATTCTAAACTTATTTTTCTAGAAAGATTAATATTGCCCATTAAATTATGGTAGTCTTGTGAAGCAGTCGCCATCCTAGAGAAGAGCATCGGGAATGTGATAATTTTCCATTTGATCTTTGCTCACTTGTGGTTAAATAATGCAGTTGGTGAGACCTTGCTCTGATACCAATTTTAATTGAAGAGGAGGGTGAATTGAAATTTTCTTTTGTGAGTTGAGTACTGACTCTTCACAGTCGACTCGCCTATATATCAATGCACTTCAAAAATAGATTAGATTTGAAATAATTAAGCACATAAATAATAGAACCTAAAGTAATAACACAGAGATTTATCCTGGTTTGAAACACCATGTGGTTCCTACTTCAAGTATCCTTGGGTTTCAAAGTTTCCTTAGATAGTTGAATGTTGGGTATGAGTACAATAATAGGAAAAAATTTCTAAAGACTTCTTTTGCTCTTCAGCTTTTGTGACACAGCATCATTTGAAGTTACAAAGTTGACTCAATCCTTCTCTATATAGAACAATTGTAAATTAAAAGTTACAGAGCCTTATAAGACTAAGAATGAGACACTTTGAATTTTATCCTTGAAGTTGCATAAATTGTGTCTTTCTTCAGTCTTCATCATTTATAGTCTTTGGCTTCTACTCTTCACAAGGAAACCCAAGAGATTACTTTCCAATCAAAGATTTAAATTGATTCCATGATTAAGAAATGTAGCAGTTAGATATATCCATATCAGACATGTCCATATGTGGCTTTGGATCACGTCTATATCACATATGTCCATTATCTATCTTTTGTTCTAGTCTTTTATAGATTGGTGTCCATGTAACAGTTATGGCCTTTCTTTCTTTTGTTTAGATCTTGATTAATTTTCTGATTGATCTAGTCTGCCATGATTATGGGATGGTGATTCTTCTTCTATCTCCAAGATGTTTGATTAATTTTCTTTCCATTCATATTTGAGTGCCGTGATCTTCTTATGATTGGACGTTCTTCTATTCCTAGAGCTGGCTTTCTTTATTAGTAGTCTTCAATATCCTACAAAGATCCACTTGTTAGTTTGTCATTATTAAAATATAGATTTCAGAGGCTAACAATACTATCTCGGGCATGTCAAACATGTGACTTTAGATTTCCACCAAAATAGGCATGCCTTTTATTTTTTGCCTTTACATTTTTATTTGAGTGTATTTGTAATACCCCGAGAAATTTTTCGTTGAAATTTTATGCGTAAACGTGTTGGGTTCTATCTTCTAAAATGAATTATAAATTTTCCATTTGGAATGTCTTAGATTATGACCCACCATTGCGTAGAGTATCAAATAATCTTTCCAACGATACATGGATCATCAAAAACGGACACCTGAACGACGAGTTATGAACATTCCAATCAAACCGTGAATAGTGTTGAACAGTAAAACGTGCAGGAAAAAGTACTGAGGCCTGGCGTATTTTTTCTCCAAATTTAAACAATCATAACTCCTTGTACATAATGATCTGGGTGATCTACTATATATCAACGGAAAGCTCTGTGAGTCCCCTTTGCAATGAAATTGGTTTCATCTAATTTTTCTATTGGAGCAAAAAGTTAAGGGTGATCAAAAGCAAATTTTTGGGTCAAATTCAAATGATCATAAATCCTCGTACACAATGATCTGGGTGAGATACTATATATCAACAGAAATATATTAGAGTTCTCTTTCTAATGAAATTGTTTTCATCCAATTTGGATATCGGAGTAAAACGTTATGGCTGATCTACTTTAGACTATCAAAATAGTCCACCAAAGGATAAATTCAAGAATTATTTGATTTTTAGGGGCATTTTGGTCATTCCCCCTCACCCAAAATCCATCCAAACCCTATATTAAATCCTATTAGAAGTATTATATGTTATATTTCATCAAATTTCCTAAAAAAGAAAATCCTAAGCTCCTACATCCAACTTCAAGAACCTCCAAAGTTCACCATTAATTCTGCAAATTTATTCAAGATTCCAAGTTCCTAGTTCAAGAACTCCAAGAACCATCATTCAAAGGCAAGATTAACATTTCATAAACGAGTATCTATCTAAAGTTCATCATTCAAGGTATGCGGGGTTTTTCAACAAGAACTCTCTTTCGTTCTTGTGCCCAAAAGTAATTTTTTTTACAAAGGCATGATTTTTATTTGTTTTATGAATTTGAAGGATGAACCCATATCTTATGATGATTATTATGAAATCTTGATGTTTATAATTTTGAAAGATGAATTTACATGTGTGGAGATATAAAACATGAATCTTGAATGATATTTATCATGATTTTGATATTTGGGTCGTGAATCCCCATTGAAAATTATGTTTTTTTAGGAAACTATGTGTTATAAGCATGTTTATATTGGATATTTGAGATATTGTGAATGATTTGACCTTTTGGTCTTAATGGAGTTGTTTTGAACTCGAGTGTAAAAGAAATCCACAACGTGGTTGATTTTGATAGATGGGAAGCATGATGGATCCCAATGTATATTTATATATTACTGAAATTGTTTTGTTGTGGATTGTCTTTGAAATGATCTGAGCTAAGTCCAGAAGAAATTTTTAGCACCGAGTGGAAGGTATAAAGCGACCTTACTTCCCTAGAACTACGTGCCCCTGTAGGAGTGAGCCTGAGGTTGATTTATATAGTGATTACTATTTTTTGTAGATTTGATATCGATAGTCCTACTATGATGGAAAGGATAGGGCGGCTCTACCCAACATGGTTTGGATGTTGGACTCCATGTGGCTCACATGGTTTATGTCGGTCATAGGATCTCCCAGTGTGTATGTGTTTCCTTGTGTCTATGGTGAATGGTGAAGTGATTTGAAAGTGGAATTATGAAAGTTATTCTTTCGAACGATTTAAATGATATTTACATTATGAGAATTGATATTCTTGATGAACTGAAAGTGATTGACAAATTATATAATGACTCACATGTGTATTTCATCCCCATGATTATGATGATTTTCTTCGGGCTATGTGAGTCTTTCATACATCCTGCATATTTATTATAAATATTTATGATGATGATATTTATACAACTGCATATATAATTGGTTCCTTTCCATGGTACTGACCCACATCTTCAAATATGGGCTGTATGTTTTGGGAATGTAGGTTCAGGTGCTCAATTCTAGGTTCGATAGTGATTCTTTAGGCACGCTATTCTACATCCTCTGTTGTGGTGAGTCCTTATGTTTTGAGGACATGATGTATGATGTTGGTTTCACAGAATTATTTACATTTGATAACTGAGTATGAGTCAGTTAGGGCATGTCTCAATGGCTCGCTGATTTTAGTGATTTTCTTAGAGGCTTGTCAGACTAGTATAAATGTTGGGAGTTAACTAATAAGTCGTATTTTGTTATCTTTCTGAAATTCTTTTATTCTTGGATGATGATTACTCTGTTGATATTTGAGGGTTATTTATGGAAACCCCATTGATTTGTGTTGAACTGAATGAAAATGGCTCAAAGGGTTACCTTGGGGCTACTCGTAGCCTCAAGCACTGTGTGACGCTTTGGGACCCATTTTCTGGGGTGTTACAAACTTGGTATCAAAGCCTAAGGTTTTAAGGTGTCCTAGGGAGTCTGACAAGCCGCGTTAAGTAGAGTCTGGATCATCGGTGTGTAGCGCGCCACATCTATGAGCAAGAGGCTACAAGACATTTTAGGAAAAGTGTGATTCTTTCTTTAGAAGTCTATCATGCTTAAAGTGTCTCTCTGCTATTAATTATGCTCTCCTTTCTCAAAAATATGCCTCTATTAATTATCAGACCCGAGTGGTCAAGTTTCAGTTTCTGGGTGCATCTATGTTTGAGTGGTTTGGGACTTCTGTGTCACCCAAGAGTCTTTTTATCTCTTACCTCAAAGCTAGAAAGATTATTTCCAAGGGTTATATTTACCATTTGGTTAGAGTCAAAGACACTAAGTCTGAGACTCCAACTCTCTAGTTTGTTAACATCGTCAATGAGTTTTTTGATGTATTTCTGGATGATCTCCTAGGGATACCTCCTGATAGATAGATAGAGTTTGAGATTGATCTTCTTTCCGATACTCAGCCCATTTCTATTCCTCCTTACTGTATGGCTCCTGCAGAACTTAAGATGTTGAAAGAGCAACTCGAAGATCTACTAGATAAGGGTTTCATAAGGCCTAGTGTTTATCCTTGGGGTTCTCCTGTGTTGTTTGTGAGAAAGAAATACGGCTCTTTGAGTATGTGCATTGATTACCGCCAACTGAATAAAGTCACTGTAAAAAATAAGTACCCCCTTCCAAGAATAGATGATTTGTTTGACCAATTGTAAGGTGCAAGTTATTTCTCAAAGATAGACCTTCATTCCGGCTATCATCAACTCAAAGTTAGGGAATGTGACATCCCAAAAACCACTTTCCAAACTCGTTATTGCCATTTTGAGTTTCTTGTTATGTCATTCGGATTAACTAATGCCCCAGCAACTTTCATGAACCTCATGAATTGAGTGTTCAGACCATATCTGGATATATTTGTCATAGTGTTGATCGATGATATACAGGTGTACTCCCATAGTGAGGATGAGCATTCTAATTATCTCTGAACTGTCTTGCAAACCCTTAGAGATGACATGTTGTTTGCCAAGTTCAGTAAGTGTGAGTTTTGGATTAGGTTAGTTTCTTTTCTAGGTCATATCATTTCTTTTGAGGGTATTAGAGTTGATCTCCAAAAGATCAAAGCTGTTAGAAATTGGCCTAGATCTATTTCTCCAAATGATATTTGAAGTTTCTTGGGTTTAGCTGGTTATTACCGCCGTTTTATTGAGGGTTTCTCCTCTATAGCATCTTCTATGACTTGGTTGACCCAAAATAAAGTGAAGTTCTTGTTGTCTGAATCTTGTGAGAAGAGTTTTCAGGAGTTGAAGACTAGACTCACTTCTGCCCCTATTTTGACTTTGCCTGATGGTGTTCATGGTTTTGTGATGTACTGTGATGCTTCAAGAGTTGGGTTGGGTTGCATATTGATGCAGAAGGGTAAGGTGATAGCTTATACTTCTAGACAGTTGGAACCCCATGAGAAAAATTACCCCACCCATGACCTTGAGTTGGCTGTTGTTGTATTTTCTTTGAAAATTTAGAGATACTATTTGTATGGTGTCCATGTTGATTTTTTCACTGATCATAAGAGTCTGTAGTATATGTTTACCCAAAGATAATTGAGTCTTAGGCAGAGACAATAGTTAGAATTGTTAGAGGACTATAATATGAGTATGCTGTACCATTCGGGCAAGGCCAATATTATGGCGGATACCCTAAGTAGAGTGTCCATGGGTAGTGTTTCGCATGTGGTAGAAGTTAAGAAAGAGTTTGCTCGTGATGTACATCGTTTGGCTAGATTGGGGGTTAAGTTGTTTAACTCTACTGAAGGTAGTGTAGGGGTTCAGAGCAATTTTAAATCATCTTTGGTTTCGGAAGTGAAGGAAAATAAATACTTAGATGCTAGTTTGGCCAGACTGAAAGAGTCAGTCAAGGACCAAAAAGTAGAGGTTTTCTCCCAAGGGAGAGATGTTGTGTTGAGATTGCAGGGTAGATTATGTGTCCTTAATGTTGATGATCTGAGACAGAGTATTATGGATGAAGTGCATGGGGTGCGATATTCTATTCATCCTGGTGCCACTAAGATGTACCAAGACTTGTGGGAAATCTATTGGTAGAGTGGCATGAAGAAAGATATTGTAGCATTTGTAGCTAAGTGTGCAACATGCCAACAGGCTAAGGTTGAACACCAAAGACCTAGTGGTATGATGCAAGAGTTTAGTGTTCCCACCTGGAAGTGGGAAGAGATAAATATGGACTTCGTGATTGGTTTACCTCCTTCCCAATGCCATTATGATTCCATTTGGGTTGTGATTGATAGGTTGACTAAGTCTTCTTATTTCTTGCCTGTTCATACTTCATATACTACTGAGGATTACGCTAGATTATATATACGAGAGCTAGTCAGACTACATGGAGTTCCCTTGTCTATCATTTCAGATAGGGGTACTCAGTTCACTTCGCAATTTTGGAAAGATTTTCAGAAGGGTCTTGGTACCCAAGTGCTTTTGAGTTCTGCTTTTCATCTGCAGACCGATGGTTAGGCTGAGCGGACCATCCAGACCTTAGAGAATATGTCAAGAGCTTGTACACTTGACTTTAAGGGAAGTTGGGATGATCACTTATCGTTGATAGAGTTTTCTTACAATAACAGTTTCCACTCTAGTATTGGGATAGATCCGTTTGAAGCCTTATATGGAAGGAAGTGTATATCACCCATAGTTTAGTTCAAGGTGGGTGAAGCGGTTGTGAGTGGTCTTGATTCGATATTCGAGGCTATGGAAAAAGTTAAGTTGATTAGGGAAAGGTTGAAAAGTGCGCAGAGTCGTAAGAAGTCATATGCAGATGTTAGAAAGAAAGACCTTGAGTTTGAAGTTGGTGACCTAGTATAACTGAAAATTTCACCCATGAGGGGGTGAAGAGAATCGGAAAGAAGGGGATGCTTAGTCCCCGTTATGTTGGTCCTTACAAAATTCTTAGTCGTGTTGGTAAGGTAGCTTATGAGGTTGAGTTTCCTTTCGAGTTGTCCTCTGTTCATCCAATATTCCATGTCTCCATGCTTAGAAAGCATATTAGCGATGCTTTGGTAGTGGATTCCTCTGTGAGTGCTGACATTCAAGAAAATCTTTCTTTTGATGAGATTCCTATTGAGATTCTTGATTTAAGTGTCCGAAGACTAAGGAACAAAGAAGTTCCCTTGGTTAAGGTGTTGTGGCGAAACCAATTTGTTGAGGGTGCAAGTTGGGAAACTGAGGTGGATATGCGATCCAAGTACCCTCACCTATTTTCCGCGAACTCCAATCAAGCCAAAGATACCGTTCTTTCCTAAATCATGCGCTTTTGATAAAAGTTGTAGCAGTTCAGCTGTCATTTATTATGTGTTCAACTATAGTTTCTTGAATTTATGCATTCTATGTTGCATTCGGAGTGAGAAACAATGTGGTGATGAGTCTAACTAATGGTTTCAGCTGTATGCTCTATTACCTATCTAATCTTGCCATGTCTAGCGTCATTCGAGGATGAATGTTTCCAAGGGGGGATGATGTAATACCCTGGGAAATTTTTTGTTGAAATTTTGTGCTTAAACGTGTTGGGTTCTATCTTCTAAAATGAATTATAAATTTTTCATGCAGAATGTCTTAGATTATGATCCACCATTTTCGACCTAAGCAGCTAGCTCCATTGGATGGTTTTATCTCTTGTAGTGAGATGAGGTTGGTCGGCTTCCTCTTTTTTTGGTGAGGCTAGATCAATTTTTGAGCGGGTTTTGGCAATGAAGGTATGTTGGTATCCTGTTATCCTATTCTGGTTCTAGAGTTAGCAATTTGGTTATATTGTCACCCATTTTTAAGTTGAGATTCTAGAACTTGCCTTCTGGTTTGCTGAGATTTTATCATTAGCTATCCTTTTCTATAGCCAATATTTGGGGATAACTAGTTTAGGATTTGTTGTTTTGATTTGGCTAGTTTATAGTTTGATATTATTTTTTATATTTACGAAAAATGGTCTTGGGCTTGCATTTAAGGTTGTAAGGTTCATCACTTAGTGATAGTTTGATCTTGGTATTGGGATGGAGTTGGGTACTTCATTCTTGCTGTGATATATGTGGTTCTAGTTCTAGTAAAGTTAAAGGGGATGGAGATAGGTGATCTTATCTTATGACCACTTGGACTTCATTAGCTTAATTTACTTAGTTCATTTTTTTGCTAAGGTTGCATTTCTTTGCGTTTCTAGTGTTTTTGTTAGCTCTAGTATATTTTAAACCTTGGTTGAGTTTTTAGGTATGTTGTGGTGCAATATACCCTTTAGGAGATATGAAGTTGACTGGTTGTGTCTTCAACATGGTTTTCCCAGTCGTGGTTATGTTCTTCGGCTATATCTTAGATTTTGTTCTTGCAAGGACCATTAAGGAGTACATCTAATTTATGATAGAAAGTTTGAATTGGGGATTTGACCTTAGTTCAGATAGTCGGCTTTAATTTGTGATTTAATGCCTTAGAATAACGGCTTGAGGGTTATGATAGATATGGGGTATGGATGCTTACTCGTCTGCATGATTGATTTATATAGTTGAGATCAAGCGATCCATCCCTAGTGTTAAGATTTAATCTGGGAGTTGTGAACCTTGAGTATAACCTTCACATTTAGATTTGTCTCGGTTAGGTTTCACCTATATGCTATCTAGATCTATTCCTGAGCTACTTATTTAATTTTCTGTAATTCAGATAGATTATGGTTGGCAAATGCTCGGTTGATAGCCTACTGACACTTGGTGATGATTTATTTTACTTTTGACCATGATTTTTAGTTTTCATCAAAATTTTAGATTTTCTATGAAGCAAATGTAGTGTGCTCTGGCTGGGCTTAGCATGTTTTCATCCTCATCGGGTGGGATATCCTTGAGCAAATTGTTTAGTGGTGAGTATTTGTGCTTCAAACTTCTAACTGTCAGTTCAAAGGGTTATCCAATTCACTTATAGCATTGGCAATAGGTTACATACATCGGTCATCATTATTTATATACCCAGATAGAACCTTATTGGTTTATCTTCGGCTTGTCATTATGAATTTTGGAAGATTAGTTTAATTCTTCGAGTTTAGTGTGATGGGGTTGCACGAACAGGACTCAAATGAACTTCTACTTGGTTTAGACTGAATGGTATGTTTGGAAAGGCTAAAAAAAGTTATATTTAGAGGTTAGAGTTGGTTGTATGATTCATGCCTTGGATTGCCTTTGGCTTCAATAAGTTTATGCTTGGTTGTGCTGGTAGCGATGTGGTATCAGTGTGTTGTGGTTTGGATTTGCGTGGGTCAACCTTAGTCATTTTAGTTGAAGGCTAGTTAAATATTGAGGTTGAGTTTTGGCTTATTTTGGAAGTGAAGTAAGGAAATAAGTTAGAAAAGGATGCCTATGGAAAAATCCTTTGGAAGTGGTGTTTCTTCTTAAAGGTTAGTTGAGGGGGGTCTTGCTTGGAGCATATGAACCCAGCTCCTCATCCCTTTTATCTTTCGTGCTCTTCCTATCCATTTACTTTTACGGATGAAAGCCCTTTTAGTAGTGGATATTAAAATAACCCTCTTGGCCATTTCCTCAATCTATGTGCATTTTAGGTGTTTTCAGCCTCCCCACAGCGACTACAAGTCATTTGAGACTTGTCGAAACTGTTGGTTCGATTATCGAATAGTTTATTTGGGTCTTAGGCTTATTTCTCTATTTTAAAGCTTTTACTATTACGGAATTGGTCTCAGACCAAAACTCCTAGTGAACGATATCAGATGTGAATTTAGACAGCTTCATTATCTTTATAACGATGATTTTAGGTTAGGGGGACCCTTGGTTCAGGTCCCAAGGCTTCCAAACTTGTTTTGTGCAATTGAGTGAATTATATGAAAAATAAAACTATGGGTTTATGCCCTACATTTAGTGGAAATCATCTCAGATGAAAGTTTTGATGGTTCCATTGAGTCTGGAATGTCGTCGAATTTGGAATGGTAGCATAGTTTGTTTGCACGCACGGGCTTCCAAACGAATTCGAGGACCCAATCAGAGTCTATTTTGGACTTAGAAAATCTAATGCTTTAGGTTACTGGTGCAACCGCTTAAGCGGTGTCACGATCCAAACTAGGGCCTGGTCGTGATGGGTATCTCAAGTCCATCGAGGACTGGAGACCACCCCCGTTGACTAGCCAAATAGAACATAACACATCTAGAAGTGGCTGAAATTTGAACATATAACAAGATAGAACAATAATAAAACCAAGGACAACTAAGAATGTCAACATCAATACCGATTCCACAGAACTATCCATAAGCCTCTAAACAAAATAAAAAATCAATCTAAGTCGGCACATGCCCCTAACCCTGACAATGACAATGATGAGGATAATATTAGTGATAATGAAAATTCTTCAATTCTAGTCTATGAAGCAAAACTGATGAAATGACCAAGTCTATCAAATAATGGAAGCTTACCACATCACAACAACGACCGATGAACCGAGTCGATCCACCTAACTCTGTAATGAAAAAGTATAAGTATCTTCGATGCTTGCATCGCATAGGGATATAACGTCTGAAGATTGTTAGTGGGGTGATCACTAGCATGTAACTCAGGGATAGGGGATAAATTAATGCCAAGTTAAATCCAATTCAAATCCGTGTGACATTATCATATACATACATAAATAATATGTTGGGATAGGGAACAAGGTTTAGCATGAAGTAAAACATTATTATGGACTATGTCGCTCAACCATTATAATCAGGCACCCACGGGCTATATGGGTTCAGCTCCCCAGCTGAAAGGGCCCTAGTGCATGTTATCTGTATGAACCAGAGTTATAAAAGAAGACCGAGGAATTTCCCAACCCTATTTCAATCCAATATACAAATATATCAATAGTGTAAATGATGCACACAGGTTATCAGGACCAAACCTCACATCGACAAATATGAGTTTCTAGTATAAGTCATTTGAGACCCACTCCTTTACGACTTAGCTACATAACCCCCTTTAAGCCCAATTAAAGAAAGTTTCACATAACCCATTCATTAACCACAAAATTATACATTAAGGCCCACCACTGATATCATCATATCATATGCTTTCAAGCTCATAATTATGCCATTACAATTCCATTATCTCGGGGGAATGCCTCGACCCCCTTTGTTCATTAAATTAAATTGGAGGAATGCCTCGACCCCCCTTAGTTTATCAAATCAAATTGGGGGGATACCTCTACCCCTTTTTGTTCATTAAATAAAATCATAGCCAACAAGACTTTCAAAATCCATATTCATTATTTAATTATTTATGCAATGCAATGACAAATGTAAGTCAAACCAAGTGATAATTTTACAATTTAAAGCTATTTACACAATTGCGTTGTGGGAACACAATTATTCAATACTAATTCCAATTTTAAAACATTAACTTGGGGGAAACCATGACCCCATAGTTTATTCACCATACCCATGCATCCCATAAGTTCAAAATCATTATTAAAGCATAGACCATGCATAGTAAATCATGGGAAAATAATTTAAGAATCAACCATGTCAAAAACCTCAACCATAACAAAACCTACATCCAAATCGATACAATTTAAACTATATAACAAAACCCACATTCAAATCCATACAATTTAAACCATGTAAAACACATGCTTTTCGTAAATTAAGAATTAGGGAAGAGTAACATGCCTGAAATACCGAGATGTATAGGGAAAAATCAATTCTTGAGACCTTAGATGACAACTTCTTGGAAACCCTAACTATCTTGACCTTAGAGAGTTTAGAGAGTTAAAGAGTGTTTTTTATTGTGTTATGAATGAGAAATAACCCCCTTTAGTGATTTATGGATGAGGGGTTTAAGTAAGGGAAAAGGGGAATTGACCAGAATACCCTTAATCAAAAGACTAAAACTGACCACCCAGTCACTACGGATGACCTTACGACTCATGGGATCATTTTATGACTCGTACGGTCCCACTCATATAATGAAGTGTCCATGAATACCAACACTGATGTGGCTACGATTTGTACTATACGATTCATACTCGATCATTACGACTCGCACTATCTAGTCTTTGTCAAAACATAAACAATTGGGCATCAAACTGGTTAGTCTTAGGAGGACACAATATGAATCATTTTGAATCCTTACGACTCATAACCACTAGTCATATTCATAGCCAAAACTCTAAGATAACATACTATCCAGGCTATGATTTGGGTCCTTAAGACCTGTCAAGACTCCCTATGACTCATATGGAGAGTAATAGTCTGGGAAGTGAGGATAAAATTTCAAAAATCTTTTGATGACCAAAAATCTGAGGTGTTATATTCTCCCCCCCTTAGAATCACTCATCCCAAATGATGAGATAAGGATTTCATTATCAATATTTTACTCCAAACATAATCACACTTACCTTTAACAAAGACAAAAAACAAAGATATCGAAGAAATCACAATTTTCTTTAAAAAAGTAAAAAACAAAGATGTTAAGGAATACACACACCTCAAGCACGATTATCCAAAGAGGGAAACAGGAATAGGTATTTGGACTTCACGTCCTCTTTGACTTTCCAATTAGCTTCTCACATTTTTAGTTCTTCCATAAAACCTTTATCGAAGCCACGTCCTTCGCTTGCAATCGATGGACTTGTCAATTCAAAATCTCAATCAGAACCTCCTCATAGGACAAGGACTTTCAGACATCCACACTTTTCAAAGGAACAACCAAGGAAGGATCGCCCACACACTTCTTTAACATTGACACATGGATGGATGGAACCCATACTCGAAGGTAATTCAAACTCACAAGACACATTGCCTTCTCTCCTTAAAATAGGATATGGACCCACATAACGAGGATTAAGTTTCCCCTTCTTTCCAAACTAAATCACTCCCTTCATGGGATATACCTTCAAGAACACCAAATCATTTGCATCAAACTCCAAGTCCCTTCGGCTCACATCTGCATAGGATTTTTTGCAATTTTAGGTAGTCTTAAGCCTATCCCGAATCACCTTTACCTTCTCTATATCTTGGTGAATCAATTCAGGACCATACAACCTATTATCACCTGCCTCAAACCACCCAATTGGAGACCTACATTGTAATACCCCAAAGTTTCCTAACTAATTTCATACCAAAAATGTTAAGTATTAGCTTAAAAAATAAATGATGTTTATTCCATGGGGAATTTTTAAGATTTTCACTTTTAGTTATGTGAGAAATTCAATAAGATTTCCATCGATATAATATTTGTCCAAATCCGAAAACCAGTAAGAAGTTATGACTATTTCAAGTTCTCATCGTAAAACAGCGCCATGTTAGTCAGTGGCTTGCCATGCCACAAGAGAAAATGGCATTTGTCAAATTCCAGTAGGGTTCCATAATATTGGTGCGTCGGCCAAAATTCTAGGTCACAAACAAAGTGGCAACGCGATGGCTCTGTGTCACGCCATTCCCCTATTTCCCAATTGTCAAATCCCAGTGAGATGACGCGATAGCGCCGCGTCACACCAAGGGTCCAGTTTGGGAATTTTTCACCAATTTAAAAGATGCATCCAGGGTTAAAAGGGTTAATTTTTCACCCCTATTTAATCCCTTTAACGTGAGATTCAACTATTTGGAACCCAAAATATACTAGTTTCTCTCAATTTTCTCTCAAGAACAAACTAGAGTTTTAATTGGGGATTCAATTTCAAGAGAATCTCTACGTCAATCTTCTTTAAACCAAGAACTAATGTATACATAGTGTTGATTTATGGATCCCTTTCATCCATAAAGCTCAAGAACCCTATTTCAAATTTTAAATCACGATATTTATCTTGTGGGTTGGTTCTAACCATGTTTATCTTGTTACATGATTTCCATGTTGGACTATTTATGTGCTTTTCATGAAACTACATTAGCAAGTGAGTGAAATCCATGAATTGAGTTATTTATAATGTGTCAATTTGATGACTATGCCTATGCCCCGAGGATGCATGTAAGGTGGTTGATAAAATGGCTAGGAGGATAGAAATTATGCACAATAGTTAAATTGTGATCCAAAATGACTTCTATGTTATTCTTATTTATTGAAATTATTTGTTGGATTGCTCATGATTTAGCCTTATAAAATTATTCTATGTATACATGCTATCCTATTCACGTACCAAGCTATAATAATCAAATACCCATGAAATATCTCCACTTATTATATTATGGATTGTTGATGTTGCTCATGTATTTAAGAAAATCATGCTTTGTCAGTTTCCTTCTATTGAGTCCTGAGGGTACTTGTACCCAATAATTTAGTTGTATGTCGAGATCCAATGTCATGTTTTCAAGATACTCTCAGTCAATGCATGGTCGGTAGAATTTAGTCAGACTTATAACTCAGGAAAACTCAGTACATCTCAGTAATATTCCATCAATCAATGGAACTCAGTTAACTCAGTCTAGTTAGTTCAGTTAATCATGTTTAGTGTCTATTCAGATGGGAGTATAAATTATCACCGAGCGAACCCAAGGATGGAAACACACCTGTTATGTGAGGGTGTGATTCTTAGTAGCAATCCTTGCATTCCGGAACTATGTAGCTAGCATAGGTTGAGACATCATAGCCTGCTATATACAGGTAGATGAGGTGACTTAACCTATTAAATGAGTGTCCCCACCATTCTCACTAGAGTTACCTGTTATATAAGGGTTACTCACAGATTTTCCTTACCAGTGACTCAGTATTAACACCCTTCTAATTAGGGTTACAGATTGGATCCCAACTCAACAATCATTGCGTATTAAGGGTATATCGGTTATATGACTATTTTCCACAGTTTTAGTTATATAATTTAGGACTGTCAGATATAGTCATTCGGTCTTAGTAAAAGAACTCAAATAGTTCTACAAAATTCAGGACTGTTAGATAGAATCAACTTAGAACATTATAAACTCAGCTAGTTCCATAAGAAACTAGACTGTCATATACAGTCGCTCAGTATCAATTATTATAGTTGCACAGTTATCAGTACTCAAACTCAGTAATTATGTTACCATGATCTCAGTTACAGTTACTATGTATTGATTCATGTATTCTCACGTTCATGGTCTTCAGCCAGTTAGTATAGTTTATGCATTTGATCCACATGCATTCAACCTACCTCACATGTATACTAGTATATTTAATCGTACTGACGCATTAGCGCTATGGTGTTTTATACCATAGGCTTAGAGATACGAGCACTAGAGCATTGGTAAATTCCAGATATCAGCAGTCAGTCAGTAGTGAGTCCTCATCCTTCGAAGATGATATGATTAGTTATTTCATTAATTTAGTACTTAGTTATTTTAGTAGTCAAAGTTAGTTGGGGACATGCCCCATCAACTCCTTATTCAGACAGTTATGTTTTACAGGATTTTCAGACTATAGTATGTTCAGATAGTTTATGTTTGTTGTTTTGGGTATTTCATACCCCACCCAGATGTTATATTTTATTAATTCTTATGTTATAGTTTTGAACCTTATGGCCTTTTAGTTTATATATATGTATTTATACAGTATATCATGCAGTATATAGGTATAGATATCAGTCATGTGTTGGGTTATGGTCCTTCGGGGTCATGAGCACCATGTGGACTTTTGGGTACCAAATCTGAGGTGCTATAAACTTAGTATCAGATCTAGGTTTAATAGTGTCCTAGGAAGTCTAAAAGTTGCATCTAGTAGAGTCTTGTGTATGAGTATGTTGTGCACCATATTTATGTGCAGGAGGCTATGAGATGTTTAAGAATAGTTTCCCTTCTTTCAGTATTTATGTCATGCCAGAGAGCATAATCTCAATATGATATCTCAGTCTAATCCATTTCTCCTTTTCTTTTATAAAACATTCCTCCTAAAATAAGAAACAGGAATCAGTCTGCCCTCATCCCGAAGAACCTTTGGGTGAACATGTTTCTCATGCAGAGTTTAGAGTTATATTCACTACTCTTACTTATTTAGTTGCTACTCAGAATGAACGACCATCTGTTGTTCCGTCCAATCCAGTGGCCAATTTATCTACAGCCAGGATTCGAGACTTCACCCAAATGAATCCTCCATCCTTTCTTGGGTTTAAGTCAGATAAAGAGCCTCAGGAATCCATAGATCAGGTTCAGAAGGTTATAGACATTATGGGGGTTAGACCTAGTAAGAGTACTGAGGTAGCTACATATTAGTTACAGGATGTTGCTCATATTTGGTTTAAATAGTAGAACTCGAAAAGGCTAGATGATGCAGGGCCTATTTAGTGGGAGAAGTTTGTCATCGCATTCTTAGAGATGTTCTTTCCCTAGAGCTGAAAGAGGCTAAGATGTTAGAATTTGCCAACCTCAGGCAGGGCAATATGATGGTGACAGAGTATTGTCTTAAGTTTACTTAATTATCTAGATATTCCCTTCATGTGGTTGCAGATAATAGAGCCAAGATGAGTAAGTTTGTTTTTGGGTTGAATAATAGTGTGGTCAACGAGTGTAGGTCTACAATGTTGATTAGTGATATGACTTTATCCAGGCTCATAAATCATGCTCAGCAGATAGAGGAGAAAAACATTAAAATAAGGCAGAAGCAGAATAAGAGAGCAAGGATAGGTAGTTTCAACTTTGCACATCCCACATCAGAAGGAGGAAACTGTTCTCTGTTTCATTCTAAGTCATCAGTTCCAGCTTCTTCTTTGGCTAGTGGTATAGTTCCTAAGTTCAGGGATGGTAACAAAGATAGAGTTCCAGGCTCTAAGTTTTACGACAGTGTTAGCAGTGCCCACACCTATTCTCTTTTTTTGACTTATGGCAAACACCATTAGGGTATTTGTAGAGCTAGCAGTGGTATTTGTTTTGGATATGGAAAGCCAGGACACAGCGTCAGAGACTGTCCTCAGCTAGGTCCTTAGGGTTAACAGAACCATTCCTCATCTCAGTCCAGTCCCTCAAACTAGCAGGGTGCCACCTCCAGTGCTACTAGTGGGCAATGCCTAAATAGACTTTATGCTCTCCAATCTCGACAAGATCAGGAAAATTCTCTTGATGTGGTTACTGGTACATTACATATTTTTCATGTACATGTTTACTCTTTGCTAGATACAGGAGCTTGTTTGTCTTTTATTACTCCCTATATAGCATGCAATTTTGGAATCAGTCCCAAAATTATAGTAGAGCTCTTTTTAGTCTCTACCCCAGTGGGTAAATCCATCATCTCCCAGTGGGTATACAGGAACTACCCGATTATGATATTTTAGAAAGTCACTTCAGCAGACTTAGTCGAATTAGAGAGGACTAATTTTGATATCATTCTTAGCGTGGATTAACTTTATTCCTGCTATGCCATAGGTGACTGCAGAAATAAAATAGTCCAGTTTTAGTTTCTGAATAAAACTATCCTAGAGTGGAGGGGTAGTACTTCAGCATTCAGAGGTTAGTTTATTTCCTACCTTCTGGAACATAAAATGATATCTAAGGGATGTGTCTATCATCTTATTCATATTAAGGATTCTAGTTTTGAGAATCTCATTCTTGAATTAGTCCTATTCGTGAGTTAATATTCAGATGTCTTTCCTAAAGAACTTCCAGGGATTCCTCTCGAAAGGGAAATAGACTTAAGTATTTATCTTCTTCTAGATACTCAGCCTATATCTATTTTGTCATACAGAATGGCACGTGTAGAACTCAAAGAAGTGAAAGATTAGTTGAAGGATCTCTTAGATAAGGGATTCATCAGACCAAGTGTGTCCCTATGGGGCACACCAGTCTGCGGTTCTCTCAGAATGTGTATTGATTATCGTCAGCTTAATAAAGTTATGATCAAGAACAAGTATCCTTTCCCAAAATTGATGACTTTTTTGATAAACTTTAGGGTGCCACCTATTTCTCTAAGATAGACCTCAGATCCAACTATCAACAACTTAGAGTCAGAGAATATGACATTCCAAAGACAACCTTTTGTACTCGGTATGGTCACTTTGAATTCCTAGTCATATCCTTTGGTCTTACCAATGCCTCAGCTACTTTCATAGGCTTGATGAACTGTGTGTTCAAGAAGTACTTGGACATCTTCGTCATAGTACTTATAGATGATATTTTGGTCTATTATTGCAGTGAACATGATCATGCAGACCATCCCAGAATTGTACTTCAGACTCTTAGAGATCATCAGCTATTCGCCAAATTCAGTAAGTGAGATTTTTGGCTAAGGTCAGTAGCAGTCCTTATCCATATTATTTTCGGTGATGGCATTAGAGTAGATCTTCAAAATACCAAAGCAGTAAGAAACTGGCCTCACCCTATCTCTTCATTAGATATCAGGAGTTTCTTGGGTATGGCTGGCTATTACAGATGGTTTGTTGAGGGAGTTTCTTCTATTGCATCCCCTATGTCTAGTTAAACTCAAAAAAAGATCAAGTTTTAGTGGTTAGATCCTTCTGAGAAGAGTTTTCAGGAGTTGAAGACTCGACTTACCTCAACTCCAGTCTTAGCTTTTCCAGACGGTCCAGATAGTTTCGTGGTGTATTGTGATGCATCCAGAGTAGGTTTGGGTTGTGTCCTCAGGCAGTATGGTAAGGTCATAGCCTATGCCTCCAGACAGCTTAAACCTCATGAGGAGAATCATCCTACTCATGATCTTAAGTTAGCAACCGTAGTATTTGCCTTAAAGATTTGGAGGCATTATTTATACGGAGTTCATGTAGATGTATTCACAGATCAAAAGAGTCTCTAGTATGTCTTTTCTCATAAAAATCTCAATATTCTTCAGATAAGGTGGTTAGAGCTCTTGAAATATTATGACATGAGTGTCTTTTATCATCTGGGCAAGGCCAACGTAGTGGCCGACGCTCTCAGTAGACTGTCTATGGGTAGTGTTGCTCATATTAAGGATAGTAAGAAGAAGTTAGCTCAGGAAGTCCATCAAATTTCTAGACTAGGTGTTCGCTTAGTTTATATAGAGGAGGGTGACATATGGGTTTTGAGTAGTTCAGAATCATCTCTAGTTTTTGAGGTGAAAGTAAAGCAAGATAGAGACCATAGTTTTGTCAAGTTGAAAGAGTCAGTGAAGGATCAAAAAGTAGAGTTTTTCTCCCAAAGGGGAGATAGTCTTTTGCGTTTTCAGAGTCTTCTGTGTGTTCTAAGTGTAGATGAATTAAGGCAATAAATTTTTGAAGAAGCACATGGTGCATGATACTCTATTTATCTAGAGGCCACAAAGGTGTACTGCAACTTGTGGGAGGTCTATTGGTTGAATCGGAAGAAGAGAGATATTGTAGAGTTTATGGCTAAGTGCTCTACATGTCAGCAGGTTAAGATACAGCATCAGAAGCCTAGTGGGACCATGCAGGAGTTACATGTTCCTACTTGGAAGTAGGAAGTCGTGAACATGGACTTTGTGATGGGTTTACCTCGTACTCATCATCAGCATGATTCAGTTTGGGTCATTGTAAATAGAATGACCAAATCAACCCATTTTCTTCCAGTTCATACCTTCTTTTTAGTCTAGGATTATGCCAAACTCTATATCAGAGTTGGTCAAATTACACGGTATTTCCTTGTCTATTATCTTAGATAGAGGTACCCAGTTTATCTCTCATTTCTGGAAAGCATTCCAAAAGGCTCTTGGTACCCAAGTTTATCTCAGTATAGCATTTCATCCTCAGACAGATGGCCAAGCAAAAAGGACCATTTAGACCTTAGAATATATGCTAAGGGCGTGTACAATTAATTTCAAGGGTAGTTGGGATGACCACTTGCCTTTGATTGAGTTTGGATACAACAACTACCATTCCAGTATTTGGATGGCTTTCATTCAAAGCTCTCTATGGTAGGAAATATAAATATCCTGTTGGTTGGTTCAAAGTTAGTGAGGCCCCATTCATAGGGCCTAACTTAGTATTTGGTGCCTTAGAGAAAGTCCAGTTAATCAGAGTAAGACTTTGAGCTGCTCAGAACTGACAGAAGTCTTATGTATATTTGCATAGAAAAGACCTCGATTTAGAGGTTAGTGACTATGTCTATCTAAAGATCTCTCCCATGAAAGGAGTGAAGAGGTTCGGTGAGAGGGGAAATCTAAATCCCAGATATATCGGCCCCTTCAAAATTCTCAGTCGCTTTGTCAAGGTAGCTTATAAGCTCGAATTGCTTTCAGATCTAGCCTTAGTTAATCCAGTATGCCATGTCTTTTTTCTCAAGAAGTGTATAGGTGACCCAATAGTTGTAGTCCCTATTCATAGCAGTGATGTTCAAAACAATCTTGACTACTAGATTCATAGACTGAGGAACAAAGAAGTCTCTTTAGTCAAAGTTCTTTGGCGAAATCAGTCCGTTGAAGGGGATACTTGGGAAGAAGAAGAAGGCATGCGTACCAAGTATCCTCACCTCTTCGCCGCTAAATCAGACCTAGATCAATGTAATAGTTATCCTTAAACTTTTCAGTTTTCATGTCCAGATTTCAGTTATGACTTGGTATCAGTCTCATGTTTAGAATTCCATTTTTAACTTGGTGCTAAGTACCATTGCATATTCAGTCATATGTTCATGCATCATATTAGTCATGTGTTCATGCATCAGATATGCATTCTCCTTGTGAGAAACTCTGTTATCAGAAATCTTAGTCATGTGTTCATGGGTCAGTTAAGTCTTGAAATCATGCATCAGATATGCATTCTTAGTGTAAAAATAAAAAATGTCAGTCATGTTTTAGTTGTTCATGTTCAGTATATACTTTAGCTTATCGTTTCTCCCATCTCAGTAAGTCTCATTCGAGGATGGATGTTCCCAAGGGGGAGATATTGTAATACCCCAAAGTTTCCTAACTAATTTCATCCTAAAAATGTCAAGTATTAGCTTCTAAATTGAATTATGTTTATTCCATGGGAAATTTTTAAGATTTTTACTTTTTGTCATGTAGGAAAATCAATATGCTTTCCATCAATATAAGATTTGCCCAAATCTGATAACCGAGTAAGAAATTATGACTATTTCAAGTTCCAATTGTAAAACAACGCCATGTTAGTCAGTGGCGCACCAGGACACAAGAGAAAATTGCATTTGTCAAATTCCAGTAGGTCTTCACCGATAGTGGTGCATCATGCCAAACTTCCAGGTCACAAACAAAGTGGAACGCGCGATGGCTCAGCGTGGCGTCATTCCCCTATTTCCCAATTATCAAATCCCAGTGACATGGTGCGATAGCGCCACATCGCAGAAGGGGAATAGTTCGAGAAATTTTCACTAATTTAAAAGATACGTCCAGGGTTAAAAGGGTCAATTTGCCCTATAACACGAGATTCAATTATTTGGAACCCAAAACATACTAGTTTCTCTCAATTTTCTCTCAAAAACAAGCTAAGGTTTCAATTGGGAATTCAAATTCAAGAGAATCTCTTCGTCAATCTTCACTAAACCAAGAACTAAGGTATGCATAGTGTGGATTTATGGATCCCTTTCATCCATAAAGCTCAAGAACCCTATTTCAAATTTTAAATCATGATATTTATGTTTTTGGTTGGTTGTAACCATGTTTATCTTGTTATATGATTTCCAAGTTGGAATATTTATGTGCTTTTCATGAAACTACATTAACAAGTGAGTGAAATCCATGAATTGAGTTATTTATAATGTGTCAATTTGATGACTATGCTTATTACCTAAGGGTGCATGCAAGGTGGTTGATGAAATGCCAAAGAGGATAGAAATTATGCACTATAGCTAAATTGTGATCCAAAATGACTTTCATGTTATTCTTATGTATTGAAATTGTTTGTTGGATTACTCATGAGTTAGTCTTATGAAATTAAGCTTTGTATACATGCTATCCTATTTATCTACCAAGCTAAGATAATGAAATGCCCATGAAATATCTCCACTTATTATATTATGGAATGTTGATGTTGGTCATGTATTCAAGAAAGTCATGCTTTGTCAATTTCCTTCCATTGAGTCCTGGGGGTATTTGTACCTGATAATTTAGTTGTATGCCTAGACCCAATTTCATGTTTTCAAGATACTCTCATTCAAGCCATGTTCAGTAGAATTTAGTCAGACTCATGACTCAGGAAAACTCAGTACATCTCAATAAGTCTTAGTCAGTTATTAAATCTCAGTAATAGTCTGTCAGACAACGGAACTCAGTTAACTCAGTCCAGTCAATTTAGTCAATCATGTTCAGTGTCTATTTAGATGGGAGTAGAAATTAACAGAGAGTGAACTCAAGGATGGGAACTCACCTGTTATATGAGGATGTGATTCTTAGAAGCAATCCTTGCGTTCCAGAACTATGTTGCCAGCATAGGCTGAGACATAATAGCCTACTATATGATGGTAGATGAGGTGGTTTAACCTATTATATGAGGGTCCCCACTGTTCTCACTAAAGTTACCTATTATATGAGGTTTACTCACAGGTTGTCCTTACCCATGGTGCGGTATTGACACCCTTCCAATTGGGGTTACAGATTGGTCCCCAACTTAGCCATAATGGCGTATTAGGGGCATGTCGAGTATATGACTACTTCCCACAGTTTTAGTAACAAAATTTAGGACTGTCAGATACAGTCATTCAGTCTTTGTAAGAGAACTCAAATAGTTCGACAGAATTCAAGACTGTCAGATACAGTGAACTCAGAATAGTACGAAACTCAGCTAGTTCTATTAGAAAATAGACTGTCAGATACAGTCGCTTAGTATCAGATAATTTAGTTACACAGTTATCAGTATTTCATGTTATCAGTACTCAAACTCAGTAATTATGTTACCACGATCTCAGTTACAGTTACTATGTGTTCACGCATATATTCTCACGTTCATGGTCCTCAATCAGTTAGAATAGTTAATGCATTTGAACTACATGCATTCAGTCTACATCGGATGCATACCAGTACATTCAATCATACTAACTTATTTGCGCTATGGTTTTTTATACCATAGGTCCAGAGACATGAGCACCAAAGCATCGGTAGATTCCAGATATTAACAGTCAGTCAGTAGTGAGTCCTCATCCTTCGAGGACGATATGATTAGTTATTTCATTACTTCAATACTTTGTTATTTTAGTAGTCAGAGTTAGTTAGGGACATGTCACATCAACTCCTTATTCAGACAGTCATATTTTAGAGGCTTTTTTGACTAAAGTATGTCCAGATAGTTTATTTCAGTTGTTTTGGGTATTTCATACCCCACCCAGATGTTATATTTTATTAGATCTTATGTTATAGTTTTGAACCTTATGGACTTTTAGTTTTGAACCTTATGTCCTTTCATTTTATCTCCTACCATACAAAGCTTTCAAAAAAGCCTTCCTAATTCTAGAGTAATAGATATTATTATACACAAACTCCACGAAAGGAAAATAGTTAATCCAACTGCCTCCAAAAATGATCATACAAGACCTTAGCATATCCTTCAAAGTCTAGATTGTCCTCCCTATTAGTCCATCCATCTGCGGGTGTAAGGCGGTGCTAAGGTTCACCTTAGGCCCCAAACCTCTCTGAAATAAATGCCAAAAGTGAGAAGAGAACTGAGTACCTCGATCAGATATGATGAAAACTGGAGCACTATACAACTTAATGATCTCCTCAATAAAAAGCTTAGAGTAATCCTCCACCAAATCATTAGTCTTCATTATTAAGAGGTGAGTGAACTTAGTCATCTTATCCACGATAACCCAAATGGAATAAAACTGATGGTGAGACCATAGAAGACCACTAACAAAATCCATAATAATTACTTCCCATTTCTATATGGGCAACTCAATCTCTTAAAAAAGTAACTAGGCCTCAAGTTCTCTACCTTTACTTGTTGACACACCAAGCACATAACACAAAATTGGACACATTCTTCTTCATGTTATTCCACCAATGGATTTCTTTCAAGTCATGATACATTTTCATAGATCTAAGATGAACAGTGTACCTCAACTCATAAGCCTCAGCCAGGAACCTCTCTCGTAGCCCATTAACATCGAAAACACATAATTTATCTTGGTACCTCAAGATACCATCACCACCAATCTCAAGAGCCATCACCTTCTTGTTACCCACATCATCCTTGATCTACATCAAGATAGGGTCCAAAATCTATTTATCCTTTACCTCAGCACCTAGACATGACTTCTCTATCTCTTTTACAATCACATCACCATCCTCAGATTCAAAGAGATAAACTCCAAGATTATCCAAACGGTAAATATCCTTCACCAAACAAACACGTTATTCTTATAGGCATGATAATAAAGAATCATATAGTAGTCCTTGAGCAACTAAAGCCTTTTTCTCTATCTGAGATGTAACATCTTTTGGGTGAACCCATATTGCAAATTCTTATGGTTTGAGAAGATGTCAATATGAACCCCATACAAGTAATGATGTTAGATATTCAAAGAAAAGACTACAAGCAAAAACTCCAAATCATATCTTAGGTATTTCTTCTTATGCACCTTTAACTGCCTAGAAGCATAAGTAATCACCTTACCATACTGTATCAACACACAACCTAGTCCCACCCAGAACGCATTACAATAAACAGCAAAACCATCGGTACTCGACGGTAAGGTCAAAACTAGAGCCAAAGTTAACTTGTCCTTCAATATCTTGATCCTACCTTCACAAGTATCGGACGACAAAAAATTTACATTTTTCTGAGTCAACCTAGTCAATGGAGCAACAACAAAAGAGAAACTTTCCATGAACCTTCTATAATAACCGGCTAACTCAAGAAGCTCCGAATATCAATTGGAGTAGTAGGTCTAGGCCACTTCAGAACCATCACAACTTTTGGTAGATCCACCATGATCTCTTCACTAGAAATAACATAACCCAGATAGGTCATAATATTCAACCAGAACTCACACTTCAAGAACTTTGTATACAATCACTGATCTTTAAGGGTTTGTAATACTATGTAGAGGTATCATCATGATCCACCTCACTCTTGGAATACACCAGAATATCATAAATAAACACAATCACGAATAAATATAGGAACTCGCAAAATACCCAATATATAAGATCCATAAATGCCACCGGGGCATTTGTCAAACCAACGGACACCACCAAATACTCAAAATTACCATACCGAGTTTAAAAGACAGTCTTTGGATATCCATTTTCATAATCTTCAACTGAGGATAACCCGACCAAAGATTAATCTTATAAAAGTACTTAGCTCCCTGAAGCTAGACAAAGAGAACATCAATCCTAGAAGCGGATACTTTTTCTTCATGGTTGTAATGCCCTATTTTTGGCAAGGTTAAAGAAAACATAATAGTGCACTCTTAAAGAATTAAAAATTTGTATAGAGTCGCCAACTAATTTTTAAGAAAAATAGGAAACCTATTTTTTTATTAACATGTGTGATTTATGTTTCAGTCTATGAAAAATAAATTGATATTCTAGGTAAGATTTCAAATTATCTCAAAAGAAATGAGTTAGGCACCCTTCAAGATCCACAAATGTGGTACTTGACTAGACTAAATTTATCAAAGAGAGACGAGGTAAAAATGATTACTTTGAAAAAAAATATAAATGTTTAAAAAATGTATGTATATTAAGTATATAAATAAAACCTATTCTTATAAAAATATGTATAAAAAATGTAATATCTCTGTCCCATTTTATGAGTCACCATTTACCGGGTATGGAGTTTAAGAAATAAGTGATGACTTTGTAAAATTTATAAAATTTCCCGTCTTAAAGTTATTTTAATATTTAATTTTTAGTTGTATTTTATTGATAAGTGGAACACACTAAGGATAAAATGGGAATGATGCCATTAAATAGTTAACAAATAAGGAAAGGTGCCATTCTTTTTGGGACGGACCAAAAAGGAAATGACGACACATAAAATGGGACGGAGGGAGTATAAGGTACTTGTGAAGGAAAATATTTCGTAATGTATGTAACAAAAAATATCTTTTATGTACTAAAAAGAAAAAGTATTTTTCAAATAATACTTTTGCTTGATCAAAATTACGGAGAGAAATAAAGATTCATTTGAAAAGAAAAGACGACATAATATATAAATGTGTGAATTAGTTGATTAATTAAACTCCTTTATATGAGTATTGACGGCCTAAATTTTCCTAAGTGTGTGTATGTAAGTAAATAAAGAAGGTCCCCGTCCGACACCCCAAAAGTAAAGTTTTTCATTATACTTTTAGCTTTATGTACAATTATATAGATAAGAAATTAAAGAAAACATAAAGATTAGAATTCTTTTTTTCAAGTAGCACCTTGAAATGTGTTACTGAGAATATGTACAAATACTTGATGGAAGTATGAGCTGTGATGACATTTTGGGTGGTTGAAATCGCGTGTGTATGTGTGTTTATATTTTTTGTGTGTTTTTGGTAAAGAGGAGAAATAGGAATAAAAATGTTTTGTATTTGTGGTTTGGAGAAAAATATGGGTGGGTATGTTTTTATTGGAAAAGAAAATAAAAAAATTGAACTATTTATTTTTGAGATAGGGGGGGAAGAAGAATGAAATGTGTGTATATTTTGTCCTTAAATTATTGAAACTCCCCCACCTATGTATAATAAAATTAGATACCCCTTATTATCTGAAGGATAAACGAGTGTCTCCCATTTTTATTATAGGACACCCTTTGGCACTCAACTTATTGATCAAAGGATTTTTTATTCTTTTGACCAACAACAAAATTATTATCCAAAGGGTTGTGTAATTGATTAGTCATTGTCATATCATCAAATGATTTTTCATTCTTTTGACCAACAACAAAATTATTATCCAAAGGGTTGTGTCACTGATTAGTCATTATCAGATATGAAAAGAAATTATTATGTGGTCATTGTCGGATGTGACAAGATATTACTTTGTGTTTATTGTCAGATGTGACAAGACATCGAACTATCATACTATGTATTAAAATAATTAATTTGATCCGCTTTGTAGGCTGTAATAAATGTACAAATATAGGTATTGATATGTAATTACAATAAAATGTAAAGAATGTTGAAAATATTGAAAAATGTAATTAATTTTAAAATATTATAAAAATGTGATGTCATGTCATGTGCGTGTGCAGATGCTTGTGAAAATATTTAAAACGATAATGAATTGATAAAATTCCTAGTATAAGGAAAATTATTAATAAATTATAAAAAGTAAAAATATGATAACAATCCACAAGTAAGAATGATTATTAATAATTCGTTAAGAATTGTAAAAAAATATAAAATTACATTTCGTGCCCTTTAACGATTAGGATGTCAAAAGACGTCAACTTAAGCATGGTGAGCCAATATTGGGTGTCGATGGTTTCCCCTTTTTGTTTGGAGATGATGTAGAAGTCTTTAAACAAAAACAATGAAGTTTTTTTTCGACCAAAAACTAATTTTTGATAAAAATTTAACCAAACTCCAATTTAGAGTTGCCTACATACCTCGAGTTGTATGAAGATCAGGTTGGGTGTAGTTCAAAAAATAGGCCAATAGCCTCTTGCCCTATTATTAAGAGTGGATGATTATGTGAGATGATTATTTGGAGAAAAAATACTTAGGAACAAAAGTGCTCACATATTCTTGATACTTCTCTCAAAATTGCCCCAATGTCGAGCAGTGAGATGCTAGGGATGCAAGATTGTGTACTTCCTAGGGAGGAAGAATGGTTATGGGGTTTGGATGACCGAACTTTCCATAGAGCTTCGTATATATCTTTTGTGTTACGAGAATCAAATCAATGTAGTCCAAAATGAGAAAATAAGGAAAATTTTAAGGCAATTCTCCAAATTTACCTCAGTGTATGATATATGGCTAACATTGGACTTTTTGAATGGAATTTGAAAAATATGTCTTGCTGTTTTGAATTGTATTTTTTGTTTAAAAGATGCATGATGTCTTTAATTGTCTACGAGGGTTTGAGGATGAATGATGTCTCTAATTATTTACGGGGACTTGGGGTTGAATGTCGTCTCCGATTATCTATGGAGACTAATGTGATAAATGAAAAATATCTCTAATTGTCTATGAAGACTATGTGATGAATGGAAGATATTTTCAATTATCTATGAAGATTGATGTTGATTATAATCTTTGATTGTCTTCACAGACTGATGCATTATATTTCTAACTGTCTATAGAGAATGATGATAATTGTCATCTTTGATTGTCTACGAAGACTAATGCATGACATCTCCAATTGTGTAGGGAGACTGATGTTGGTTGATATCTCCGATTGTCTACGGAAACTAATATTGAATGATAATGTCTTCAATTATCTGTGAAGACTCGATGCATGAAATCTCCAATTGGCTATCAAGACAGATGTTGATTGTGGTAGAGTCCTCTGGTTGTCTTTGGGGATCTTAGTACATGATATCTCAAATTGTCTGCGGAGACTGATGTTAATGATCATCCTTAATTATATATGGATACTAAGGCCATGAACTTGTGAGATAATTACATTCAAATAGACTCTCAATTGGTGGAACGACTAGAAGATAATAGCCCCTCGAATGATGGAATATTGAAATAAAAGATCTCTCAATCGGTAGAGTAATTGAAAAGTAATAGCCTCTCCAATGGTGGTAATATTAAAATTAAAAAGCTCTTGACTGGCGGGGATATCGAAATAAAGAAGTTCTCGACTGTCGAAGAAATTGAAAAGTAATAGCTCTCAACTGGAGGGGCTTTTAAAATAAAGGAGCTCACAGTTGGTGAAGCAATTGAAAGGTAATAGCCGCTCGACTGGTGGGGGTATGAAAATTAAAGAACTCTCGACTGGCGGGGCTTTTGAAATAAAGGAGCTCTCGACTGGTGAAGCAATTGAAAGGTAATAGCCTCTCGACTAGCGAAGTTATTGAAATTAAAGAGCTCTCGACTGGCAGAGCAACTG
The DNA here is from genome assembly GCA_030864225.1 of Capsicum baccatum var. pendulum. Taxonomy (NCBI): domain Eukaryota; kingdom Viridiplantae; phylum Streptophyta; class Magnoliopsida; order Solanales; family Solanaceae; genus Capsicum; species Capsicum baccatum. The sequence goes on from CM061552.1 coordinate 82,174,288, forward strand.
AAGGGTAATAGCCTCTCGAATAGTAGGGCTATTGAAATGTAAGAGCTCTCGATTGGCGGAGCAATTGAAATATAATAGCCTATTGACTGGCGGGCCTATAGAGATGTAAGAACTCTTGACTGGCGGAGCTATTTTAAAGGTAATAGCCTCTCAACTAGTGAGAATATGGAAATGTTATAAACCCAAATTTGAATGAGAACACCATACAAGAAAGTAAAATCTCCATGCTTGAAGGCGAAAACTTGAAAAGAAAAATCAACTACCTGTATTTGGGGGTGGGCGCTTTGAACGAAAAAGTGTAATGCATGTATGTGAAGGTATGTTCTTGAAAGAAAAATCTAACTTCCCCTATTTGGAGGTGGGCGCCTTGATTGAAAAGTATAATGCATATATTTGAAGGTGAATTTTATCAGAAAGAAAGAAAATTATTTTGTATTTTCTTTGCAAAAATATTGAAAAGTGAAAAATTGCAGAAAACTACTTTATATTTTATTTGTGAAATGTGAAAAGGTGAAAATACAAAAGATTGTTTTGCATTTTCTTTGTAGGAAATGTTGAAAGGTGAAAATGCAGATATTTTTTTTGTATTTTATTTGTGAGAAATATTGAAAGGTGAAAATGCAGAAGATTGTTTTATATTTTCTTTGTAAAAAATGCTAAAAGGTTAAAATTTAGAAAATTATTTTGTATTTTGTTTGTAAGAAATGTGAAAAAGTGAAAATGTAGAAAATTTTCTTGTATTTTCTCTGTAAGAAATATTGAAAGGTAAAAAGATATAATCATGTCTTGATTATAGTTGGTACCAAATTTAGTAGTGTGTATAAGAATTCCTTTATCTCTTTCCAGATAACCGAGAATGACTTCAAGATAACTCCTACAGCTTCAAGTGGTACCTCAAACATACCTAAGTATCGACAAGATTTGTTCATCTTGCTTCAAACAATGATTTTAATCTATTCCTGTTCTCATGTCTCAAGTGTCCTCTCCAGAATAAAAGTCTCATTTCACACATGTTTGAGTAATTTTCTTTTTGACTTTGAGTAAGTCTAAAGAAATACACTTACACTCAGAAAGAAATTCAATGCATGCAATTGTGATACCATAAGCTTGACCTTTATATAAGTGTCCAGTAATGTGAGAACACTTAGGGTAGGATTTTGTAGGACTTGTCATTGACTTATATATAGGATTGCGATTGGGTAGGATGATATTTGGTTTGAAAGTGACTAATTCCTCAATGAGCGTTACATGTGTCAGTGATTTTAACATTTGTTGTGCTTTGATGGTTGATCTTTGTTGTTCTTCGTTGCCCTTTGCTTTGTATTTTCTTCGACTTCATTTAAATCCTGTGCTGAACTTTCCCCCCTTCTTTTCAGTAGTTGTATTTTTTTTCTCTTTTATTGATGTTCTCCATCTTTGCAGAGTTTTCTCTCTTTTTTGTGGGTTTTTTTGCTCCTTTATCTTTGAAGTCATCTTTAATTTGCACGTATTTAGTGTGCTCAATGAAGTAGACCAAGAGTGGGATAGGAGTGTAAGCACTCAAAAGGTATAAGCTCAGATGTGGTTATCCAAAGAAAATATTTCAGGCTCAAAAAAGGGAAGTGCTAGGTATTAATGTCATTTGGTAGGTTGTGGAAGGCACAATCGGGTCAAGGAATGCCTAGAATCCTTTCCAAATGAAGTATAACTCAGAATTTTGCCAAGTTCTAGATCAAGAATGCAATGCAATGAAGTAATCTAAATCTCACCTCACAATGCACTTGAAACGATGAGGTTGGCTTCATTCTTGTCTTAGATATATGCATGAGAATTTTTCAAGTGTTACTTAGGTGTGCTTAAGAGGTACAAAAAGAATCTATGATTTACCATGAAGTCTGTCCTTTCCATCATACCAATTTGTTTGTTCTCATGCACACTCCTAACTGTGATGGTACCAACTAAGTTAAAATTTTAATTTTCTTTATTTAGAAAAAAAATGGGACCGAACCCAAATAAGGGTTGCCTATGTATCTTGTAAAGCCAAGAATTGGGTCTACGTAGTTCAGAAAAATTTGTAATCTTTTATGTAGAATGTATGATTGTACAAGAATGGTGGTCATCCTTGAAAATGATGTGAAAGATAATTTGGGAGGAAATTCTCATAGCATCAAAATTATTTTGATCAGACAATTGAGAGGATGGATGTCAAGCACGAGGAGAGTTTTGAAACTACTTCAATAAGTCGATAAGACTAGAAAGGTCAGTCATTGAAGAAGTTATGGAATTATTTCGCTGTAGTTGGTAGGATTGTTATGACTGAAAGGATGTTGAACCCTTGCTTTTGAAATAGAACATCGATACGTCACAAATCATTTTGTGACATTCAAAAGAAGAAACTAGGTGTTCTAGAACCCAAAATTGAGTGAGGATTTGTAGGTAGGCCAGCTAGGCACTAATGTTATTGAGATTTAGGTTTGAGGAGTTATTTATTTGCTCTCTTTGAAGACCTTTGAAGAGCATCTTTGAACAGTTCCAGAAAATTCTCCTAGTTTGAATACCGGAGAAATTATTTTGGAATAGTGAAGACACTAAACCCTAATATATGACTGTCTACGTATCTTGTAAGGACAAGAATCAGGTCAAAATGTAGTTCAAACCTATTTATGAGTTTGTTTATAGCATGACCTATTTCTAGAATAGTAATTTTTCTAAATAGTTTTGAAAGTTGGACTAAATAATTGCGAGAAGGTGCACTAACCTAAATGCACCAACTATAAAACTATAAAATTCAAAGAAGATTTAGGGGAGTTTAAGCCCCCCGCCCCCCCCCCCCCCCCCCCCCCCCCCCCCCCGCCCCCACCAACTCTCAAACTATAATATTCAAAGAAGTATTAAATAAGTAATGAATCAAAGAATCGATAAACAACAAATTAATTTGTGCAAATAATGTAAAAAAAATTATGAATAAACAGATAAAGAATCAAAGAATTTAATCGTGTGCGAAAATGTAAATATACCTCCCTCAATTAAAAATCGAGTCTATCATGGTTAGAACCTGCTGTTTCTCCAGAAGAATTCTCATTCTGTCATGCCCTATTTTTTCAAGGTTAAACAAGACATGACTCATAGACTCTTAAAGAATTGAAAATTTGTACAAAATTTGCCACCTAATATTAAAGAAAACCTATTTTTTATTAACCTGTGCGATTTATGTTTTAGTTTGCGAAAAATTAATTAAGATTCTAGGTAAGGGTTCCAATTAAAGGAAAGGATTTAGGCACCCTTCAGGATCCATAAATTTGGTACCCGGCTGGACTAAATTTATCAAAGAGGGATGAGGCAAAAATGATTCTTTCGAAAAAACATAAATGTTTAAAATATGTATGTATATTAAGTATATGAATAAAACCTATTTTATAAAAATATGTATAAAAAATGTATAAGATACATGTAAAAATAAAAATATTTTGTAATGTATGAAATAAAAAGTTTCTTTTATGTACTAAAAAGAAAGAGTATTTTTCAAATAATACTTTTACTTGATCAAAATCACAAGAAAATAAATTTTCATTTGAATAGAAAAGATTACATAATATGTAAATGTGTGAATTAATTGATTAATTAAATTACCTTGTGTGAATATTGACGGCCTAAATTTGCCTAAATGTGTGTTATGAAGTAAATAAAAAAGGTCCCCGTCCGTCACCCCAAAAGTAAAGTTTACAATATACTTTTATATTTTATGTACAATTATACGAATGAGAAATAAAAATAAAACATAAACCTCAGGATTTTTTTTTTCAAGTAGCACCTCAAAACATAAACCTCGGGATTCCTTTTTCAAGTAGCACCTTGAAATGTGTTACCGAGACTATATACAAATACTTGATGGAACTATTAAAAATAAACAATAATCATTAAATAAATGGGATCATGTGTACACGTATGTATATGTAGGTGTATTTATAAAAATAAAATTTTATTATAAAGTGGGGTCGGATTAAGTCTTAAACACATCATAACTATGAAATGGTTGCTCGATATATCGGTCATCCTAAATCGCCTTACCAAGGCAAGTATTATAAAACCCTTTGCGTTGTCGTGATATTGTAAAGATCTCATCATCGTTCATTTATTATTTATTTTTGTTACGTATTTTTCTGCGTAATGTTCATCTTTTTATTTGTGGAGGCCGTGAAAATTAATGGAGAATTTCTTCATCTGCCAAGTATTAATTTTGATATGAAATAAGCAGACTTGAAAAATAAAAATCCGTCTTTTATTACGGGGTGACCTTAAAAATTCGACGAAGAAATATTGTCACTGAACAAATTGTGTAGTGTCCTACATTATCAGTTAAATAAAATTATAAAGGAACAAACCATAGACTAAGACATTTCAAAAAAATAACATGTCAATCAGAATAGAGCAGGCAACGAATTAAGTCAATGGAGTAAGATTCTTTTCTACAAAAAGCAACATAACATTAACAAAAATATTGTAAAAATAAATAAAACAATAGAAAAATAGAGCAGGAAAATGGGAGATAATTATCAATAATCACAAGTTGAAAATCAATGCCCAAAACATGCAAAAGTTGCTGGAAAAATGGTGCTTGCCTGAAAAAGTTCAAGCACAACAATTAGTAGTCAACAAAAACACACATACATAATTTTAGTTTCCACAATATATTAACATTGGATGAAAATAAGGTTACCAGAGTGAGATAGTTTAGGACAAATTTGCCATACCAGGGGAAGAGGAGGTGTTGCTTCCACGGCAAATGCCGGAGCAATGCCAAAAATATACAATCAACCAGATATGCAGAACACAAAAAAATGAAGTACAAAAATAGGGTGAAGGGAGACAATATAGTGGAAGTAGCTAAAAGCTTCACCGATCAACAACTCAGGCGAAATGGCGATAGAAAAGAGGGGAGAAGAGGGGAAAAGGAAAAGCAACAGCGTCGGCAGTTGCCTTGTTCGGCTGGAACTCATCGGCAATCACCTTTAACGAGTCAGCAATGGAACAACAGAGAAGGTAGAGGGAGATGAGCCATAGTGACATTTTGGGTGGTTGTCGGTTGTCCGACAGTTGAATCCGAAGGTCAGTAGTGGAAGGAAAAGAGGAGAAACCTAATTTTGTGTGTGTGTGTGAATTGCGCGTGTCTGTATGTATATATTTTTTTGTGTGTTTTTGGGAAAGAGGAATAAAAATATGTTGTGTATTTATGGGTGGGAGAATAATATGGGTGTGTATGTATATTTTGAGAAAGAAAATAAAAAAATGATTTGTTTATTTTTGAGAGAGGGGATGCAGAAGAATGAAATATGCGTATTTTTTGTCTTCAAAATGTTGAAATTCCCCTACCTATTTATAATAAAATTGGATAGCCATTATTATCTGAAGGATAAAAGGGTGTATTCCCTTTTATTATATGACACTCTTTGGACCTCAAGCTACTGATCAAAGGATTTTTCATCATTTTGATTAATAGAAAAAATTATTATCCAAAGGGTAGTGTCATTGAGTGGTGATTGTCAGTATGATAATACATCATTATGTGGTCATTATCAAAAGTGACAAGATATTATTGAATGATCATTGTCTGATATGATAAGACATTGAACTATTATGCTGTGTATTAAAATAACTAACCTAACTCACAGTTTGAACAATGTAATAAATGTACAAAATGTCGGTCTTAATATGTAATTACAAAACAAGTAAAGAATGTTGAAAATATTAAAAAATGTAATTAATTTGAAAATATTGTAAAAATGTGATGTCAAATCGTGTACGTGTGCAGATGATTGTGAAAATATTAAAAACGATAATGAATTGATAAAAATTCTTAAGTAAGAATAATTATTAATAATTTGTTAAGAATTGTAAAAAAATTGAAAATTATGTTTCGTTCCCTTTAACGATTACGAAGCCTGAAGACATTAATTTAAGCACACAGAGTTAAAAATGGGTGTCAACAATGATCACCCTATTTAATTAATGGTAATCAATACACTTCTGAAGGGACCCATCCTTCTTACGCATGAAGGGAATCGGATATTCCTAGGGACAAACACTAGGGTGGATAAAACTATTATCTAGAAGATCTTTCAATTGCTTCTTAAGTTATTTCAACTCAGTCAGAGCCACTCTGTAAAGTGGTATAGAAATAGGAGGAGTGTCCAGAAGAAGATCAATCCCAAAATCAATTTCTCTATCGGGAGGAACACCAAAAGATCATTAAGGAACATCTCAAAAACCTCACAGATCACAGGGACCAACCAAAATGAAGGACTTTCATATCTAGAATCCTTAACATGCACTAAATGGTATAGACATCCCTTGGAAATCAATTTTTTGGGGTCTAAGATAAGAAATGAACCTTCTCTTAGGCACTAGGGAACTACCTTCGCACTCAATCACCAGCTCATTAAGGAATTGGAAATTGACCATTTGGGTCCAACAATCAAGAGATACAAAGCACGAGTGCAACCAATCCATCCCCAAAATCACATCAAAATCTAACATGTCCAACTCTATCAGATCCACTAAAGTCTCCCTACTACAAATAGATACCACACAACCTCTATAGACTCTTCTAGCCACAATAGAGTCATCCACTGAGGTAGACATAGAAAAAGGATTCGGGATATAATCTGGACCAAAAATCAAAATGAATAGCCATACAAGAGGCCATACAAGAGAGAATAGACCCGAGATCAAGTAGACAATATACATCATGAGAGAAGAGATTTAGCATACCAGTAACAACATTAGGAGATGCCTCAGAATCTTGATGGACGGCAAGAGCATACAGATGATTCAAACCAGTGCTGGAGCCAGAAGTAGCACCCTTCTGTACAGGAGTCAAAGAACCAGAAACTAAGACCTTATTAGACCAAGTAGCAACATCGTCTGAAGGACAATTCCTCTGGATATGTCCTGGCTGACCACATCTGAAATACTTATTCCTTCCCCCATCACAAAAGCCATGGTTCAACTGTCCTCAAAATCTACAAAGACGATGGGATAGAGCTGACTAGGCCTTACTGGCTTGGGATTGCGCACCTGTGCCTTAAATCAATTGTTTCTTTGAAAGCGATAATCACCGAAAATCTTAGGATAAAGAGCATTTTGTAGAATATGAACCAAAATTTCCCCACTCCTTCTTAGACCACTTCCTGCCATCCTTGCCACTATTTTTCTGGCCATCACCCTGCTCAGAATACTAGAATCTCTTCCTCTGGCCCTCCCAATATCTGCCTATTTTTATTCTCATCCTCCACTTATTTCATATACACCAAAAGCCTAGATATGCCCATGTTATTATTCAGAAAGTCAGCCGTACACTCCAACAACAAGTCCCGAGACAAACTCAAAGTAAACTTTCTCATATTATTCCTCATACTCGATACTAGCTCAAGAGCATAATGGGACAACTGGTGAAACTTCAAGTCATACTCTTTCACAGTCATCCTGCCTTACTTCAAATTCACAAACTCCTTTGCGTTCACCTCTGTCAACTCCTTAGGAAAAAATAATCAAGAAAAGTACTAGAGAAATCCTCCCATAAGACAAACTCTGAATCATCTCCCATAGACTGGTCTCACTCCTCATACCACTAAAATATGACATCCTTTAACTAGTATGCAATGAACTCACACCTCCAGAGTTAAAAGTGTGCATCACACGAAGAATCTTCTCTATCTCATCTATGAACCCTTAAGGATTCTCCTTAACCTCAGAACTAATAAAGGTCAGGGGATTTAGCCTTATAAGTAGGCCAATCTAATAGCCTAAGAAGACTCAAAGTGGAACCAACAGGACCCGACTAATGTGGCTGAGAGGTCACCAATTGGGTCAATAGATCAATGGAACTATGGAACTCAACATTAGTACTACCTCTTGGAGGTTTCCAATCATGAGTATTACCCGTGCGAGAAGGATCGGTAGGGATCGTGGAACTCCACTAGGACAATCAAAGGCAGCGACCCTAGACTAGGTCTAAACTCCTTGAGTAGGACAAGCCTTATACATATTATCCTCAAGCGAGATAGAGAAGTTTCCATGAGCATCAAATCTTTGAAAAGGTATGATCTGAAAAGTGAACAAACAGGAATTAAAGGAGATTTCAACGCCCTAAACTCTACAGCCCGAAAGTAGATCATAAGAAAGGAAAATATTTCTAAATTCCTCGTAGACTCCCTCTTATAAGTGTGGTGTGATACACACCCATAAAAGATGTTATACTTGATATGGCCTTGTGGACACCCAATGACAACAAGGAAATATTCCTAAATACCTCATAGACTCTCTCTTTGAATCATCATTCCTAGGTGTATTAACACAAAACCAATGATTCCCGTGTGAATATTTAGTGTCATTATCATTATCCTAGTATGGAGAGTTCTTATAAGTTGAAAAATATTCATAGAAACACTTAGAGCCAAGTATAGTTAAGAGCTCTTGATCCAACCAAATTTTGGTATTCGATACAACAAGGGTCAACTTTGAACATGTATAACTTTTGAAATATATACAATTTTAGAGCTCAATACCCACCCAATCATAGATAATTGAGTCCTTATAACACCCCATACTTTTGGATAGAATTCTAACCACCGTTCCTACATGTGTATGAGTTTTATGATCATTAACCTAGGTTTTGACGTACTTCTGAGGTGAAAGATGTTCATAGAAATCACTTAGAAAAAATTGGAGCTAAGAGCCTTTGATTCATTCAAAGTTTAGTATTCGATTCTACAAGGGACTACTTTGAACGTGTACAACTTATTAAATACGTAGAACTTTGCAGCTTAAGACCTACCAAATTGTAGATAATTGACTTAGATTTCCAATGACACAAATTTTTTCTTAATCTGATACCTGAGCAAAAAGTTTAACCATTTTTGTGAGAGAGGTAGTGAGGTCACGCGATTAGCCTGCGACGCCCACTCCATCGCCCGCACCTATTTTCCAGTTTCTATTTCCATGTCTCCAAGGGCAAAAGGGCCTTTTACTTCACTCTAACTCATCCATAATAGATAATTAAAGCCCCAAGGAGCATTATTTGCCTCCTTATTCATAATTCCTCTCCAAGAACAAAACCTTAATCTCCATTCAAGAACATCAAGACTCCATTACAATCTCTTCATGAAAAACCAAGAATTAACTTTCCTAATCTAAGAATCTCAAGAAAAGCTTTCAATACATCTCCAAGGGTTTCAAAGTCAAGTTTTCTACATCAAATAAGGCTTATTAAGGTATGTGGGGTTATGAAAAAGGATACTTTTTTCATCCTTGTGCCTAAAACTAATTTTTATAGTTGAATTTATATGATTTGTAGTTTAGGGTTCATAACCAATTAGCATTATTCGAAGGTTTTAATGTTACATGTGATTTAAATATTGAATTGTATATCTACTTTCACATCTTTATATGTGTGACATGATTTTACAATGAGAATTGAATTTCATTTTCTTGACTAAAATTGTTAATGAATTTTAAGATTATCATTATTGAGTATGAAATTTGTGATGATTTGATATGAGTTTAAAGCATGGGTTTTTAAAGCCTAGATTAAGTATTTATATTTTAAGAAGATTTCGCTTTAAGAACCTTATGCCTAGCTTATATTCAAATTTTGGGAAAGATTTGGTCTTTTGATACTCAGCTTAGATATGGTATCGACATTGCAATTTTTATTATAGTTTATAGAAAATAGATTAGTTTTGATTATAGTTTAAAATAGAAAGATGCATAATTGATTTTCATTATAAACCCTTATGCTAGTTTTTAAGGTGGATTTCCTACAAAATGAGCATATAGATCAAAGGGAGTAGTATTTAGCATCGAGTTAGGTATGTTCTCTAGTTCACATGCCCCAGAACTATGAGCCAATGTAGGTATAGATTTAGATTATTTCCATTTATATGAATGTTGAAACAAATTGTTATCACTTATCTCAGGTTATACTCCTTGACAAGAGTATGACACCTCTACCTAACGTGAAGTTATTCTCTTAGGGGAACTAGAAGCTGGACTTCATGATAGCTCACATGGTTTTGTCGGTTAGAAGAACCTCCCTAACAAAAAAGAATTACTAAAAAGTTTTTAGAACTCCCTAAGTCCTAAAACAAAATAACAGATCAACTTTTAGAAACTAGTGTAAAGGCTTGCAATTTTATTTAGATATTGTTTGACATAAGTCATTAGCCATGAGATTTAATCTGTTAGTTTACAGATACAAAGGTGAGTCTTTTTACACTTCGTGTGTATGATTTGAAAATAGACTTAACTTTAGTTTTACTCACTCCCCTAGCAAAAAAAGTAAAAGTACAACTTTTAGAACTAAGTGTTATGACTCACAAGATTTATACAGTATGCTTTATCATTCATAATTTATTATTTTCAAATTTTAGTTATTCAAGCCAATGTGAGTTATTTACACTTAGCATGCATTCTTTACAAGCTATATGAACAATTGAGTTAATGTTTTACTTATGCATTCACCCCTACATTCTCATTACATTACAAATTATTAATTCACATATATGTCTATGTGCTACATTGTTTAATAATGTAGGTACCAATTCAATTGTAGTCAATATACCACGATCAAATATTTGTAGATCCTAGCCAACAGGTGATAAGTCCTCTTACTTCGAGGAGTTGATGTTATTCATGTACTTTACTTTATTACTCATATGTATTGATTAGTGGTAGTTGGAGTCACATCCTAGCTATCTATAGTTAGTATAGTAGAGGCTTCATACATGTCAGTCAGAGTCAGTCATGTAATTTTAGTTCCTCTTTTCAGTTTTATCAGAATGTAAAATTATATTAGTATTGTATTTTTCCCAGATTTCATCATGATTATGTTTCCACAAAGTAAACTCAGTTATTTTATACATATCTAAATCAGTTGCTTAATAGTATGCCAATTCATGGGTTATCTTGAGATCACTTGTGGTTGGTCCTAAACATTGTATGCCGTCCAGGGGGTATTCTAGAAGCATTACAAACTTGCTATCAGAGCATAAGGTTTAAGTGACCTAGTTTATCTATGAAGCTGTGTTTATTAGAATCTTGCGGAATAGTACAGAGACGTCTATACTTTTCTTCAAGAGGGTATAGGACATTCAAGAAAAGTTTTCTTTTTTTTATACTCTAGATCGTGCTATAAAGTTGTTCTCTCAAAAGCTTCTATCGATTTGTGTGTTACTCTAAAGTTCTTTATCTGTGTATTATTATTGAGATAACATGATAGTAAGTTCCAATTCCTCCCAAGATGATGCTATCAAATTTACTATCAGTAACTTTAGTAGTCACACAAAGGGCTTGAGAGGACCTTTCTAGTGTGTTATATGTTCCTCAAGTTGAAAGTTATTTCCTCATCCTCATGAGTCATTCAGTTAAGACAGAGTAAGATATTTATATATATTCTCTATTAACCCTTCAATACAGATATTGCTCATGAGAGAAGATAGTGTGAATCTAGATTGTTAAATATAGTTCGTATTCAAGGGATATTGCAACCTATAGTTTTATGATTTATATGTAGTAGAATCTTCATATAGTTAGAAGATGGGCTTAGAAGTGTAGTGATGAGAAAGGTGGTGATAGAGATTGATAGAAAGTATAGAGATAAACTTATGCATTGCTATTGAGTTTGTGTTAAGATGATATGTCCTTGCGTGTTAATTTTGTGGAAGGTAGAGCAGGAGTTATTAGTTAAGGTGGTTTGTGGTTTGCTTGAAGTATGAAATAAGTTATTGATGGTATTTATTTTGTTAGAAAAGTATATGTTGTTAATGAAAGTATTGGGTGGTTGAGTATAGTTATTAGGCTTTCCTTGAGGTTGCAAAAGGAGTTTAGTTGAAACTTATAGAGCTATGAAAGTAATTTAGGTGTATATATGGGTAAATAGTTGCAATGTGTAGAAGGATGTGGTTTTAATGTATTATAATAAGATAGACCATTCAATCATGATTAATATTTCTTATTATGAGGCTTTAGTGGACTAGTGTTTCTTGATGTTTTCTTTTATAGCTTTCAAGTGAGAATAGTATATGAGGTTGTGGTGTTAATCATGCCTAGCTCTAGACACTAAGTTTGAATAGTGGATGGTCATAAAGGTGGATGTAATGATTGTTTGGTTAGTGATTCTAGTTATATGAAGGTGAACCAATTGGCTTGAAACAGAGAATGCAAGAATTTAAGTTTATTGATTTGAGATTAAGTATGATGTTGTAGGTATGATGTAGAGATGTGTCAAGGTCATATGAGGTTGCATTATTTTCTAAGGTTATTAGGCATTGTGTGAGGTTTATAGTAACCTTGAGTTTCTAAGTAGAAGAAAGCTATTTATATAGTACATGGTGTTCTTAATAGCTAAGATAAGGAGTTATGGATAGAAGATGTTGAGTCTTTTAAGTATGATTTTGGTTCTTATAGTCTGGTAAAAATATAAGTATTGAAGTGTGATTTTGGTAGGCTATGATTATGTGTTTTGTGAGGTAACTATATTTGCAAAGAAGGTGTAAGTCTTTGATGGTGATTATTGAAGATAGAGAAAGTTAAGGATAGTATCTATAAAAGGATTGTCCATGAATGAAGTAAGTAAGTTCAAAATATAGTTTATTCTTGTGAGTTTAGCATTTATGTGTAGACATTAGAATAAATAAATTATGGCTTAGTCTCACAAATATGAACTAGATCCATAAGTTTAGAAGGATGGATTTAATCTAAGGGGGAGATATTATAAGACCCTCGCTCATTTCGGTTCCCTATTATAGTTAAAAGGGTCAAAGGCTTAGAAAATATCACTAAGTGTTGGAACTTAGCCATTTCTAAATCTCTTAGACTTTGATGATTTTATTTTAAACCTTCCCGACCTCAAAATATTAATTTTTAAGTTGATTCACGATTGAGGTTGATGATAGTACACCCCGGGTAAGTTTTGGAATTTTTGGATAAGCATAGAGGTGAGTTTGGATCACTAAAGTAGTAGCATCCTGCGATATGACCACAGCGTGAGCCATTCCACCGCTAATGGAGTTCGTGATATAGCCCGCAATGCACGCTCCATCTCGCACCCCTTATTTTTTTTCGCAGCTCCTGTTTCAGTATATTTAAGCGCCAATGTTGTACACTTCATGCGTATTCAAGTTCATGATTAGATTCCAGTAAGTAAGTAATAGATTCACTCTATGATTCGATTCATCCCTCATAAATCTATGAACTCCAGTCTTATGTTCAATAGCTTATGATAAGTATGAACTCGTGTTTCTATAACACCCTACATTTTTGTAGTTGAATTCAAATTGTTGTTCCTATGCTTACGAGATTGAACCCAATTATTCTATGTATATACATGTGTCATTATCAAATATATGATGTGGGAATGTCTTTGTATATTGATCAAGGCCATAATACCCTCCTCACTCAAAGATGAGTTGAGGACTTTTCTATTGATAGGGTTTTGACAAATGCCCCATCTAGGGTAAACTTTAAATGAGTGTATTCCCCCAGCATATTTAAATTTAGGTGTCCTACTTTATATCAAATGAAAGGTATTTGAGTCTTCTTTGCAATACACTTGGTTTCACCTTAATCCGATATCGTAGTGGAATGTTATACTCATTTTACCTTAGCATGTCCATCTGTCAACAAAGTAACGACATGAGGTGATAAACCATCAACTAAGTGACTAGTTATCAGCCAAGTCGTCAGCCCAAACAAGAAAGTCATCAACTTCAGCTTCAAAGTGATGACTTAATGTGATAAGTTATAAACTAAGTGATGATTTATCAACCAAGTCGTCACCTATAACCATCTCAGCTACAAAAGTGACAACTTGAGTTGATAACCCATCAACTAGTTGGTTATCAACTAAAAATTCCAGCAACTCCTATTTAGCTCGTAGGGGTATTTTAGTCTTTTCCTCACCTCAAATCCTACCTCCCACAACATAAATCATCAAATAAACATACTTAGCCATTATTAATCAGTTTGAAAAGCCATTAACCCTCTTTATTCCCAAGGACAAGAGGTTTTCTTTTTAAGGTCATCTACTAGGAACATGAAGACTCCATTACATTCTCTTCAAGATAATCAAGAAAATGTTTTTCCCAGTCCAAGAACGTTCAAGAAAAGTTGATTCTCTTTCAAGATTAAAACTTTAAGGTATGTGTGATGTTCATCCATGGGGTCTTTTCATCCATGGAGTTCAAGAATCCCTTTTAATGTTAAATTATGAGTTTTTCTATATTTTAAATGAATTATCTCCATAAAACTCTTATGAATTTGATTATCAATGGTGTTTTCAAATATTTTTCAATGGAAGTTGCCCTTACACATTTGAATGATGGAAATTTCATTGTTAAATCCGTAAGTATGGTTTTTGTATTGCAATTATCTGTTCTCACATAGTTTACTCATTCTTATGCTTAAGTCCATGAATTTCTTTCCATTTAAATTTCGCGTTATGATTATGATTAATTTCAAGTGGAATGCATTATAGTATGTTTTAAATATTATGGTTTCCATATCACGTTCATGAGAATTGATAATAATTCCTCAGTTTATGATTTTGTCTAGTGATCGTGCTATCTAATCATGTCTAAAAAGTATCCCCATGTAAAAATCTAGATCCCCATGTGTTTGAAGAAATGCCAAAGTGATGGATTTTGAGTAATAATTCCTTATTATGGTTTCAAATACTTTCATGTGTTCCTATTGTTATTGCTATCGAGTCCTGGAGTTATGAATACCCAAAACTTAGCCGTTTTCTCAGTCTCAGTATTTTTGAAATGAGTTCACATAGGGTTGAGTGTAATCAGTTCAGTAAGCTATCATAATCAGTCAAATTTAGATCAGTTCAATAATCTGAGTCAGTTCAGTTGGAAGTAGGATTCAACACCGAGCGAACCCAGGGATGGGAGTTGTAATGCCTCGAGTCTACACCCTGTATGTCACACAGTTCTTACAACTCCAAAGGACCACAAGCTAACCCATGACTAGTACCTGATGTGAGCACTGAATAATACTAGTGATAACATATGCGAAAATATAACTAAAATGTCATAAGGTTCTCAAACTACTGAAATAAATACTGAATACTGATAGTAATACTGGAAAAAAAACTGAACATCTTTTTGAGATAGTTTGTCCCGAAAGCCTCTAACTGCCAGGATATAGAGTTGATGGGATGAGTCCCTAACTAACTCTATCTACTGAACATACTGAACTACGGGATTGCTAAAATAAGTAAATTTGTCCTCGAAATATGAGGAATCACCACTATAATTGTTGTCGATAACTTGAGCTACTAAGTACTGTCAGGAACCTTATGAGGACTCACTACTTAGCATACCAGTACATTCAAAGCGCAAAAGAAAAAGTATGCATCACTACTTTGAATGTATTGGTATGCTAAGTGGGGCAGGCTGATATACTTGGGTTCATATGCATAAGATGATAACTAACTAAATAAAGATCATAAAATAACTAAATAAAAGTGCATCCAAAACTGTAACTACGGATCATTCTGACTATGCAATACAGTGCATATAACCTCTGTCTGAATTAGACTAAAATTGAAGTACTGAATTCTGATGGCTAAATAACTGATAATTAATAGCCATGATTCTGTAGAACTATTTAAGTTCTTTACTGAATTATGAGATTGAATGTTGATTATTAAGTATTGACTATTGAAAATGCAATGGTAGGAGTTATTATTTAACTGACATAACCTAATGATAGACTGATTTGGGCTATAACATATGACCCCAGTTGGAAGGATGTTAGCACCGTGCCACGGGTACTAAAAATAGCTATGTGGATCCACTAAAGAATCACCCACATCTGATAGTTGAGATATGTGTTACCCTCAACTATCAGGTGAACACTTTATAAACCCACAACTGGCACGTTGATATATTTAACCTACACTAGCTATGTAGTTCTAAAATTAAGGGACTGCTACTAAAGGTCACACCTTCAACTGGCAGGTGAGCCCCCATCCCTAGGTTCACTCTCCAAATAGAATAGACATTGAACTGATCACTAGACTATACTAGGCTTGACTGAACTATTACTGATCGTGTTGACTAAATGAACTGGACTGAGTTTACTAATTTTTGTACCTAACTAAGTACTACTGTTCATGACATTACTGAGACTATTCTGTAGCTACTATAATTCTAGGTATACAACTAGATTTTTGGGTATTGAATACCCCAGGTCTCAATAGCATCAATAGCAAAACATGGCAAAAATCTTGAAATCATTTCATTAATTACTTATTCACCATACATTCGTTTAGACACTTTGTCAAACACTTTAGTGGCATGAACTTCTACATTAATGGGACCACATGATAACATGTCATGAATTCACTACTTAATTTACATAGGCATTGGATCAAACACTTGGGGGGCATAATTAGTGCACATAGAAATCATCAAGATATAAATATCATGGCTATGACATTCAACTTGTAAATTCAAGGGTTTAACATGAGGATCAAATAATTCTACATATATGCTAATTAATTCACTTGAAACTTGTAATGAATCTTAATTTGAAAATAAACATCAATACATACATGAAAACAATCCAATTCAAACATATAAATCATGAAATCAATAAACTTGTAGTTAACAAAAGGGTTCTTGAACTCCAAGGGTGGAAGGAAACCCAAGGATGAACACCTAACATACCTTGATTGTTAATTTCTTGAAGATTGTAGGGAATTTCTTGGAACTTGAATCTTGAGCTTGATGAACTACAGTTTATTCTTGAGAGGATTTTGTGAATAACGAATGTAATTTGTCCTTTTGAGAGCTTAATTTCATGTTTTGGATGACTTGGGTAAGGGGAAAATGACTCAATTACCCTTGGAAAGTCAAATTTCTAATGAGCAAAAATTGTCTCGTGACGTGATATCCGACATGCCATATCGATAGGATCAATGTAATAACTAATGAAATATGTCGTAATACATTGGCTCACTCAAAATTGTACTAAAGGACGATACTGTCGACACGATGGATGACTCCTCACATTGGGATCGCGTCGACTCATTGTTTTAGACATCCAATTAAGCTTCTAACGATGTTTGAAAAATCTAAAACTCTCCCGAGGTGACCTATTGACATCCCTAATGATGAATCGACTTAAAAATTGACATTTTAAAGTCATAAGAATTAAAAATAAGACAGTCCAATTTCCAAGGCTAAAATGCTTCTAATTCTTAACACTTAGCTAATTTTTTGTTCTAAGTCTGGGACCCCATTTGACATGCTATAAAGGACCTAAATAACTATGATTTGTAGGGTCTTACAATATATCCCCCTTGGAAATATTCATCATCAAAAAAGACGGACTGAACTGAGAATACTGATAGATTAAGTTTACCTATTCAACATGCACCACTGAAGCATGATTATATGACTGAAACTACTAATAAACTAAGTTTTCATACTGAATATGTATAACTAAAGCATAATTACATGGCTGAACTAATTTATGAATGTATGACTGTCATTAAGATGATATGCAATGGTAATTGATACCAAGTTCGTAAAGGTAACTTAAGCATGGAACTGAGTAGATCTAACGAAGACTATTACCTTGACCTAAGTCTAAGTTTGCGGAGAAGAGGTGAGGATACTTGGTCCAAATTTCTGCTTCTGCTTCCCAAGTATCTAACTCAATGGACTAATTCCGCCAAAGAACTTTGACTAAAGGAACTTCTTTGTTCCACGGTCTGTGAATCTGATGATCAAGGATTTCAATTAGGACTTTCTCATAGCAGAGGCTTTTCTGAACATCTATATTCTTTAAAAGGACTAAAACTGTTGGGTCACTAATACATTTCTTTAGCAAGGAGACGTGAAACACTGGGTGTACTGAAGCTAAGTTTGAAGGCAACTCAAGATCGTAAGCTACCTATCTGAAATAATTGAGAATTCAGTAAGGGCCGACATATCAGGGACTGATCTTCCCCTTCTTACCAAACCTATTTACTCCCTTCATGGGATAGGTTTTTAAGTACATATGATCATCAATCTCAAACTCAAGATATTTTCTTCTTACATCAGCATATGATTTCTTCTTAATCCTCTCCCTAATCAACTGAACCTTCTCTAAGGCATCAAATACTATGTTAGGCCCTACCAATATAGTCTTACCTATCTCAAACCAACTAATAGGAGACCTACATCTTCTCCCATAAAGCGCCTCAAATGGAGCCATCTGAATATTGGAATAATAGCTGTTATTATATGAGAACTCAATCAAAGATAAGTGGTCATCTCAACTACCCATAAAGTCAATGACACACATTCTTAGCATATCTTCTAGAGTATGAATGGTCCTTTCCTCTTAGCCATCTATTTGAGGGTGAAAGGTTGTACTGAGGTGAACTTGTGTACCAAGACCCTTTTTGATGGATTTCCAAAAGTGAAAAGTGAACCGCGTACCTTTATCTGAAATGATGGATAACAAAAATCTGTGCAATCTGACCAACTCTCTAACATAGAGCTTGCCATAATCCTCGATTGAGTAAGAGGTATGTACTGGTAAGAAATAAGTGTATTTGGTCATCCTTTTTACAATAACCCAAATCAAATCATGCTGATGACGAGTACGAGGAAAACCCATCACAAAGTCCATGTTCACTTCCTCCCGCTTCTAAGTAGGGATATTGAAATCCTACATAGACCCACTAGGCTGCTGATGGTCAATCTTAACTTATTGGCATGTAGAGGACTTAGCTACAAACTCTACAATGTCTCTCTTTATCCCACTCCACCAGACCTTCCCACAAGTCATGGTACATCTTAGTAGCTGCTAGGTGAATCGAGTAACACACACCATGTACTTCTGCAAGAATTTGCTACCTCATGCCATCCATACATGGAACACATAACCTACCCTGGAAACATACCACACCATCTCCTCCCTGGGTGAAAACCTCTACTTTCTAATCTCAGATTCACTCTTTCAGCTTAACTAAATTGGGATCCCTGTCCTTCTTTTCTTTTACTTCAAAAACCAAAGATAATCTTGAACTATTCTACAACCATAAACTACCCTCTGTTGAATCAACCAAACAAATACCCAATGTAACTCCCCAAATCTAGTACTCGGAATATTACACGGTGCTCATGACCTCAAAGGACCACAAGCTAACCCATGAGTGATATCTGTACCTGTACACTACATAACATCATATAAAATATAGAAAGATAAACTGAAAGGCCATAAGGTTCAAAACGTTCACATAACTGATAAAAACATAACATTTGGGTTGGGGTATAAACACCCAAAACAAAACTATCTAAACATACTGTAATCTGAAATGCCTCTAAAACATAACTGTTTGAATAATGAGTTGATGGAACATGTCCCTAACTAACTTTGACTGCTGAAATAACTATGTACTAAAATAACGAAATAACTAATCATATTATCCTCAAAGGATGAGGACTCACTGCTGACGAACTGTTAATATCTGAAATCTACTGATGCTCTAGAGCTCGTGTCTCTAAACCTATGGTATAAAAACCATAGCACAAATATCTTAGTACAATTTAATGTACAGGTATACAAATGCAGTAGGCTGAAAGCATAGAGTTCAAATGCATGAACAATACTAGCTGACAATCTAACATGAATGTGAGAATGCATGCATGAATACATAGTAACTAAGACCACGATAACATGATTACTAAATCTAACTACTGATAACATGAGTTTACCGATATATCCGATAACACAGGTGATTATATCTGATAGTCTGGATACTGATGGAACTAGCTGAGTTCTATTTCTGAATTGAGTTGACTGTATTTGACCGTCCTGAAACTTGAAGAACTGTCTGAGTTCTCTTACTGAGACTAATACTAAAACTATGGAAAGTAGTCATCTAATTGACATGCCCCTAATACACCATTATTGATGAGTTGGGGTCCAATTTGTAACCTTAATTGGAAGGGTATTAATACCACACCACTGGTAAGGACAAGCTGTGGGTGACCCTCATCTGATAGTGTCCCCAAAAGAGAATGGTGGGACCCTTATCTGACAGTGTTTATCCACCTCATAAACCCTTATCTGACGGATTTAATGTCTCAACCTATGCTGGCTACATAGTTTTGGAATGCAAGGATGACTTCTAAGAATCACACCCTCATTTGACAGTGTGTGTTCCCATGTTTGGGTTCACTCGGTTCTAATTCCCACTCCCATCTAAAAAGACACTGTACATGATTAACTAAACTTGACTAAACTAAATTCATGGAGTTTCATTGACTGATGGAATACTATTGAGATTGCTGAATTGCTGAGCTTTTTTGAGTTACATGACTGATTGAGTTCTATGGATAATGTATTGACTAAGGATATCGTGAAAACATGACACTAGCTCTAGGAACATAGCTATATGTTTTGGGTACAAGTACCCTCAGGACTCGAGAGAACGAAACTGACAAAGCATGACTTTCTTGAATACATGACCAACACCAACAATCCATGATATAATAAATTGGGGAAATTTTATGAGCACTTGGTTGTCATAATCTTATATATGGATAAGGGAGCAAATAATCATGGCTTACTACATACTTCTAATATCATGAACATTTTAACCAGGCAACCATAATATATAATCAATTATAGGGGAGTTATGTTGAACATGAGTAATTGGCATGTATTTATCATATAAACCACAATTGCATCTCTACATATGATTTCTACTATACTAGGTACTTCATGAAACACCTTGCATGCATAATTTAGGGCATAGGTATGATCATCAATTAAATACAGTATGACTCCACCATTTAACTGCATTATATGGATTTCAACCATATACTAACATGGTCTTATGAAAACATGGTAAAGACTCAATCTTGATAGTCATACAACCATAACAGCATGAACATAATCAATTCACCAAGTAAATATCATGATACAGATTTTAAAAGAGATTTCTTTGGCTTCATGGATGAAAGGAATACATTAATGAGCACTATGCATAACTTTGTTGAAAGTTCCTTACAGATTTACGATAAAATCTCTTGGATTTGGGTCTTCAAGTTGAAACCCTTGTTCTTGTTCTTGATAGAAATTGAATAAAAAGGAGTATAATTTGGTGTTTTGATGGATTAATTCCATTTTTTAGACTTATATAGGTGTGGAAAATTGACCAAATTACCCTTGAAACAACGGAAGTGAAATGCTAAAAAACTAAGCCCAAAGGCTATAACAAGGTGGCGCATTTCCCAGAGCCTTTTGTAAGCAGGGTGGCGCCTTGCTATTGAGGGAGGGGACCAAGGCTCTAAGCTGGGCGGAACCACCTCATATCCTTTAGCTACTAGTTTAAAATCCAAATGTGCCCTAAACGAATTTTGAAAATTCTAAAACTCACCCGGAATGTACTATTGACTTACCCTATCGCAACATAACTTGAAAATTGGAAAAAGGAGGTCAGGAAGGTTGTTAAAGAAATTTCCGAAGTTAAAAAACTTAAAATGAGACTAGGTGCTGAACACCTAGCTAAAATATTCTAAGTGTTGGACCTTCCAAAGAGCTTTTAGGAGCTGAAAGAGCTAATTATTAATGCAAGATTTTGTAGGGTCTTACAATATCTTCCCCTTGGGAACATTCGTCCTCGAATGGGACTTGACTAAGAGGGGAGAAAAGACTAGCTGAACATGAACTAAACATGTATGACAGAAACATTATTTCATGACTGACATGACTGATAAGCTGAACATATCATATTGAACATGGATATCTGACGTATGTATAACTGATTCATGAATGCATAACTGAGTATTCTATTGAACTAAGTTTCTCACAATGAGAATGCATATCTGATGTAGGATTATATAAATAAACTGATACATGAATGCATAACTGAATATGCAATGGTACTTTATACTAAGTTTATGATGAACACTAATCATGAAACTGAGTAAGCTTAAGGAGATCTGTTATACTGAGCTTAATTTGAGTTGGCGGAGAAGAGGTGAGGATACTTGGTACACATGTCTGCTTCTGCTTCCCAAGTAGCTCCCTCGACGGACTGGTTTTACCAAAGAACTTTAACTAGAGGAACTTATTTGTTCCTCAGTCTACGAGTCTAATAGTTTAGGATTTCGACTGGAATCTCTTCATAAGAGAGGTCATATTAAATATCGATGCTCTGTGTAGGGACTACAACTGCTGGATCACTTATGCACTTCTTGAGAAAAGAGACATGGAAGACTGGGTGAACTAAGGATAGATCTAAAGGCACTTTGAGCTCATAGGCTACCTTGCCAAGACGACTGAGAATTTTAAAGGGACCGACATATTGGGAATTGATTTTCCCTCTCTTGGCAAACTGCTTCACTCCTTCATGGAAGAGATCTTTAGGTAGACATGATCACCAATCTCAAACTCGAGATCCTTTCTATGAATATCTACATAAGACTTCTATTAGCTCTGAGTAGTCTGGAGTCTTTCCCTAATCAACTGGACTTTTTCTAAGGAATCGAAAACTAAGTCAGGCCTTATAACCGAGGCCTCACTAACTTCGAACCAACCAACTGGAAACCTACATCTCCTAACATAGAGAACTTCAAATGGATCCATTTTGATACTGGAATGATAACTATTATTGTATGCAAACTCAATCAAAGGAAAGTGGTCATCCCAACTATCCTTGAAATTAATTGCCACGCCCTTAGCATATCTTCTAAAGTCTGAATGGTCCTTTCTGCTTGACCATCTATCTATGGATGGAAGGTTGTACTAAGATAAATTTGGGTACCAATAACCTTAAGGAATATTTTCCAGAAGTGAGAGGTGAACTAGGTACCTCTATTTAAGATAATAGATAGCGGGACATCATGCAATATAACCAACTCTCTAATGAAGAGTTTGGTGTAATCCTCGGTTGAATAAGAGGTATGAACTAGAAGGAAATGAGTTGATTTGGTCATTTTGTTTACAATGACCTAAACTTAATTATACTGATGACGAGTTTGAGGCAAACCTGTCACAAAGTCCATGTTCACTTCTTCACACTTCCAAGTAAGAATATTGAACTCCTGCATAGACCCACTAGGCTTCTGATGCTCTATATTAACGTGTTGATATGTAGAGAACTTAGCAAAAAATTCTGCAATATCTCTCTTCATCCCACTCCACCAATAGATCTCCCACAAGTTGTGGTACATCTTTATGGCCCCTAGATGAATAGAGTAGCGAGTACTATCTGCTTCTGCAAGAATTTTCTACCTTAAGTTATCTACACCTGGAACACAGAGATGACCTTGACAACGCAGAACACCATGTCCCCTTAGGAGAACCTCTACTCTCTAATCCTTGATTGACTCTTTCAAATTGACAAGGCTGGTATCTCTATCTTGCTATTCTTTCACCTCAGAAACTAGAGATGATTCTGAACTACTCTAAACACATATGTCACCCTTTTCTGTATCGACCAACCGAATGCCTAGTCTAAAAAGCTGATGGATTTCCTGAGCTAACTTCTTCTTACCATCCTCAAAATGAGTAACACTACCCATAGATAGTCTACTGAGATCGTCAGCCACTACGCTGGCCTTAACTAAATGAGAAAAGATACTCATATCATAATCTTTCAAGAGCTTTAACCACCTTCTCTGATGAATATTGATATTTTTCTAAGAAAATACATACTAGAGACTATTGTGATCTGTGAATACATCTACATGAACACCGTGTAGATAATGCCTCCAAATCTTTAAGGTAAACACTATGATTGCTAACTCAAGATCACGAGTCAGCTAATTCTTTTTATGAGGTTTAAGTTAACTGGAGGCGTAGGCTATGACCTTACCATGTTGCATGAGGACACAACTCAAACCTACTATGGAAGCATCGCAATACACTACGAACCCATCTGGAAGAGCTAGGACTGGAGCTGAGGTGAGTCGAGTCTTCAACCCTTAAAAAATCTTCTTACAAGGATCTGACAACTGAAACTTGACTTTTTTTGAGTCAGTTTGGATATAGGGGATGCAATAGAATAAAATCCCTCAACAAACCTTCTATAATAGCCAGCTAAACCCATAAAACTCCTAATATCTGATAGAGAGATAGGTCTGGGCCAGTTTCTTACTGCTTCAATCTTCTGAGGATCTACTCTAATTCCATCATCGGATTGATATGACCAAAGAATGATACTGACCTTAGCTAAAATTCACACTTATTGAATTTGGTGAACAGCTGATGATCTCTGAGAGTTTGAAGTATAATTCTGAGATGGTCTGCATGATCTTACTCACTGTGGGAATAGACCAAAATATCATCTATGAAGACTATGATGAACATGTCTAAGTACTATTTAAATACCCGATTCATCAATTCCATGAACGTTATAGGGGAAGTGGTCAGACTAAATGACATGACCAAAAACTTGAAGTGATCGTACCGAGTATGAAAAGTTGATTTCAAAATGTCACATTCTCTGACTCTGAGATGATGATAGACGGATTTGAGGTCAATCTTAGACAAATAGCTAGCACCCTAAAGTTGGTCAAACAAGTCATTGATTTTGGGAAGAAGATACTTGTTATTGATCGTGACTTTATTGAGCTGACAGTAATCAATATACATTCTGAGAGAAAAATCTTTCTTGCGCACGATAAGATTGTGCACCCCACGGGGATACATTGGGCCTGATAAATCCCTTATCTAAGAGATCCTTCAACTGCTCTTTAATTCTTTGAGTTTTCCTGGTGTCATTCTGTATGGAGGAATGGATATAGGTTGAGTATCTTGAAGAAGATTAATTCCAAAGTCTATTTCTCTTTAGGGAGGAATTCCTAGAAGATCTTTGGGAAAATATCTGAATATTCATTCACGACTGGGACTGATTCAAGATTGGGAGTTTCAGAACTAGAGTCCTTGACATGAACAAGATGATAAAAACATCCTTTAGATATCATCTTTCTTGAATGAACGTAGTAAACATGCAGACCTCTGAACGCAGAAGTACTACCCCTCCACTCAAGGATGGGTTCATTCAGAAATTGAAATTGGATTATTCTATTTATGTAGTCGGTTGAGGCATAGCAGGAATGAAGATAATTTATGTCGATAATGATGTCAAAATCAGTCATCTCTAATTCAACTAAGTCTGCTAAAGTAACTTTCTAAAATATCATAACTAGGCAGTTTTTGTATACCCATCAGGCTATGATAGTTTTACCCATTGGGGTAGAGACTGAAAAGGGCTCAGCTAGAATTTTGAGACTGGTTCCAAAATCACCTACTATATATGGAGTAATAAAAGACAAGGAAGAACCTGGATCTAGCAAAGTGGAAACATGCACATGAAAGATCTATAATGTACCAGTAACTACATTAGGAGAATTTTCCTGACCTTGTCGGGAATAGAGAGCATAAATTCGATTTGGGTGTTGCCCCCTAGTAGTACTAGAGGTGGCACCCTACTGACTTGGATGACCAGACTGAGCCAGGAATGGTTATACTGACCCTGATAACCCGACTGGGGACAATCTCAAATTCTGTGGCCTGGCATTCCACAACCAAAACAGATATTACCACCAGCTCTGCAAGTACCCTAATGGTGCTTTCCACATGTCTAACAAAGATGATATGTACGGGCACTAATAATACTTCCCTGAGACTTAGAGCCTGGCGCTCTATCTCTGTTGCCATCTCTGAACTTAGAAACTGGAAAACTGGCTGAAGAAGGAGCTGGAACTGATGACTTAGGATGAAAATGAGAACGGTTTCCTCCTTCTGATTGGGATGAGCAAATTTGAAACTACTTATCCTTGCTCTCTTATTTTACTTCTCCCTCATCTTAATCTTTTACTCCTCTATCAACTTATCATGAGTCATAAGCCTGGATAAAGTCATATCACTATTCAGAATAATGGATCTGCACTTATAAACCATACTATCATTAACCCTCAAAACAAATTTACTCATCTTAGCCCTGCTATCTACAACAACATGAGGGGCATATCTGGCTAATTGAGTAAACTTAAGAAAATACTCTTTCACCATCATGTTGCCCTGCCTGAGGTTGAGGAATTCTAACACCTTAGCCTCTTTTAGCTCTAGAGGAAAGAACCTATCTAAGAATGCGGTGACAAACTCTTCCCACTCAATAGGCCCTGTATCATCTAGCCTTTCTGACTTTCACTACTTGTACCAAGTGTAAGAAACATCCTGCAACTGATATGTAGCTAGCTCAGCACTCTCAACAGCTGACACCCCCATAATATCGGTAACCTTCTAAACTTGATCAATGAATTCCTGAGGGTCCTCATATGACTTAAACCCAAGAAAGGATAGAGGATTCATTCGGGTGAAGTCTCGAATCCTGGATGCAGCTGAATTAGCCATTGGGTTGGTCAGAATAAAAGTTGGTCGTTCATTTTGAGGACCAACTGACAGAGCAAGAATAGTAAATGCAGCTTTGAACTCTGCATTAGAAACATATTCATCCAAGGGATCTTCCTGGATAGGCTGGTTTCTTCTCTTCGGAGGCATGTTCTGAAATAAAGAGAAGAAAAGCATTATACTAAGAGATTGACTTGAGGTTATGCTCACTGGCATGACATGATTTCTAAAAAAAAAAAGGAAACTATTCCTAAAACATCTTATAGGCTCCTTCACATAAATGTGGTGCGCAACACACCCATGTATAAGACTCTACTAGATGCAGCTTTTAGACTTTCTAGGATATTTTTGAACCTTAGGCTCTAAGACCAAGTTTGTAATGCCCCAAATCTAGTACCCGGAATGTTACATGGTGCTCATGATCTCGAAGGACCACAAGCTAACCCATGACTGATATCTGTACAGGTACACTACATAATATCATGTAAAATGCAGAAACATAAACTGAAAGGCCACAAGGTTCAAAACAGTAACGTAACTGATAAAAACATAACATGTGGGTTGGGGTATAAATACCCAAAACAAAACTGTCTAAACATACTGTAGTCTAAAAAACCTCTAAAATATGATAATCTAAATAAGGAGTTGATGGGACATGTCCCCAACTAACTCTGACTGTTGAAATAACTAAGTATTGAAATAATGAAATAACTAATCACATCATCCTAGAAGGATGAGGACTTACTGTCGATGGACTGCTGATATCTGAAATCTACTAATGATCTGGAGTTCGTGTCTTTAAACATTTGGTATAAAACACTATAGCGCATATATGTCAGTATAATTGAATTTAATGGTACGCAAGTGAGGTAGGCTAAATATATACGGTTCAAATGCATGAACAATACTAGCTGACTGTCTAACATAAACTTGAGAATGCATGCATGAATACATAATAACTGAGACCGCAATAACATGAATACTAAATCTAAATACTGATAACATGAGTTTACTAATATATCAAATAACATTGGTGATTGTATCTGATAGTCTGGATACTGATGGAACAAGCTGAGTTCCATTTCTGAACTAAGTTGATTGTATCCGACAGTCTTGAAATCTAAAGAACTATCTGAGTTCTCTTACTAAGAATAATACTAAAACTGTGGGAAGTAGTCATCTAACCGACATGACCCTAATACGCTATTATGGGTTGGGGACCAATCTGTAACCCCAATTGGAAGGGTGTCAATACCGAACCACTGGTAAGGACAAGCTATGGGTGACCCTTATCAATAGTATCCCAATAAGAGAATAGTGGGACCCTCATATGACAGTTTTTATCCACCTAATCAACCCTTATTTGACAGTGTTGATGTCTCAACTTATGCTGGCTACATAGTTATGGAATGCAAAGATGACTTCTAAGAATCACACCCTCATCTGACAGTGTGTGTTCCCATCCTTGGGTTCACTCGGTTCTAATTCCTACTCCCATCTAAACAGGCACTTTACAACATTAACTAAACTTGACTAAATTGAATTCATGGAGTTCCATTGAATGACGGAATACTACTATGATTACTGAATTACTTAGCTTTCCTGAGTCACATGACTTACAGAGTTCAATGGATCATGGATTGATTAAGGATATCCTGAAAAAGGGACACTGGTTCTAGGCACACAACTATATTTTTTGGGTACAAGTACCCCCAGGACTCGATAGAAGGAAAATAACAAAGCATGAATTTATTGAATACATGTCCAATACAAAAAAATCCATGATATAATAAATTGGGGAAATTTCATGAGCACTTGATTGTCATAATCTTATACAGGGATAAGGGAGCAAATAATCATGGCTTACTACATACTTCAAATATGATGAAAAATTTAAGCACGCAAGCATAATGTATAATAAATTATAGGGGATTTATGTTGAACATGAGTAATTGGCATGTATTTATCATATAAACCACAAGTGCGTCGCTATACATGATTTCTACTATACTAGGCATTTCATCTAACACCTTGCATACACAATTTAGGGCATAGGTATGATCATCAATTAAATACAATATGGCTCCAACATTTAACTCCATTGCATAGATTTAAACCTTATACTAACATGGTTTCATGAAAACATGGTAAAGATTCAATCTTGATAGTAATACAACCATAACAACATGAACATAATAAATTCACCACGTAAATATCATGATATAGAGTTTAAAAGAGGATTCTTAGGCTTCATAGATGAAAGAAATCCATTAATGAGCACTATGCATAACTTATTTGAAAGTTCCTTACAGATTTACGATAAAATCTCTTGGATTTGGCTTATATAAGGGTGGAAAATTGACCAAATTGCCCTTGAAACAACGGAAGTGAAATGCTGAAAAACTAAGCCCAAAGGCTATAACAAGGTGGCACCTTTCCCAGAGCCATTTGTAAGCTAGGCGGCACCTTGATATTGAGGGAGGGGGACAAGGCTCTAAGCTGGAGGCGCCCTCTCATAGCCTTTAGCTACTGGTTCAAAATCCAAATGTTCCCTAAATAGATTCCAAAAATTCTAAAACTCACCCGAAATGTACTATTGACTTTCCCTATCATATTGCAACTTGAAAATAGGAAAACGGAGGTCAGGAAGGTCATCAAATAAATCTCCAAAGTTTGAATGTTTAAAATGAGACTAAGTGTTGAACACCTAGCAATAATATTCTAAGTGTTGGACCTTCTAAAGAGATTTTAGGAGGTAAAAGAGCTGATTATTAATGTAAAATTTTACGGGGTCTTACACCCAACTTGGCAAGCTGATGAACTTCCTGAACTAATTTCTTCTTACCATCCTCATCGTAAGCAACACTGCCTATGGACAATCTACTGAGAGCATCAGTTACTATATTGGCCTTGCCCAAATGATACAGAACACTCATGTCATTGTCTTTCAACAACTCTAACCACCTTCTCTGACACAAGTTCAAGTGTTTCTGAGAAAATACATACTGCAAACTTTTATGGTCTGTGAACACATCAATATGTACCCCATTCGAATAGTGCCTCAAAATAATTAAGGCAAATAGTATAGTCTCTAACTCAAGGTCATATGTGGGATAATTCTTTTCATGGGGATTAATTTATCTAAACACATAGGGTTTGAACTTACCTCTGCATCAAAACACACCCCAAACCAACTCTGGAAGCATCATTATACACAAAAAACCCATCTGAACCATCTGGTAAAGTCATAACTAGGGATGTAGTGAGTCGGGTCTTCAACTCCTGAAATCTCTTGTCACAAGAATCTTAACACTATAATTTGAATTTTTACTGAGTCAATCTAGAAATAGGGGATGAAATATACAAAAATCCTTCAACAAACTATCTGTAATAGCCAGCCAAACCTAAGAAACTCCTGATTTATGATGGAGAGATGGTATCTGGGCCAGTTTCTTACTACTTTAGTCTTTTGAGAATCAACCCTAATGCCATCACCAGAAATTATATGATGAAGAAAAGCTACTGACCTTAGCCAAAATTCATATTTACTAAATTTTGCAAACAATTGATGGGATTTGAGGGTCTGTAATACTATTCTGAGATACTTTGTGTGATCTTTTTCACTTCGGGAGTAGACAAGAATGTCATTAATGAAGACTATGATGAACATGTCCCAGTACTGCTTGAACATGTGGTTCATCAATTCCATGAAATATATTAGGGAATTGGTAAGACCAAATAACATGACTAGAAATTCAAAGTAACCATACCAAGTTTTGAAGGCTGTTTTTGGAAAGTCACATTCTCTGACTCTAATGATAGCCTGATTTGAGTTTTATCTTAGAAAAGTAACTGGCACCCTAAAGTTGGTGAAATAAGTCATCGATTTTGGAAAGTAGATACTTGTTCTTGACTGTGACTTTGTTCAACTAACAGTAGTCAATGCACATTATGAGAGAATCATCTTTCTTACACATGAATAGAATTGGTGTACCCCATAGGGGAATACTGGGCCTGATGAAGCCCTTATCTAAGAGATCCTTCAACTAATCTTTTAATTCTTTAAGTTCAGTTGGAGCCATTTTGTATGGAGAAATAGTGATGGGTTGCATATCTGGAAGAATGTCTATTCTGAAGTTAATTTACCATTTGGGAGGAACTCTAGAAAGATCTTTGAGAAAAACATCTGAAATTCACATGCTACTGAAACTGACCCAAGATTAGGGATCTCTAAACTTGAGTCTTTAACTTGAACGAGATGATAGACACACCTCTTTGATATCATTTTTCTCATCCCAAGGTATGAAAAAAGCTAACCCCTAAGTGCGGAAGTACTACTCCTTTATTCTAGGACAGGTTCATTCGGGAACTGAAAATAGACAACTCTTTTTCTACAGCCAACTGAAGCATAGCATGAATGAAGCCAATACATGTCAAGAATAATGTCAAAATCTATCATATCTAGCTTTACTAAGTCTGCTAAAGTAACTTTATGAGCCACCAGGCTATGATAGATTTACCTATTGGGGTAGAAACTGAAAAGGGCTCTGTTAGACTTTTGGGACTAACTCTGAAATCAACAGCTATATAAGAAGTTACAAAGGACAAAGAAGCTCCTAGATTTTGAAAAGCATAAACATGTAAATGGTAAACTTGTAACTACCAATGACCATATCAAGAGAACTTTCCTGATCCTGTCGGGACTAGAATGTATAGAGCCTATTTGGTCATTGCCCACTGGTGGCAGTGGAAGCGGCACCCTTTTGAGATGGGCAACCAAACTGAGCTGGGGGATGATTATACCGATTCTATGAAGCTGATTGAGGACAATCTTTGATTCTATGACCTGGCTTGCTGCACTTGAAATACATATCACTGCTAGGTCTATAGACACCCTAATGGTTCCTGCCATACTTCTGGCAAAGAGGATTTGTTCAAGCTCTACTAACACTACCCTGAGATCTAGATCCCGTTGCCCTATCTTTATTACTATTTCTAAACTTAGACACTAGAGCGCTCGCTGAGGACAGAGCTAAGTAAAGTTGAAACTACCTCTTCTAGCCCTCTTACTCTCCCTCTCTTTCTCCTTAGTCTTCTACTCCTCTATCTGTTGAGCATGAACCATCAACCTGGCCAAGTCCATTTCCTTAATCAGCATTGTGGTCCGACATTCCTTTACCATACTATCAGACATACTAGACATGAACTTACTCATCTTAGACCTACTATCAGCTACCACATGAGGAATATATCTGGCTAACTGAGTAAACTTGTAAGAGTACTCCTTCACGTCATACTGCTCTGCTTAAAGTTAATGAATTCTAACACCTTAGTTTCCCTTAACTCCAATGGGTAGAACCTATCTAGAAAGGTAATAACAAACTTCTCTCATTCTGTAGGTCCTGTATCTGTGACCATATCTGTCTTCCTCTGCTTAAATCATGTATGAACCACATCCTGCAACTGATATGTATCTGACTCAACACTCTCACTAGTGGTTACCTCCGTAATATCTGTGACCTTATGCACCATGTCAAGGAATTTTTATAGGTCCTCTTCATACATAGACCCCAAAAATAATAAGGATTTATTCAGGTAAAGTCTCAAATTCTAGATGCAACAGTATTAGCCACTGGGTTGGCCTGAAAAGTAGCTGGGTGTTCATTTTGGGCTATAACAGAATGAGCTAAAGTGGTGAAAGTCTCTCTGAATTCTACGTGGGAAACATGCTAATCCAGGGAATCTACCTGAACGAGTAAAGGTACTAGATGGTTTTCAATTCTTCTTCCGTTAGTTTTTTGGGAGGCCAAACAGAAGAGAAACTTAGATTAGACAGAGAGTTTAACTTGATCTCATTCTCACTCGTATTATATGAATACTAAAAGAACATAACTTTTTCAATAAACTCCTCATAGGCTCTTGCCCATAAGTGTGGCGCGCTATACACCCATGCACAAGACTCTACTAGACATGGCTTTCAGACTCCCTAGGACTCTGTTAAACGTTAGGCTATGATACCCTACTTGTAACACCCCGAGTCTACACCCCAAACGTTACACAGTGCTAATAACCCCAATGGACCACAAGCTAACCCATGATTGGTACCTGCTGTAAGCACAAAATATTTCTACTGATAACATATGTAGAAATATAACTGAAATGCCATAAGGTTCTCAAAATACAAAAATAAATACTGAATACTAATAGTAATACTAAAAAAAACTAAACATCTGTCTAAGATAGTCTAGTTCAAAAACCTCTAACTATTTGGATATGGAGTTGATGGGACAAGTCCCCAACTAACTCTGACTACTAAACTACTGGAGTGATGAAATAAGTAAATTTGTCCTCAAAATATGAGGACTCACCACTATAATTGTTGCTAATGACCTGAGCTTCTAAGTACGGCCAGGAGCCTGTGCATCTGAACCTATGATATGAGATATCATAATGCAAAATAAAGAGTATGCGTCAGCACTTTAAATGTACTGGGTATACTAAGTGGGCTGACTGATATATAGGGTTCATATGAATGAGATGATAACTAACTGAATAAATATGATGAAATAACTAAATAAGAGTGCATGAGAAACTGCAACTACTGAACATACTAACTATGCAATACTATGCATATAACCTTTGTCTGAATTAGACTGAAACTAAAATACTGAGTTCTGATGGCTAAGTAGCGGATAACTAATAGACATGATTCTAGAGAACTATCTAAGTTCTTTAATCAATTATGAGACTTAATACTGATTACTAAGTACTAAATACTAAAACCATAACTATAGGAGCTATCATCTAACCGACATACCCTGATGATAGATCAATTTGGGGTCCAACTTGTGACCCCAGTTGGAAGGGTTTTAGCACCGTTCCATGGGTACTAATAATAGCTATCTGGATCTACTGAAGAATTACCATCATCTGGCAGGTGAGATATGTGTTACCCTCAACTTGCGGGTAAACACTTTATCAACCCTCAACTGGCAGGTTGATATATTTAACCAACATTGGTTATGTAGTTCTGGAACAAAGGGACTACTACTAATGGTCATACCCTTAACTGGCAGGTGATACCCGATCCCTAGGTTCGCTCAGTGGCGAATCCTACTCCTAACTAAATAGACACTAAACTAATCACTAGACTGTTCTAGGCTTGACTGAACTATTACTGAACGTGTTGACTTATTGAACTGGACTGAGTTCACTGAGTTCTATAACTGACTGAGTACTACTATTCATGACATTACTGGAACTATTTTGTAGCTAATGTAATTCTAAGTAAATAGCTAGATTTTCAGGTATTAAGTACCCCCATGACTCGATAGCATCAATAGCGAAACATGACAAAAATCTTGAAAGCATTACATTAATGACTTATTCACTATGCATTTATTTAGACATTTTGTCACAAACTTTAGAGGCATGAACTTGTACATGAATGGGATCACATGATAACATGTCATGACTTAACTACTTAATTTACATAGGCATTCTATCAAACACTTGGGGAGCATAATTAGTGCACATAGAAATCATCAAGATATAAACATCATGGCTACGACATTCAACTAGCAAATTCAAGGGTTTAATGTGAGGATCGCATAATTCTACATAAACTCTAATTAATTCACTTGAAACTTGTAATGAATCTTGATTTGAAAACAAAAAATCAATACATATATGAACACAATCCAATTCAAACTTGTAAATCATAAAACCAATAAACTTGTAGTTAAAAAAAGGGTTCTTAAACTCTAAGGGTGGAAGGAAACCCAAGGATAAACACCTAAGATACCTTGATTATTAATTTCTTGAAGATTGTAAGGAATTTCTTAGAACATGAATCTTGAGCTTGATGACCTAGGGTATGTTCTTGAGAGGATTTTGTTAATAATGAATGTAATTTTCCCTTTTGAGAGCTTAATTTCGTGTTTTGGCTGACTTGAGTAAGGGGAAAATGACTCAATTTTCCTTGAAAAGTTGTATTTTTAATGAAAAAAATGGCCTCATTACGCGATACCCGACGCACTGCGTTGATGAGATTGACACAATGGCCAATGCAATGTGTCGTGATCGCATTGGCTCATTTGAAATTGCACTAAAGAATGATAGTTTCATTGCGATGGATGATGTGTCACGCCGAGATTACGTTGACTCATTACTTTGGACATGTAATTAAGTTTCTAACGACATCCAAAAAATCTAAAACTCACTCGAGGTGACCTATTGACATACCTTCTCATGAATCGACTTAAAAATCATTATTTTAAGGTTGTAAGAATCGAAAAAAAGGTCATCCAATTTCGAAGGATAAAATGCTTCTAAGTATTAACACTTAGCTGAATTTTTTTCTAAGTCTGGGACCTCTTTTGGCATGCTATAAAGGATTGAAATGACTAGGATTTATGGGGTCTTATAGGGTTATTCCTGCTAGTTAGGGTTTGACCCTTAGTAGCAATTCTTAATTTATATAACTACGTAGCCAACATAGGTTGAGATATCTTCCTATTAGTTTAGGATTGATACATATCTCATGAGTTTTCCTATTAGTTGAGGGTTGAAAAAATGTTTTCCTGCTAGTTAGGGTTGACTCACAGCCATTGTTAGTACCCATGGCAAGGTACTAACACCTTTCTAACTGGGGTCCTAGGTTGGACCCCGATCAGCTCAAACTGGGGTATGTCGATTAGATGATACCTCTCACAGTATCAGTTTTAGTATTTAGTTCAAGACTTGATTTAATTTTGCTTGACCATAGCATACAGTTATCAGTTATTCAGTTATCAAATTTTTGTATTTCAGTTTACAAACTATTTGAGAAATATGTTATATGATTGGTCATGCATAATCAGATTTTATAGTTTTCATGTATCCATACATCAGTTATCTCATGCTATTTAGCCAGTTAGTTATTAGTCTTGATCAGTTAGATTTTAGTATTTCTACACATGTCTGTTATTACTATTTCTATGCACAGTTAGCCAATGTATTCAGCCTAACCTTTTCTCATATACTAGTATATTCAAAGTACTGGTCACATACTCATTTTTTTATTTTGATGTTTAATATCACAGGTTTAGATGCTCTATTTCCTAACCATGCTTAGACAGATCATCTTGTTAGTAGTAGCAATAATGGTGAGTCCTTATTCTTCAAGGACGGATTTGTCTAATATTCAATTTATTCTATGGTTTAGTTATTTATCCAGTCAGAGTTACTTAGGGATTTGTCCCATCAAATCCTTATTCAGTTAGTGTAGAGCCTTTTAGATACGTCAGATAGTCAGTTAGACAACAGTCATTTTATCATTTGTTATCAATCTTTATAGTATGACCTTAGATATTTTAGACTTATGTTTTAAATTATATGTTTTAGTAATTAAAACCTTATGACATTATATAAGTTATTTTCCACCTATGACATCTATCATTATTATATTATTCAGTGCTCACAGCAGGTACCAACTTATGGGTTAGCTTGTGGTCTTTTGGGATCGTAAGCACCGTGTGGCTTCTAGGGTGTATTCTCGAGGTATTTTATTTTTAGAGTATGATCAGTTCTCAGAACTCATGCTACTAGTGAAATTTGCATTATATCAGGTATGTCCTCAGTTTAGATCTCATTAATAATTCATTCCTTTAACATTCTATTTCTCATGCCTCAGTTAAGTGTTAAACTTATGTATAGTATTCTTTTGTGCTTCAGGTCCTTATGTGTTAGAACCTTAGTGACCTCTTCCTATGTTAAGATAGGGTGATGATAGTGGATAAGAAATGGTTTAGATGAGAGAGAGTTAATGACCCTTATTAAGAAAGATTATTTATGTTTTTTCTGTTTAAGGCTAAAGAATGAAGGAATGTTGAGGTAAATCTTTGGTATATGTCATAGTTTGTTGAGAATTCTAGGTATGTCTTCTTATGAATAGTGTAAGAAAGTTGTTATTGATATTGGTTTAGAGGATATGAGAAGTATGCCAGTATGGGTATTTGTCTTAAAGTTCATACGTGGTTATAATAATAGACTTGAATGTCATGTTGGGATGTAAGTAGAAGAATACAATATGTGCTAGTAAATTCATTGTACGAGTTAAGAGTTAGTCGTTCAAGTGGTAAGGCATATTATGCCTAGGGTGTGATCTCTAGAAGAGACATAGAATATTGAATCATGTGGTTTAAACTAGTATTATGGTGTAGCGTGTTGTATCTTGTGATTTTAAGTTAGGCTTGATCATGGTGAGAGAATCTGGTTCAGATTAGACTTTAGTAGATGGATTTATCAATTCCCACGTGAGAAATATAAGTTGAAACAAATGAGTATGGTATTTAAGGGGAATGTATAATTGAGAAGTGTAGCTAAGCTTGAAAGTAAGAAGTTCCATTGCCTAAAGCCTAATAATTCTGTCCTAGTTTATGATTTATATATCTATATTCCATGCTATAGAGCTCTATCAATCTTTTGATTCTGTAGTCGATGTCTAGTTTAGATCATTCTAAAAATTTTTTGCCCCATAATATTATTATAATTTCCTAAAAGAGTGTAGGAGAAATACTCCATTTGAGTATGGGCAGTCAGTATGGTCTAGTTCATAGAGCCTGCAATCCAGTTTAGCCATTAAGAAGATAAGTTCCTATAGATTTCAAACTTTCTATCTAGTTTTACTACCCAAATTTTCATGAGTAAGGACACTCCATGAGGTAAAATGTTCGCATTCATGAAAATTATGAATTCATCTCAGTTCATGCATCATGCATAAGTTTTAGATTTAGATATTAAGTCATGATTCATCTTGTAAGTGCTTCGTGCATCATCTCAGTCTTTCCATAGTATTTCAACCAAGTCAGTATTGTTCAGGGGATGAACTATCCCACGGGGGGATGTTGAGATGCCCCCGCATTTTCATGTCCTAAACCTCTCAACTATTATTTACGAAACCAGATCCAGCCTAAAGTAATGGTTACTTATAAGTTGACTCTCTCATTTCTATCTCAGCCTTATGGACATTCTCATATTGTTGCATGTATTCAAGAAATCAGTTTAGTTTATGACATTCAGTTCATGTATTATGTTTCAGAATTAGTTATGTAATCATGCCCATTATTTATTAATTATCTTATGTAAACCCTTTCCCTTTTCTGAAGAACAAGAAATTCAAGCTTTCTTCACAAAGAATTCAAGATATCAAGTTACAAGTTCAAGATTTCTTCACGAGTTCATCCAATTTAGGTATATGGGGTATTCATCAACGGGTTCCTTCCACCCATTGAGTCCCAAAATCCCTTTTTATACAAGTATGAACTTTTAAATCATCTTTGTGAAGTTATCCATGTAAACCATGAATTTAATCCATGTTTTCTTAGTAATTTGAATTCAAGTCATGTCAACATGTTTCCCCTATGTGCATTAGGTTATTTTATGCTTTAAGTTTCAATTACCCATGCCATATTCAATTGATACTAGTTATAAATTAAACCGTGTGAACAAGTTGTACTCTCATGTTTAACACATGCCTATGTTCAAATTCATGTACCTCATTCATTCATTGAAATGTATTATGTTTTGGGACTCAAAATTATGACTTAATATTAATGTTTTAAGTGATATTATCTTATTTTTGTATCACTCAAAGTTGGTGGGTTATGTGCACCCAATACCTATGTGTTTCTTGAGTGTTTTTATTTCCAAGTAACAAGTTTGTCTGAATCATAATTTTATCACCATGTTCAGATCATTATATTCATAATGAAATCCTCAGTATTACTTCATGTTGAATATATCAGTTAAAAATTTTTTATGATTTTTTTAAGATTATACATGTGTTGTTATTTTCAGAATACCATGACCTGAGCTTTTCATTTATCAGTGCATATACCATCTTGTGTTAGTGTCAGTTAGTTGGGAGTAAGATTTAGCACCGAGAAAATAGAGGGATGGGGACTCACCCTCTAGTTAGGATGAAGACCTTAGTAACAGTCCCTAAGTTCTAGAACTACATAGCCAGTGTAGGATTATGAGATGTCACCCACCAATTTAAGACTGACACACTAACAAGGGTTACCCACCAGTTTAGGACTGACTCCCTTATCCTTCAGGACATCATCCTTGTGGATCCACATCGTTAGCCAGTGTTAGTGCTCGTGGTAAAATACTAACAGCCCTCCAACTAAGATTACAGGTTGGACTCCAATTAGCTTAGATTGGAGCATGTCGATTATATAATAGCTCCCACAGTTTTAGTTCAATTCAGTATTTAGATTATATCTGCTCAGATTTGCATGACCAAGTATTTACTTTACCAGCTATTCACTCAGTCATTTTTACAGATTATTTTAGCACATGCTTTACTTGGTATTGCATTCGTTTTACATGGTCATGATTTCATGCTCAGTATTTATACATGATCCTCAGTACGGTTTGCAACCTATTCAACTTTAACTTGAGATTTATCTATGGCCTTCATGTTTTTATTATTTCCCAGCTTACAGATATGTTTTTTAATAAATGATTTACAAATTTCACTATGTCTTACTGTTTTCATGTAAATGCATGATTTAAATGCATATTTCAGCAAATAGCTCATGTCCTAAAGTTTTGGATTATATTTTAAATATTTTCATGATTTAGTGCATGTCCCATATAATCAGTACATTCCAAAGTACTGAAAACATATATATTTTTGTGGCTACATTCCTTCATAATGTAGGTACCAGATGTAGCTCACACACTAGGGTTAGAAAGTTCTCAGCTTTTAGCCAGCAGGTGATAAGTCATCTTATTTTAGGGACTCTAGTTTTTTTTAGTTCATGTATTGTATTTTATTATCCATATTGATTTGTGGTAGTTGGAGGCATGTATTATCTATCTATAGTCAGATAGTAGAGGCTTTATAGATAGTCAGTTAGAGTTATGATATGTAATTCATGTTCTTTCTTCAGATTTATCATATTGTAAACTTTATCAGTATTACTTTTATTGAGATTTTCTTATGACTATGCTTTGACTCAGCAAATTTAGCTTGTATGTACATTTTAATTTAATTGCTCAAGTATCATACTAATATATAGGTTAGACAGGGATTACTTGTGATTCTAAGTACCATGTTTCGACCAGGGTGTAGCCTCGAGTCATGTCAAACATGGTAGTAGAGCAAAGGTTCAAGAATTTTAGGGTGTCTATGAATCTATGTCTAGTAAAGTTTTGCGGAATGGTATGAAGACATCTATACTTTTCCTTGAGAGGCTACAGAGCATTTAAGAAATATTTTCCCTTTTTTATATCTCAGGTCATGTTGAAGAGATGTTCTCTAAGAAACTTATACAAATTCTTGTCTTTCTCCAGTCATGCCAACTCTAACACATTTTTGAGGTAATAATAATAGTCAAGCATAAATTCCTACCAATAACGTTTTCTCAGATATCCCCTATAGACAGTTATGGGATTACACGTGGAATCCAAAAAAGATCTCATTAGTTTCGTTAAGATACAAACTTTGAAAGTGTTTGTTGTTGTTTATGAAAATCATGCACTAAGCCAAAATTAGATGTGCCCTCAGATCCCTTCTCAGAATCCTAGGAAAAAATATGATCTAGAGTTAGAAACATGAACCAGAAGTTTAGTAGTAGTACAGTGGGGATAGTGTTTATCTGAATATTAGTAGTTTATGTATCCATGGACCCAAAAATAAGTTGTATAGTTTTTTTAATATCACTTTGACAGAGATTTCTCGATTAAAAGAGACTTCGAGTATCATAATACTTTAGTTCCGATAGAGATTAGGCAGTGACCAGAATGATAAGGGAGCTTTTTAAGGTTGAATATGTTCATAAAATTTTTATTGGATTAGTGTTTCACGATTCTTATCCAGTAGTAGTAGGCAGGTATTAGTGCATGAGAGGTTGCATGGGGTATGGTGATACACTAGAATCTAACTTTGAATTTTGGATGATTGAGCTAATAAAATGTAGAGTTTGAAATTATAGATGGTGTGAACTTGGGGTTTGGTGATACACTTGAAGATTCTAAATTAGTAAGTGTTTTAAGTTATTATATGATAACTATTGAGGCCATATAAAGTTAAGAGTTCTATCGTTATTATATGATGACTATTGAGGTTGTATAAAGTTAAGAGTTCTATCTAAGAAGGAAGTACTAGCAGTGGGCTTTACACATTAAGATATAGTCTGTCAGGATGAATTTATTATTTATGTGTATTTTTATATCTCAAACTCTAGAGTAGAGTGGTTAAAGTTTAGTTTAGAGTTTATTAAAAGTGGTCCATAGACATAGAACAATGTCTTAAATATAAGGGGGGAGATGATAGAACTAGGAACCAAGTTAGGCTCTTAGATTCTTGTAGTGATACCAGTGTATTATAGAATATTAGTAGGGGAGGAAGATGCCCGACCTATTTTTATCTTAGTGCAAATTTTTGTGCTTCAGTCATCAGGACATCTACTCATGCCTTATAAGTCAGATCCATGATCATAGATCATATTCAAGCACTTTATATAAAATCATGTACGCTCCAAATTCTTAGTATATGGAGTTCTAGTTCACTCAGAAGTACAAATCATATTTCATGAATTTATGAACTCCAAACTCATGTTATGCAGCTCATCACTCATGTACTCATGCTTTACAATATTCTCATTTCACATAACTCATGGTGCACCCTTAATGATAAGTGAAAAATCATATTATGTCATGTATGTGCTCAGTTTAGATCTCTTTAATGAATCCATGCCATTGATACTCTATTTCTCAAGCCCCAGTTAAGTGTCAAAGTTATGCATAGTATTCTTTCATGCTTCAAGATTTCATGTTCTAACCATTTTCAGTGACCTCTCTTTATGTAATGATAGTGGTGATGAATAATGGTTTATAGGGGAGAGTTTAACTGTTCCTTATCAAGGAAAATATCGGTGTATGCTTTTTTTTCTAAGTCTATAAGTGTGAGGAAAGATGGAGGCAAAGCTTTTGAGATATTTCATGTTTATTAGAGAATCCTACGTGTGTCTTCTTGGGGAAAGTGCATGGAAGTTGTTAGTGATAGAGGTATTAAATAATATGGGAAAATTACTAAGTGGGTTGGTTACCTACAAGTTCATATGCTGTTATAATGCCAGTCTTGAATGTTATATTGGTATATTGGAATATGAATACATTGTGTATTAGTGAATTCCTAGAAAAGGCTGAAGTTAGTTGTTGAAGTGTTGAGAAGAATTATTAATGAGATGAGAGCTTTGAAAAATGCATGGGGTATTGAATTCATGGTTATAATAGTGTTATGATGTTATATGTTGTAACTTGTAATTTTGAGTTAGGCTTGAACATGGTGAGAGCATGTAGTTCAACTCAGACCTTGGCTAGAATTGTTATATGTACCCATGTGAGAATTATAAGTTGCATTAAATGAATATGGTATTTAAAGGGAAAAGTATAGTTGAGGGAGTATTTGAGAAGTGTGGCTAAGCTTGAAAGTCAACAGTTGCATTGCCTAAGACATAGTAATTCTATACTAGCTTATGTTTTTCTATATTCCATGTTATAGGGTTGTAGCCATGTTGTGATTCTTTATTTAGATATCTTACTCAGATCGTGCCCAAGAATCTTTACTCCCTAATATTATTAGAACTTCTTAGAAAGGGTGTTGAAGAAATACTTCAGATGAGTATAACTTTCAGTTAATCAGCAATTCAGTTTAGTAATTAGACAGATAAGCTCTATATATTTCCATCTTTCCATCTCATCTTACTATCTGAAGTTTCATGATTATGGCTATTCCATAAGGTAATTCATTCAAATCTATGAAAATTATAAATTTTGTTCACTTCTTACATCATGTCTCCAATTTAGATATTTAGTCATGATTTAATTTATAAGTATTCAGTTAATGATCTCACTTTTCCTGGTATTTCATCTCTGACATTATAACATCCCTTGTACAACCTTAGTCTCGTTGTCTCATGAATCGTGCTTACATAAAGTATTTGGTAATGCAATGAAACACTTTTTTATTTATTTCTATAAATGTTTTCTTTAAGGAGAGTTCCTAATATGAAGTTACATACATTATTCCATACTTGTAAAGATTCAATAAGTTTCTACCCATCAAGGGGGAGATAGTGTAACACCCCATATTTTGGGGCTAGAATTTAAACTGTCATTCCTACGTGTATTAACTAAAAACCAATGATTCCCATGTTAATATAAGTGTCATGATAATTATCATAGTTTGAAGAGAGCTTATGAGGTGAAAAATGTTCATAAGAAACACTTAGAGCAAAGCAGAGTTAAGAGCTCTTGATTCGATCAAATTTTGGTATTCAATCCTACAAGGGTCAACTTTGAACGTGTACTACTACTGTAATATGTGGAATTTTGGATCTTAAGTACCAAAAAAAATTATAGACAATTGATTCCTCTTTTCAACGCATCTAATTCCACCTTAATCTGACACCCGAGCGAAAAGTTATGAGCATTTTTGTGAGGAACCAGTGAGGGTCGCGATGGAAATGCGTCATGGACCTTAGGCTCCACGATGACCTCCACGACACGGAAGCTATGTTTCCTGCATTAAAAGGCCCAAGGAGTATTTTGGTCATTCCCCCTCACCCCAAACACCCAAATTGACGACTTAAATCTCAAAAAGGGCATTATTTGCCAACTATTCATCAGTTATCTTACGTAACTATATATCTTAAATCCCAAAATCATATTTTTTTTTCAATAAATTATAGAGCCGCTACTTAATTTATTTAGGAAAATCATGAAAACATTTAGAAAATCATCTAAGTTTCAAAATTTTAAGTGGTTCCTATTAATACTCTTGGAAGGTTGTTAAGGCACATGAAGTATCCGCTAACTTATGGTTATCCGAAATATTTGAAAACAAATCTTTCACTAAATTTAAAAAGAAAAGATGATTATTGAAAGAAAAATGATTAAAGAAAAAAATATTATTTTCATGATTTGTGCAAAACAAATTTTGACGACTTAGCGGAGATTTTTAACTAAGTATAAGAAAACTAAAAAAAATAAT
This sequence comes from Capsicum baccatum var. pendulum, assembly GCA_030864225.1. Classification (NCBI taxonomy): domain Eukaryota; kingdom Viridiplantae; phylum Streptophyta; class Magnoliopsida; order Solanales; family Solanaceae; genus Capsicum; species Capsicum baccatum. Next base: position 82,217,744 of record CM061552.1, read on the forward strand.
AACTAGCATATAAAGATAAAGTGGGGAGACTAAAAGACTTAGGTTAATGAGTTTTTGATCAATCTTCACCTATCCTAACCCATCTCTTAAATAATCTTACAAAAATTAAGTCAAGCATAATATAATCAACTAGCCTTGAAAAGAAGACATGGATCCACAATCATAGTTGCTTAAAATTTAAATAAATATTCCCTAGAGATTAACACATATTTTCACCAAGTAGTATGATCTGATAAAGTCTAAGGCATGCCTTCATTAAAGAAAGAAAGGGGGAATGAGCATAAGATGAGGAAATCCTTTTGTGGTATCTCAAATATGAAATACAAGACATAATAATGCAACAACACTTTACTATGTCTTGTATTTCCTAGAACCTTTAGAAATAACAAACATGAATTTGAACTTAATTAATCAAGAAAAGGACAAAAATTTATCCATCTAATTTATTAAGGTGAAACAAATAATAGTACCTATTCTTTTTGACATAAAGGGAATAACTTCACAGGATAAAATAAAACATATCCAATTATGAATTAAAACAACGCATGAGTACGTATATTAAACAAGCAAAGGTCAAAACTTAATCCATCTAACTTATTAAGGTGACAAACAATAGTAACTACTTTTTTCGACATAAAGTAAATAACTTTACATGCTAGAAGCAAACATATCCAATAACGAATTCGAACAAAGCATTAGTATGTATTTTAAATAAGCAAAGATCGGAATTTTATCCATCAAATCATAATAATCAAAGAAGAAAGTTAAATAAATGTGTTCAGCTATTGTTAGCTCATTTTTCACCATGAACATAAAAAATAGTCATAATATTAATAGCACCTGGCCTTCAAGGTCATCTATAGCAAACAATTCCAGCAAATAAAATTACAACTACGAAACTACGAAGAAGGAGATGAAGAAGAAAATGATATCAAAACTAAAAAGGAAAGATGTATTTACCTTTTTCAAAGTAGGAAAATGGGAATTCGAGCTTTCTTTGGAGATTTGACCACCACGGAAAAACGCAATATTTTACAACCCTGATTAGCTGATCGCTTTTCTAAAAATTTTACAAACAAAATTTAACACTTTGATCAAAAAGTTTTTTTCAACACTTTGAGACTTGGTTTTTTAATGAAATAGTGGTAGTATTTATTGCAAAGGATGGTGATTCAATTTTTTGAAACCCCCAATGTGGGAGAAAGAACTTAGGGGTGTTTTGGAAATTTAAAATTTATGTTAAGGTTTGTTGGAGGATAAATCGAGGTGGAATTGTACAATCTAGTACAAATATTAAATTTTAAATGGAAAAGGACAAGGTTGAGGTAAAATTGTACAATCTAGTACAAAGTTTTACTTTTAAATTGAAAAATGGATAAGGTTGAGGTGAAATTGTATAATATAGTACAAATATTGAATTTAAAATGTGAATTTTGGGTTTTGAATTTGATTTTGGTGGCTCTTGTTATTGTTATTTTTTGTGAGTTTGGGTCGGGTTGTGTTCATTTGACGGGTTTTGCTGGGATCGGATTGTGGTCGTCGATGTTGTTACTTCTGTTTTGTCATTGAAAGCTGTTGACAATGGGTTTGTTATTTATTGAAGGAAACAAAAATGGGTTGGGTTGCTTGAATTGCTATTTGGACACTGATGTTTGAATTGGGTTGGTGGTCAGTTTTTAAAGGGGAAAAACAAATGGGGCTAATGATGTGGGTTAAGGAATTGGAAGGGTTGGAATGGGTTACTGGACAAGCCCAAAATTAAAAAGAGGAGTTGAAATTTTTGTCACTTTAAAAAGTATCCAAATTAAATTAGAACTTTAGTCAGACTTTATTTGAAATTTTACTTAAATTAGATGTCAATTGGACAATTGTAGTGCAAATCTGGTTAATTTGTTTTCAATTATGGTCAAATTTAATAAATCAACTAAATTGAATCAAAATTTTGAATGAATAATGAACCGGTTTAATTTTGAGTTTCTTGATTCAATAAAATCAAACAAATATTTTTTTCAAATAAATTATTTTTTAGAGTAATTATAATTAAATCAAGATTTTAACCATTTGAATTAATTTTCAAGCTAAGTCTAGATTAAAATCTGATCTTTCATAAAATAATTATTTAAGTAACAAAATTATATGATTTTATATATATGAATACAAAAATATATACTTGTTATTTATAATAGAAAAATTACGTAGATAACTATTTTAAAAAGTGTTTATTCAGATAAAGTAAATGTTGTAAATTTATTTAAAATCGAAGAAATTCAAAATTAAACTTAGTTATGCAAGGCAAAAATTAGGTGTCAATAACTTCCCCTAATTTTGGGTAAGGCAGATGCAAGTAACCCTAGGCAAAGGGAGTTTGACGTTCCTAATTTTGTCTTCGACCACAAATTCATTTCTGAAAGAGGTTGGTTTTCGCATGAGATTCGTGGAGCTATGGTCGGACTCTGGTATCAGTTTTTCTACATATCTTATATTTCCTGAGAATTCAGACCACTTGTAGTTCATAAATCATTATTTTTAAGCATGATTTTTAAAAAAATCACAAGATATTGCGGTGTTTTAAGTTTTTAATGAAACCGAAAAACTAGGAATAAGAGGATTTTGTGGGGTTGGAATACAGTAGATTTTTCTACATAGATCCCAGCCTACATATCCCCGAGACTCAAGGAATCAGACTGCTTATATTTTGACTCGTCGATATAAAAGATAGTCCTTTATTTTAGATGATCTTTGGTTCAAGATGAGTGACAAGTTGATTGAGTTGCTGAAAATAGGCTTGTAAACTATTAACCATGAATGTGGATCTCTTAACATCCATTGGTTAGAATTTACTCGGATATAATTTGCAGAACTCTGGTGTCCTATCACTTGAATTTCACAGAAAGAAAAGGCTACCCTCGGTATGAGTTTAGAGATATCCTGAGGATGAAAATGAAACCAAATTGTCCCAAAGTACACACATGTCTTTGAATAAGGGTGTAGTTTGATGGTGGTGGAAATCATCCTTTAGCTCGCATTCAAAGAGCTTGTCGTCCTTATCTGAACTACATCCCATTTTGTTACTAAGAAAAAGTTTCACATTGTGTTATATCTTTTTTGGAGTCATCCGTACTTATGGTTTTGATTTGATATTTTCATCCTCTGAGATGATCTCATCAATATCTCAAACCATAATTGCTAGTAATAAACATAATTCACGAAAGGGATATATAGTTTTTACCATATTTGCACGCGAATTGTTATACAAAAAGTAAAGTCATGCTCTGTTATACCTATTTGGAGGGAAAAAAAATTCCAATAACAAATACAACAACCCTCTTTTTTGTTGAATAAAATATCTATTTTGTCGATTGTATATGTCTTTAAAGTGGGGTGGCCCTCTGTAATAACCCGCACTTTTTCCTAGCACAATTTAGATCCAAAAATGCCAAGGGCTAGCTTCAAAAATGTATAACCTTTGATACATATAGAATTTTCCTATCTAATCCCTCCAGTGTGTGAAAATTGAATTAGATTTCCAACGATACAAATATCTCCTAAATCTGATACTCGGTTGAGAAGTTATGGTGTTTTTAGTAAAACAGTATGCCATTTTGGCAAGCACCGCATCAGAGTGAAGGAGAAATTCACAATTGTTAAAATCCAGCGGACCATCATGATTGTCCCACATCGTGTTGAAGTCCCAAGTTTCGTTCATCAATTTCTAGTAGCATACTGCGATGGCCCCACGTCGTCGTAATGGACAAAATGGGCTCATCCCTTTTCCAGTGGACCGATGCTATTTCACTGTGTCGCGTTGATGGGCCAAATGACAGTCTTTCCTTTTCCAGCGAGCCACTGCGATAGTGGCGCATCATGGTGGCATGCCAAATTGGAAATTTCTTTCTTTTCCAGTATCGATTAAAAATCTAAAAGAGTAGTTTGGTCTATTCCCAAGCCCCCAATTCATCAAAAACAAGGAATTAAACCTATTCTAAGCACTTTATGCATATTTTCATCAATTTTCTCTAAAAGAAAACCCTAAAGCTCAAAACTTACTCTCCAGAAATTCAATTTCCTTTATTTTTCTTCTAAGATAACTCAAGATTAAGTATTCCCAATTCAAGATAATCAATAATCCATCTTCAAAATCTCAAATAGGAATCCAAAATCAAGTGTTCTTATCAATTGCATCAATTAAGGTGTGTGGGGTTTATGAACCAGGATATTCTTTCATTCTTGTGCCCAAAACTAGTTTCAATTTCAAATTTACATGGTTTTGTATGAATATACATGAGTTTCAAATTAGGGTTCATACCCATAATTGTTATTTGCAAGATTATGAGATTTCAAGTAATTCAGAAGTTGAATTGCATGTCTATCTTTGTATTTTCATAACTATTGCTGTAAATTTGAGATGTTGAGTTGAATTATCAATACTTACATTATCAAGCATAACATTATGATGTTTTGACATAAATTTAATGTATGGGTCATTAAGCCCTAAATGAGTATTGATATTTCAAAACTTATTGTACTATAATCATCCTATGACTATATTATTTTTAGATTTTCGATAAAGATTTGATCGTTTGATCTCAGCTTAGATATGAAATCCACTTTACAGTTTTAGATTACAGTTTAACTTAACAATTATACAATTATTTTTGGTAATAAACATTATACTAGCTTTTAAAGTAGATTTTCAACAGAATAAGCATACAGATTAAAGGGAGTAGTATTTAGCACTGAGTTGGGTATGTTCTCATTTCCTAGAACTACGAGCCAACGTATTTTCATATTATCAGATTCTTCTCATTTCTATATGGTTGAGAAATACAGATGTGATCACTTAGATTAGGTTATGCTCTATTGAAAGAGTATAAACGCATCACATTAACTTGAGGTTTTCCCTTAAGGGAACTAGATGTTGGATATCATGATAGCTCACATGGTTTATGTCGTTTAGAATAACCACCCTTACAGATAAGCTTTTGAAAATATATTTTCCCTGCCAGTAAAAGTAAATAGATAGCTTTTGAGTAAATTTTTCCTACAGCTTACAAAAAAAAGTAAAGAATAATAAAACAGCCTTTAGAAAGTAAGTGTAAAAGCTCACAGTTTTATTCAGAGATTGTTTTATATAAGCCTTTAGCTATAGATTTCAGCTTTTAGATTTCAAATATAAACGTGAGCACTTTTTACACTTAGACAACATGATTTATAGACAGAGTACAACTTTCAGAAACTAAATGTTATGACTCACTAGATTTATACCATATGTTTTTCTATTCTTGATTATGATTTACAATTTTCAAATATTCTAGATAATGTGAGTCATTTATATTTGGCATGCATTATTTTATAAATTGTGATAACGTTGAGATATTATTTTTCTTATGCATTGATCCCATATACTCAATACATTCTCAAAGTACTGATCCACATATATGTCTATGTACTACATTATCTCATAATGTAGGTTCGGGTACTCTATTTCAGTAGCGTGGGTGATTTTGAGCATCTCCATCTACATCCCGACAGTTGGTGAGTCTGTATTGTTTGGAGACTTAGTATTTTAGTTTTATAGTTTATTAGTATAGATGATTCAGACAGTTTGAGCTAGCTAGGGGTTTGTCCGAGTGACTCTCTAGTTATTAGTAGTAGAGTCTTGTCAGACTACTAGACATGATTTCAGCTTATTCAATATTGATTGTTCATACTTTTAAGTCCAATATCGTCCAGAGATTATATTTAAATATTCTCAGTTAGCTCAGACAAATTCCTATATTTAGTATAATTTTCATAACTATATTCCTTTGTTATGAGATTCAGACTTATTAGAAGGCCGACAACGTTAGCTTAAGGCTACTCGTAGTCTTGAGCATTGAGTGATATCTTGGAACCAGGTTTTGTGGCATTACAAACTTGATATTAGAGCCTAAGGTTTATAAGATTCCTAGGGAGTCAGATAAGCAGCGTTACATAGAGTCTTGATCATGGGTATGAAGCATGCCATATTTATGAGAAAGAGGCTACAGGATATTTTTAGGAAATCATCTCTTTCTTTTATGATCTATCGTGCTTATAGTATCTCTATATGCTTTTAACTTTTGCTTTTACGTGACTGTTAAATCTGCCTCCTCGTCGAGATAATAACTGCAGAAATAATAATCAGCCACCCTAGCCTGATGACCCTCTGAATGGGAATGTATTCCATTCTGAATTTTTGGATGCCTTTCAAGCATTGCCCCAATAACTTCTAGTGTTCAGGGCAACTATCAGGGGGTAGTACTACTTTAGCAGAATGGCGATTTAGCAACAATCAAGGAGTATAGGACCTTCATGCTCATTGGGGATATAGATCTTGCTTTGTTGATAATTTATGCCTAGTATATTAAGGCATAGAAGTTTAAAGGAAGAGAAAGAGAAAATAAGAAGGCTAGAATCGGGTAGTTTGAGTAAGGCCAGACAAAGTACGGAGGGGGAAATCATTCGCAATTTTAGAATTGTTTATCCATGCCAGCACCATCTTCAGCTAGTGCTTCCGCTCCTAGAGCTAGACAAGAGAAGTGGGGTAAGTCTTCTATGGCCAGATCTCAGAACAGTGTGAGAGAAAAAACCAGTTATCCTTCATGTGCTAAGTGTGGTAACAATCTTCCTAGTGAGTACTTGTTGGGGCATAAAGGGTGTTATGGTTGTGGTAAGTTGGGACATGGAATTAAAGAGTGTCCACATGCTAAGCAGGCAAACAGGGATGTTCGTCACTAGACCCAGGCTACTAGTTCACCAGCTTATCTAGGTCGCCCAATATTTCCTCAGGATGCATAATCTAGTACCGATGGCGGTCAGCGCAAGAATTGGTTTTATGTTTTACCATCCCATCAGGATTAGGAAAATTCACCAGATGTCGTTACTGGTATGCTTCGTTTCTTTCATCTTGATGTTTATGTATTGTTAGACCCTGGGTCATGTTTTTCTTATATGACCCCATTAGTTGTAGTGAATTTTGAAATAGGTCCTGAAAAGATCCCTGATCCCTTCTTGGTTTCTACCCCAATAAATGATTTAGTTGTTGCCAAACAGATCTATTAAAAGTGTCCTATCACTGTCCTTCATAAGATCATGCTATCAGACTTTATATAGTTAGATATGGTTAACTTTGACCTTATTCTTAGTATGGATTGTCTCCATTCTTGTTAGGCATACATAGATTGTTGCACCCGAGTGGTGAAGTTCCAATTTCCAGATGAGCTAGTCTTTGAGTGGAAAGGTAATTTAGTGTCTCTGAAGAGTCATTTTATCTCTTATCTTAAAGCTAAAAGGTTGATCTCAGAAGGGTGTATCTATTATTTAGTTCGAGTCAAAGGCACTAAGTCTGATACTTCAATAGTCCATTCAATCAGTGTAGTCAATTAGTTTCTTTATGTCTTTCCCGAAGTTATGCCAGGGGTACCTCCTGATAGGGAAATAAAATTTAGTATTGACCTTCTCCCAGACACTCAGCCTGTTTCTATTCCTCCATATTGTATGGATCAATCCAACCTTAAAGAGTTGAAAGAGAAACTCAAATATCTTTTAAACAAAGGTTTCATAAGGCCTATTGTTTCTCCATGGGGCACTCCCGTCTTATTCATTTGAAAGAAAGATGGTTCTTTGCAAATATGTATTGACTATCGTTAGTTGAATAAGTTACAGTCAAAAATAAATATCCTCTTTCTAGAATCGATGATTTATTCGATCCATTCCAAGGTATAAGATACTTTTCAAAGATAGACCTTAAATCCGGCTATCATCAGCTTAGAGTAAGGGAATGTGATATTTCAAAGACAGCTTTCAGGACCCATTATGGTCATTTAAAATTTCTAATCATGTCCTTCGAACTAACAAATGTCCCCATATCCTTCATGGACTTGATGAACAGAGTGTTCAAATAGTGTCTGGACATGTTTGTCATAGTCTTTATCGATGATATTCTTGTCTACTCTCGTAGTGAGGATGATCATTCAGACTATCTTAGGATTGTGTTACAAACACTCATAGATCACCACTTGTTTATCAAATTCAGAAAATATGAATTTTGGCTAAGATCAGTAGTTTTTCTTGGTCATATTATTTCCAGTGATGGCATTAGAGTTGATCCCCAAAAGATAAAAGCTGTAAGAAATTGGCCTAGAACTATTTATCCATCAGACATTAGGAGTTTCTTAGGTTTAGCTGGCTATTATAGACATTTTATTGAGGTTTTCTCATCTATTATGTCTCCTATGTCTAGATTGACCCAGAAAAAAGTCAAGTTCTAGTGGTCAAATTCCTGTAAGAAGAGTTTTCAAGAGTTAAAGACTCGACTCACTTCAGCCCCAATTTTAGTACTACCTAGTGGTACAGTTGGATTCGTTGTGTATTGTGATTTCTCTAGAGTTGGTTTGGGTTGTGTGTTGATGTAGAGAGGTAAGGTCATAGCCTATGCCTCTAGAAATCTTAATTCGTATGAAAAAAATTATGCTACCCATGATCTTGAGTTAGCTATTGTTGTGTTTGCATTGAAAATATGGCGGCACTATATTTATGGGGTGCATGTTGATGCGTTTACGGATCACAAAAGTTTGCAGTATGCATTCACTCAGAGGGATTTAAATCTTCAGCAGAGAAGGTGGTCAGAATTGTTGAAGGATTATGATATGAGTATGTTGTATCATCCGGGCAAGGACAATGTAGTGACAGATTCCCTTAGTAGATTGTCCATAGGAAGTGTTGCTCATGTGAAGGGTGGTAAAAGGGAGTTAGTTTAGGAAGTTCACCGGTTATCTAGATTGGGTGTGAGTTTGGTTTGCTCATCTGAAGGGAATGTTTGGGTGCAGAGTAGTTTAGAATCTTCTCTAGTTTATGAAGTGAAAGAAAAGTAGGATCGGGATCCTAGCTTGGTCAAACTGAAGGGTTCAGTTAATGACCAAAAGGTAGAATTTTTTTCCTAAGGGGGAGATGGTGTGTTAAGATACCAGAGTAGATTGTGTGTGATAGGTGTTGATGATTTAAGGTAGCAGATTATGGCAGAGGAGCATGATGCGTGTTACTCCATATATCCGGGAGCCACTAAGATATACCACAACTTGATAGAAACCTATTGGTGGAGTGGTATGAAGAAATATATAGCTAAATTTATAGTAAGTGTTCAACTTATCAATAAGTTAAGGTAGAGCACCAAAGACCTGGCGGTACAATATCGGAGTTTGGTATCCCCACTTGGAAGTGGGAAGAGGTGAATATGGACTTTCTAACTGGATTACCCCATTCGCATCGCCAATATGATTCGATTTGGGTTATTGTAGATAGATTGGATAAGTTAGCTTATTTTTTGCCAGTTCACACGTTCTACACAATTGAAGATTATGCTGAGTTGTATATCAGATAGTTAGTCAGGTTGCATGAAGTTCTTTTATCTATCATCTCAGATAGGGTTACTTAGTTTACCTCTCAGTTTTGAGAGCCTTTTAGAAGGGTATTGGTACCCAAGTTCATCTCAGTTCAGCTTTTCATCCGCAGAAAGGTGGTCAGGCAGAAAGGACCATTCAGACTCTAGAGGATATGTTGAGGGCATGTGTTCTTGATCTCAAATAAAGTTGGGATGAAAATTTGTCATTGATTTAGTTCACCTATTATAACAGTTACCATGCTAGCATTCAGATGGACCCATTTGAGGCTTTTTATGGGTGGAGAAGTAGATCATCAGTCGATTGGTTCAAAGTGGGTGGAGCCGCTTTGATTGGGAGAGATATGGTATTTGAAGCCATGGAGAAAGTCCAGTTGCAAGCAACTCTGAATCATCAGAAATCTTATGCAGACGTAAGTAAAAGAGATCTTGAGTTTGGGGTTGATGACCTTATGTATTTGAAAGCTTCACCCATGAAGGGGTTAAAGAGATTTGGCAAAAAAGGGAAGCTTAGTCCCCAATATGTAGTCCCCTACAATATTTTAAGTCATTTTGGGAAGGTAGCGTATGAGCTTAAGCAACCCATAGATTTTTCCTCAGTTCATCCAGTGTTCCATGTACCCTTATTGAAGAAGTGCATGGACGATCAGCTATTGTAGTCCCTCTAGAAATTATAGATATTCAGAATAGCCTCTTATACGAAGAAGTTCCAGTAGAGATCCTTGATCATCAGATTTATAGACTAAGGAACAAAGTTCTTTTGGTCAAAGTTTTGTGGCAAAATCAGTCTGTTAAAGGTGCCACTTAGGAAGTAAAAGCAGACATGCATACGAAGTATCCTCATCTTTTCTCCACAAATTCAGATTCAGCTGAAGGTAACCATCTTCCTTAATTCAGTTCTTTTTCAGTCTAAGATTCAGCTATATAGTTACCTTTATGTAAATCCATGCACTCATAGGTTAGGTCAATCGTTTAGTATGTTCTAGATTCAGTCATGGAGTTTTCTTTTAATTGTGCATGTTAACTTATAGCCTCAGATTCCTCAGTATTTTAAGTTTAGATAGCCACATTTGAGGGAAAATGTTTCTAAAGGGGAGATAATGTAATACCCCACACTTTTTCCTAGCTCAATTTAGCTCCTAGAATGTTAAAGGCTAGCTTCAAAAAATGAATAATATTTTATACATATGGAATTTTCCTATTATAGACCATCCAGTGTGTAGAAAATTGAATTATCTTTCCAATGATACCAATTTTGCCTAAATGCAACACCCGGTTGAGAAGTTATGGCATTTTAAGTAAAACTATATGCCATTTAGGCAAGCACCACGTCGCGGTGAAGGAGAAATTTGCAATTGTCAAAATCTAGTGGACCACTGCAATTGGTCCGTATCATGTTAAAGTCCCAGGTCCTGTTCGTCAATTTCCAGCGGCATATTGAGATGGCCCCGCATCGCAGTGATGGCCAAAATGGGGCTCGTCCCTTTTCTAGTGGCCCGACGCGATTTCACCACATCACGTTGACTGGACAAATGATAGTCGTCCCTTTTCCAGTGAGCCATCGCGATAATAGCGCATCGCGGTGGCATGCCAAATCCAAAATTTCTTTCTTTTCCAATTCTGATAAAAAAACTAAAAGGGTTGTTTAATCTATTCCCAAGCCACCAATTCGTCAAATATAAGGAATTAAACCTATTCTAAGCAGTTTATGCATATTTTTCATCAATTCTCTCTAAAAGAAAACCCTAAAGCTCAAAACTTACTCTCCAAGAAATCTAAATTCCACTATTCTTCTTCTAAGATAAGATTAAGAATTCACAATTCATGATAATCAAGAATCCATCTTTAAAAGCTCAAATAGGAATCCAAAATTAAGTGTTCTCACCAATTGCATCAATTAAGGTATGTGGGGTTTATGAACAAGGATATTCTTTCATCCTTGTGCCCAAAACTAGTTTCAATTAAAAATTTACACGGTTTTTGTATGAATATACATGAGTTTCAAATTAGGGTTCCTACCTATTATTGTTATTTGCAAAATTATGAGATTTCAAGTAATTTAGAAGTTGAATTGTATGACTATCTTCGTATTTTCATACGTATTGCAGTAAATTCGAGATTTTGAGTTGAATTATCAGTACTTATATTATCAAGCATGAACATTATGATATTTTGACATGAATTTAATGCATGGGTCATTAAGCCCTAAATGAGTATTGTTATTTCGTGACTTATTGTACTATAAGCATCCTATGACTAGATTATTTTTAGATTTTCAATAAAGATTTGATCTTTTGATCTAAGCCTAGATATGAAATCCTCTTTACAATTTCAAATTACAGTTTAACTTAGCAATTATACAATTGGTTTTTCATACTAAACCATTATACTAGATTTTAAAGTGAATTCCAACAAAATGAGCATATAGATTAAAGGGAATAGTATTTAGCACCGAGTCGGGTATGTTCTCATGCCCCAAAACTATGAGCCAACGTAGGTTCAAATTATCAAATTATTCCCATTTCTATATAGATGACAGATATAATTGTGATCACTTAGATTAGGTTATACTCCTTAGCAAGAGCATAACACTCCCCCGCCCCCCACCCAACATGATGTTTTCCCATAAGGAAACTAGATGTTGGACTCCATGATAACTCACATGGTTTATGTTGGTTAGAAGAACATCCCTTATATATAAGCTTTTGAAAATGTATTTTCTCTATCAGTATAGGTAAATAAATAGCTTTTAAGTAAATTTTCCCTACAGTTTACAGAAAAGAGTAAAGAATAATAGAACATCTTTTAGAAAGTAATTGTAAAAGCTCACAGTTTTATTTAGGCATAGTTTTTATATAAGCCTTTAGCTACAGAGTCTAGCTTTTTAATTTTAGATATAAAAGTGAGTCCTTTTTGCACGTAGACAACAATGATTTTCAGACAGAACACTAGTATAGCTTTTAGAAACTAAATGTTATTACTCACTAGATTTATGCCACTTGTTTTGATATTCCTGATTATGATTTACAGTGTTCAGATATTCCAACTTATGTGAGTCATTTACATTTGGCATACATCATTTTATAAATTGTGATAACGTTGAGATATTATTTTACTTATGCATTCAACCCCATATACTTAGTACATTCTCAAAGTACTGATCCACATATACTTCTATGTACTACATTGTCTTATGATGTAGGTTCAGGTGCTTAGTTTTGGCAGCGTGAGTGATTTCGAGCATCTTCATCTATAACTCCACAGTTGGTGAGTCCTCATAGATTGGGGACTTAGTCTTTTAGTTTTACAGTTTATTAGTATAGATGATTCAGACAGTTTGAGTTAGCTGGGGTTTGTCCCAGTAACTCTCTAGTTATTAGTAGTAGAGGCTTGTCAGACTGCTAGATATGATTTTAGATTATTCAGTATTAATTTTTCAGACTATTGATCTAGTATCTTCTAGAGATTATATTCAGATATTCTTAGTTAGCTTAGACAGATTTCCATATTTTGTACAATTTTCATATCTATATTCCCTTGTTATAAGATTCAGACTAGCTTAAGGCTACTCATAGTCTTCATAACCGTGTGATGTCTTGGGACTAGGTTTTGAGGCGTTACACCCTCTTGGATACAAATGACACTTTATGTAGAATGATCCCTGCAACCGTATAATCTTATACTGATGCGGCAACTCTTTTGATTACCTACAATGCTTGTTGTATATGGAATGATAACCTCTTTGTCTATTTATAATGATCCTTTGTATGTGACTCCAGGTAATTCATTTGCATCGTTCTTATTGATACAACTTATAGATTTTCCCTGATTTATTAATCTTTGGATAATCTTGTGCATTATTTGATGTTGGATACGAGACGACATATAGATATCTTTTGAGTTTCCAACTTTTGAGTTATCATGCATATTATCCGACCATGGGTAAGAGATAACCTACAGATATCCCTCCAATCGCTAGCCCTCATATATTCCTGCACATTATCTAACTATGGATACAATATGCCTTATAGATATCTCTCAAATTGGTATTGTTTAGGAAATCCTGTGCATAGTCAATCTTTAATATGACCCGGCTTATAGAAAAACTTTGTACATGTTAATTTGGTAATCTCTCATATTCTCTGATAAGGATTTAGTTGTGACTTATGGATATCTTTGGACTATCAATTTTTTGGTAACCTTGTTCTCTATCCAGTTAGGATGTTATTTTGGATTACGGATGACCTATGGATTATCAACTTATAGGTAATCTCGCACACTATCCAATTTTAAATAATGTGACTTATAGACTGACCCTTAGATTGTCAACTTCTAGGAAATCTCATATGTCCTCTAGTTTTAGATAGTGACTTAAAGGCGTCCCTTCGAGTCATGTGCTTTTGAACTTGATATGTTGATGCATTTAGATACTGATTAATAAAATGATGAGATATCCTCGACGCCAGATTATGCTATCTTTGCGGGTCAATTGGTATTGATGCTCTGAAGCATCTTCCAAGGCCAGACCTTATCGTCTTGCATGGTGAGATATTACAAAGACTTAAGTGAATGGCATAATGTCTCTTCTGGTGATAAAACAAAATGGCCCTCTTGGTAAGGATATGAAATGACTCTCTTGACAATGAGATGACATAAGAACAACTCTCTGCTCTTCCTCCTATTAAGTGCTCCTTTTTCTTGTGTATTTATTGTGCCGACTCCTTTGAATACGCATGTGCTCAAATAAAGTTTTTAGTAGACATAAGGCCATTTTTCCTATTGACTAGTTTTTAGAAAATTTCTAAATAAAGTATTCATAAAGAGGATAAGACGTCTTTGTTTGTCATTCTCGCATCTCTTAAAGTGAGTTAGACAATTCAAAAGGTCCATGATTAATGGGTGTTGAACCCGTCTTTGAGGCTATCCAAAAAAGACCATTCTTAAGCACTATATGTTGTGGTGTAGTTCCCAATTTGCTTGGAACTTTTTCAAAAAAGATTCTTATTTTTTTGTATTGATCCCTGCTTTCACAGAAAAAATGGCTAGTTTTGGGTGAAACTACTCTATGTTCACCTTCTACGACCTATGGTTTTATCCTTGCCATCTTTTGGATGTTTCATCATGTTTGGACTTTTTCCCTGACTCCCCGTTCTAATAGACATTAAGGAAAAGTAAAAATATGTATGTAGATTTTCAAAAATAGTCTTGATTTTGAAAACTTAATTTCAAAAACTCATTCAAAGCTTTTTTATAAAATCTTTGTTATTCATGTCATGTACTCACTCAACAAACATCTTTCTTTTCAAGATTGGCTATATTCGACATCTGAAGGAGGATTTTGAGGGATTCATTAATCGCTGAGGTTTTATATCAGAAATTCTGTCATAGCCAAAGATTTAATTTACCTAGACTTTGTCGCAGCTAGTGATTTCTAAATATTTACTTTCACCTCTGGTGTTAGGGAATTTGAAATATACTCCTGTATCTTATTAGAAATTTTAAGGACCTCCTCAAAATTTTTTCCCCAGTTTATTATTGTATGAGATGACTTCAACATAGGACGATCTGAATCTTTTATCGGTCTTCATTCTCTTTGACGGATGATGATCTTTTTTCTTTGAATTTTCAAGGTTCCTTCCCAAAATTTTTTCCCCATTTTCCATTTCCAGGGGTGATATGATCGATCCATTAGAGTGCCTACGTATCCCGTTGAAGCAGGAATCGAGTCAAAAGTAGTTAAGGACTTCACTAGAGGTAGTTCAAAACTAATCTAGAGATATATATAGAAAAATCTAATGGGTTGAACAAAGCCAACATAGGACGCCTACGTATATCATTCTTGAGATTTCAGGTCATCGCGTAGTTCATACATAAAAAAAAGGGTAAATTCTTTTAAAGGGTTGACCGAAGCCAACATAGGCCACCTATGCATCCGTTTCTTGGGAATTTAGGTCAAACGTAGTTCATACTAAGACCCAACTTCAAGGTTAAGTAACCCTGGATACTCTTATCCATCACACTAGGATAGAATTAAGGCTTCCATGGATAGCATTTTATGGATGACATGATGTTTTCCATTGCGTTTGTCTTGATGGAAGGAAGGGTCAACTGCCCACCTTTCTCTAAGAGAATTGATATGATTGCTTCTTCCTTTCCTTTACTCGATAGACATTAACCCTGATTCTCTTGACTTTGCCTTGTTCCCCTGGTTAACCATCTCAATTTTTCTATGTTAAGCTTTCTTGATTCACAAACTCTTTGGCTCTTTTGTTGATTATTATAGGACTATTGTCTCTCATTCATCATTATCTTTCTTGATTTTTTCATTTTTCTCTTAACATGACATGACATTAGCAGGTAATACAATATCAAGCAGATAAAAAAATAAACAATAAATATTTTCGCAATAGAGAAGGCTTATACTGAGTTTTGAGAAATCTTTATAAAATCTAGCCATAATCCGCACGAGTGTGAGTCTATGCCGTTTGCAAAGGATAAAAAGAAAAAGAGAAGCAAATAAACTTACATAGTGGGTATCGAGCCTCGTCCGTACTTCCACCAACTTTGTAAAAATTTAAAATTTATTTTTCCATCTACTCTATTGACCAGGAAGTAATAAGTGGAGTGGAAGTCAAATTCAGCAACGTCTCCTCCATTTCAGCTTTCTTGATTCTAATTATCTTAGAAAATTCTTACATGGTGGCATCACAATTTTTAATATTCCATCCTCGAGACCATCAATTATAGGTGTTGAAAAATAACCGGTAGAGTCCATTTTTACTAGTAGTCATTTTCTTGTCCTGTAACAAAGCTATAGTCAAGGTAGGAATCTTTATTCTCTTTGATCTAGTGAAGTAGGGATATTTTTCCATTTTACCCCAACATAGAGTAGTTTCTATTACCTGTAAAGTAAAACCAATTCAAAGATTGACATGTTAGATTTTGTTAATAAACAATGCAAAATGATATGGCAGGAAGTAAGCACATAAAGTTGTTTTCACTCTCGTATGGATTGATACATGGGGTAATGATGATTCGAGAATTTAAATGAACAGGATTTTTCTCATTGATATGGATAAGTAGAATTTATCAGGAAGGTTCAACTCTTATTTTCATTGCCTTATATATTCTTTTACGAAAATGAGGGACTACAGAGCTTTTGAAGATAGGGGTCAGGTAAAAAGGCTGCCTACTTATCTCACGAAGGAGAAATCAGGCCCTACATAGTTCGAACTCAATCACTTGGTGGACTTTGGTGATCTGTTTTTTGGTCACAACAATCTTCTTAACCACTATATTATTGCCTGCCTTTAGCGTATTGTCTATTTAGTCTAACTCCATCAAATTCCTCTTGACTTGAGCAATTCTCCTATCGCACTTTCAGTCCTTCCTATAATGGCTTCTCCAGAGTTCATAGTCAATCATTCTAAAATAGTAGGAAGAATTTAGAAAGTTTTAAGAATGATTACAGACTTTTCTAAGAGACTTGGAATATGTTTTTTTGGACTTTTGTACAGTGGATTATTTTTTTGCTTAGAGATGCTCTATGGAAAAATTGGATCGGGTAGATTTGACCTTTATTTGAATCAACAAAACATGTATTATAACGTAAAACAACTATATAAAACAAGCATATTGTAATAAATGTGTGTCCTAATTGGGTGACTCTTTTGAGCCAAGGGTTGTCCTAACGTATTTGAAGGAAGTCCATGTTTTTTAAAAATAGTCCATCATCCTCCCAAAACCTCCATAGATATATAAAAAGGGCATAAATGCTTACAAAAGTTGTACAAAAGGGATACAATCTTTTAGGAAAAGGAAAAATAACATGAAAAACAAGAACAAGGTCCTGCGCAGGGGATAGTAGCTCCTAGTTGTTCGTTCATCAGCCTTCGCCCTCTTAGCTTTATACACCTCTCGCCATATGTGATATTTGTTGATGATCAAGTGATTACCTCATAACTGATTTCTACACTCATAGTTCTTTCTTTCTATGCTTTCAATCTGGGAAACCATGCAATCAACCAAATCGATCAATGATCAACCTCTGCTTGGCTCTCTTTAATTCATCCCTCAATTGATGTATCATTGAGACATCTTTACATGAAAGAAAACAAAGTAATCCTTCCCCCTACCCCAAAGAATTATGGTTTAAATTAAATAACATATATTGTTTCAACACATAAATATGATTCATCTGTAATTAGCTCATGGCCATTAAATGCAGGGTTGGTTTTCTAAAGGGCCCATACCTCTTGGGTATTGGGTCATCCTAGGCTCATACCTGAAAGAGAGGGTTTTATTTCACTCTATTCTGGGTGTCTAGAGTGGGTTTAAACCAGGTTCCCAAGTGAATGACTTGGGTTTGGAAATACAAACAGTCATCAGATGCCTAACGTGCCAATAAACTGCCATTTTCCTATACTTGATTTGGAATTTAACAATACGGGTCGGGACATCCACAAAACCCCAAACAATTTATGTATTTCAAATGGGAAGTATTCCATGAAATACAATAGTTTAATTTTGCAAAAATTTAAACACATAAGCGCATAAATAGTTTAAACATTATAATAGTTAGTCAAAGAAGCTAATTCATATATTTGGTTAGAATGTAGATAAACTCCCCAGCAGAGTCACCATTTCAATTTTAGCCATTTTAGGTTTGAAAGGTTGAAAACACTTGGTTTTGACTATTTAAAACATTTCAAAACTTTGAATATAATTTTGAAATAATTTAAGAAATTACAGAGTCGCCACTTAATTTATTTAGGAAAATCAATAAAACCTTTAAAAATTATTTAAACGATTTAAAACAGAAAAAATCCTTTAAGTTTGAAAATTGTGAGTAAGTGGTCCATATTAACACTCTTGGAAGGTTGTTAAGGCACGAAGAGTATCCGCTAACTTGTGATTATTCAGACTATTTGAAAATAACTCTTTGACTAATTTTAAAAAGAAAAGATGATTTTTGAAAGGAAATCAATTAAGGAAAACTTTTTATTTTAAAGATTTATGCAAAACAAGTTTTGAAGACTTAGCGGAGATTTTTAACTAAGTCTAAGAAAACTAAAAAAACAACTACTAGCATATAAAGGAAAATGGGGGAGACTAAAAGACTTTAGGCCATTAGGCCCAAATCCATAAACCTTATCCTACGCTAATTTGGGTTTTTGGTCCATCTTCACATATCCTAATCTAAATACTTGGGCCTTTGGCCCATAACCTGTCATAACCTAATCATTCGGGTTTTTGGCCCATGACCTATCCTAATTGGACCTTTTGAGGCCCAAAATTTGTTTCACCTGTATTAAATTACAACTTTATCTTTGAGAACCAAATGAATAGATGAATAATAAATAAATAAATAAAGCAATAATAAAAATTGAGACTTTTCAAGTCTTTTAGTGAGCTCATCAATGGGTTTTGATCCATTTTCCTTCTTCTTCCATCTTCTTGCACCCACACGCCATATAATTGACTTTGAACTTAAATTTTGAACTTGACTCAAAAAGGTGGCCCTCATTGGCCCTTTACGAAATGCAAGAGGAAGGGGGTCCATTTGAACTCCAAAGCAGATTCATGCAACTATTATGTGTTCGAAAATTCTACATTTAATAGATAAATGATAAGATTGGAAAAATAGCTTTCTCAAGCATACAGATATATTAAACAATGAAATCAAAGAAAACCAAATTATCCAATGAAAAGAAAATTAACTTAATTTTTAAGCAATCTTACAAAAATTGAGCCTAGCACAATATAATCAACTAGCCTTTAAAAGAAGGTATGGATCCACAAGCATAGTTGTTTAAAATTTGAGCAAATATTCCCTAGAGATTAACACATATTTGCACCAAGTACTATGATATGATAAAGTCTGAGGCATGCTTTCATTAAAGAAAGAAAAGGGAAATAAGCATAAGATGAGGAAATCATTTTGTGGCATCTCAAATATGAAATACAATACATACTAATGGAACAAAAATTTTCAAATACCAAGTGGAGTCAATCAACAAATTTAAATAGAAATTCATGATATTATGTGAATAACAATGGGACATCTAAATGCAGAAAAATACTTCAAGAAATAAATCAATAAGTGATGTGAAGCAAATTGTATATATTAAACATTTTTGAGAAATTATATTTAAACACAAGATAGAATAAATAGTAAAATATTAATTCTAAGAAAAAAAATATCAAATTATGCCAACTCTTATTTTAGTTTTACAACCTTTCAACAAAATCTATCACCCTAACAAATTTTAATTTAAACAACAGAAAATTGAAGACAATTTTGACCTTGAAAATGAATAAATCATGACAACAAATATAAATATCAAAAGATCAACTTAGCATCTCATCATGACATATAATTATGGAGAAAAATAACTCTTTCATCAAAAGAATTAAGAATCAACAAAGAATCTAGATCTTAAAAGTAGCACTTAAATTATAATTTTTTTATGTGAATGTGCCAACTATCATGTGTATGTCAAAATGGTCCACTTCAATCTTAAATGGTGATTTTAAAAATAGCTAGGCCATAAACATAACACCCTATGATATGCCTTTCAAAATAACACCAAATCTCTAAATACAAATAACTAACTCACTACTTCAAATTGAGAAATAATTTTCACAAATTCTTTGGAAATAACAAACAAGAATCTAAACTTCAATAATCAAGCAAAGGTGAAAACTTTATCCATCTAATTTATTAAGGCTAAAAAAAAATAGTAACTATTCTTTTTGAAATAAAGAAAATAACTTTACATGCTAAAAGTGAACATATCCAATAACGAATTTAAACAATGCATGAGTACTATTTTAATCAAGCAAAGGTCAAAACTTTATCCATTTAAATTATTAAGGATTTGATGACCTTCTGGACCTCTGTTTTTAGATTTTCATATTGCGTTGTGATGGGGCAAGGTCATAGTACATCCCGGGTGAGTTTTAGAATTCTTGGAGTAGAGTAAGGGCACGTTTGGTGTGCCAAATCAGTAACAAAAGTCTATTATGGGGCACCGCACATGGTGTAGAATTTGTGGTAAAATCATCACCAAAGGCGCCGCCTAGGGTACAAAAGGCTCTACCAAAGGCGCTTCCCTTTGTGTAACCTTTGTATCAAATTTTTCAGCATTACACTTCCATGTCTTGAGGGTTATTTTGGTCATCTTCCCATCCCTATATAAGCCAAAAACACGTGATTAAGGCCCCAAAACACCATAATATACTTATTTTCATCTTCTCTCAAGAACAAGGGTTTCAATTTGAAGACCCAAATCTAAGAGATTTCACTGTAGATCGTTCAAGAACTTTCATCTAAGCTATGCATTGTGTTGATTCATGGACTTGTTTCATTCATAAAGCTCAAGAACCCTATTTTAAACTATATATCATGATATTATCAGTACTTATACTCAATAATCATGTTATCACGATTTCAGTTACAGTTACTATGTATTCATACCTGCATCCTCATGTTTATGTTAGACATTCAGTTAGTATTAAACATGCATATGAACCCTATGCATTTAGCCTACCTCATATGCATATTCAGTATATTCAATTGTGCTAACGTATTTGAACTATGGTGTTTTCCTTTTTTCATACACTATAGTTCAGAGACGTGAGTTCTAGACCAGTAGTAGCATTCCAGTATTCAGCAGTGAGTCCTCATTCTTCGAGGACACGATTAGTACTTATTATTTTAGTTCATTTTGGCTAGACGAAGTCAGTTGAGGACATGTCCCATCAACTCCTTCTTCAGACTATTCGGTTATAGAGGCTTTCTAGACTATCATGTTTTAGACTTCAATATTTTTAGTTTTGTTTTGGGTATTATATTACCCCATATAGATGTTATATTATTCAGATTATGTTCAGTATTGAACCTTATGGCCTTTCAGTACATGTTTCCACATTATTATATTATACTATACAGTGTACAGGTACAAATATCAGTCATGGGTTAGCTTGTGGTCCTTCGGGGTCATGAGTATCTTGTAGCATTTTGAACACCGGGCTTGGGGCATTACAAACTTAGTATTAGAGCCTAAGGTTTAATAGTGTCCTAGGAAGTCTTAAAGCTGCATCAAGTAGAGTCTTATACATGGGTGTGTTACGCGCGACATTTATGTGCAGGAGGCTATGAGTTGTTTTAGGATTAGTTTCCCTTCTCTCAGAATTTATGTCATCCTAGTGAGCATAATCTCAAGTTAATCTCTCACTCTAATTCATTTCTCCTCTTGATTTCAGAACATGCCTCCCAAGAGAAGAAATCAGCCAATACCTCAGCCCAAAGATCCTTTGGTCAAACATTTTTCTCATGCAGAGTTTAGGGATGCATTTACTACTTTTTCTCAGTCAGTCGCTGCCCAGAATGAACGACCAACTGTCGTTCTGACCAACCCAGTGGCTAATTCAGCTGCATTTAGAATTTAGGATTTCACCCGAATGAACCCTCCATCCTTCTAACCCTCAGGAATTCATTAATCAAATTCATAAGGTGATAGATATCATGGGGTGACAACTGTTGAGAGTGCTGAGTTAGCTGCATATCAGTTGCAGGATGTGGCTCATACTTGGAACAAGTAGTGGAAGTATAGAAGGTTAGATGATGCAGGTCCCATAAAGTGGGAAGAGTTTTTCATGACATTCTTAGACAGATTCTTTCCCCAAGAGCTGAAGGAGGCCAAGGTGCTAGAGTTTATCAATCTCAAGCAGAGGTGCAGATCTGCCATGTTGAATAGTGACATGACTTTAGCCAGGCTTATGACTCATGCTCAACAAATAGAGGAGTAAAAATTTAAGATAAGGAAGAGGCAGAATAAGAGAGCAAGGTCAGGCAGTTTCAACTTTGCTCAGCCCAAATCAGAAAGAGAAAATCGTTTTCAGTTTTGTCCTAAGCCATCAGTTCCAGCTCCTTCTTCATCCAGCACTTCAGCTCTTAAGTTCAGAGTTAGAGTGCCAGGCTCACAGTCTTAGGGAAATGTTAGCAGTGCCTGTACTTATCCCCTTTGTCAGACTTGTGGTAAGAACCATAAGGGTGTTTGCAGATCTGGTAGTGATGTTTGTTTCGGATATGGAAAGTCAGGACATAGATTTTAAGAGTGTCCTCGGACAAGTTCCAAGTATCAGCTGAATTATTCCACAGTTCAGTCCGATCGCCCAAATCAGTAGGGCGCCACTTTTAGTGCTACTAGTGGGCAACACCCAAATAGACTCTATGCTCTCCAGACCTGACAATATTAGGAAAATTATCCTGATGTAGTTACTGGTATGTTACAGATCTTTCATGTACATATTTATGCTTTGCTAGATCCAGGTGCATCCTTGTCTTTTGTTACTCCTTAATAGCAGGCGATTTCAGAGTTAGTCCTAAAATTCTAGCAGAGCCTTTTTCAATATCTACCCCAGTGGGTAAAACCATCTTAGCTCGGTGAGTATACAGGAACTGCTGGTTAAGATATTTCAAAAAGTCACTTCAACAGACTTAGTCAAATTAGAGATGACTGATTTTGATGTCATTCTCGGCATGGATTGGCTTCATTCCTGCTATGCCACAGTCGACTGTAGAAAAAAATAGTCCAGTTTTAGTTTCCGAATAAACCCATCTTATAGTAGAGGGGTGGTACTTCATCTTTTAGGGGTCAGTTTATTTCCTACCTCCGAGCACGAGAAATAATATCTAGAGGATGTGTCTACCATTTTGTTTAAGTTAAGGACTCTAGTTCTGAAGCTCCCAACCTTGAATCAGTCCTAGTTGTGAATGAATATTCAGATGTCTTTCCCAAAGATCTTCCAGGCATTCCTCCCGAAAGAGAAATAGACTTCTACATTGATCTTCTTCCAGATAATCAACCTATATCTATTCCGCCATACAGAATGGCACCAGCAGAACTCAAGGAACTAAAAGAACAGTTGAAGGATCTCCTAGATAAGGGATTCATCAAGCCCAGTGTATCCCCATGGGGCGCACCAATTTTATTCATGAAAAAGAAAGACGGTTCTCTCAGAATGTGTATAGACTACCATCAACTCAATAAAGTTACGGTTAAGAAAAAATATACACTTCCCAGAATTGATGACTTGTTTGACCAACATCAAGGTTCTAGTTATTTCTCCAATATAGACCTCATATCTGGCTATCATCAGCTCAAAGTTAGAGAATGTGACATTCCAAAAATAGTTTTTCGTACTGGATATGGTCACTTCAAATTCTTAGTCATGTCCGTCGGTCTTACCAATGCCCTTGCAGATTTCATGGACTTGATGAATCGGGTGTTCAAGTAGTACTTGGACATGTTCGTGATAGTCTTTATAGATGACATCCTTGTTTACTTCCGCAGTGAGCAAGACTATTTAAACCATCTTAGAATTGTTCTTCAGACTCTCAGAGATCACTAGTTATTCGCTAAATTCAGTAAGTACAAATTTTGGCTAAGGTCAGTAGAATTTCTTGGTCATATTATTTTCGGTGATGGCATTAGAGTAGATCCTCAAAAGACCAAATCTATAAGAAACTTGCCTAAACGTGTCTCTCCATCAGATATTAGGAGTTTCTTGGGTTTGGCTAGATATTATAGATGGTTTGTTGAAGGATTTTCTTCTATTGCATCCCCTATGTCCAGATTGACTTAGAAGAAAGTCAAGTTTCTATGGTCAGATCCTTGCGAGAAGAGTTTTTAGGAGTTGAAGACTCGACTTACCTCAGATCCAATCATAGCTCTTCCAGATGGTTCAGATGGGTTCGTAGTGTATTGTGATGCATCCAGAGTACGTTTGGGTTTTGTCCTTATGCAGCATATTAAGGTCATAGCCTACGCCACCAGACATCTTAAGCCCCATGAGAAGAATTATCCTACATAAGATCCTGAGTTAGCAGCTGTAGTATTTGCCTTAAAGATTTGGAGGCATTATCTCTACGGAGTTCATGTAGATGTCTTCACATATCACAAGAGTCTTCAATATGTCTTTTCTTAGAAAGACCTCAATCTTCGTCAGAGAAGGTGGTTAAATCTTTTGAAGGATTATGACATGAGTGTCCTTTATCATCCGGGCAAGGCCAATGTAGTGGCCGACACTCTCAGTAGACTGTCTATGGGTAGTGTTACTCATGTTGACGACAGTAAGAAGAAGTTAGCTTAGGAGGTTCATCATCTTGCCAGACTAGGCGTTCTCTTAGTCGATTCTTCAGAGGGTGGTGTATGTGTTCAGAGTAGTTTAGAATCATCTCTAGTTTATGAGGTGAAAGAAAAGCAAGACAGAGATCCTAGCTTTGTCAGGCTAAAAGAGTCAGTCAGAGATCAGAAAGTAGAGGTTTTCTCCTAAGGGGGAGATGGTGTTCTTCGTTGTCAGGGTCGTCTCTGTGTTCCATGTGTAGATGACTTAAGGCAGTAAATTCTTGCAGAAGTGCATAGTGAGCGCTACTCTATTCATCCAAGGGCCACTAAGATGTACTGCGACTTGCGGGAGGTCTATTAGTGGAGTGGGATAAAAAGAGATGTTGCAGAGTTTGCTGCTAAGTGCTATATATTTTAGCAGGTTCAGATAGAGCATCAGAAGCCTAGTGGTCCTATGAAGGAGTTCACCATTCCTACTTGGAAGTGGGAAGAAGTGAACATGGACTTCGTGATGGGTTTGCGTCGAACTCGTCATCAGCATGATTCAATTTGGTTCATTGTAGACAGAATGACCGGTCATTGTAGACAGAATGACCAAATTAGCTTATTTTCTTCCAGTTCATACCTATTATTCAGCTGAGGATTATTCCAAATTATACATCAGGGAGTTGGTTAGATTGCACGGTGTTTTGCTCTCTATTATCTCAGACAGAGGTACTCAGTTCACCTCTCATTTTTGGAAAGCATTCTGAAAGGGTTTTGGTACCTAAGTTCATCTCATTACAACCTTTCATCCTCATATAGATACTCAAGTAGAAAGGACCATTCAGACTCTAGAAGATATGCTAAGGGCATATGCAATTAATTTTAAGGGTAGTTGGGATGACCACTTGCCTTTGATTGAGTTTGGATAAACAACAGCTATCATTCCAGTATTAAGATAGCTCCATTTGAAGATCTCTACGGTAGGAGATGCAGATCTCCAGTTGGGTGGTTCGAAGTTAGTGAGGTAGCAGTCATAGGACCAGACTTGGTATTCGATGCCTTAGAGAAAGTCTAGTTAATCAGAGAAAAACTCCAGGCTGCTCAGCGCTGAGAAAAACTCGAGTTGCCTTCAGATCTAGCCTCCGTTCATCCAGTCTTCCATGTTTCTTTTCTCAAGAAGTACATACGTGACCAATTAGTCGTAGTCCCTATTTAGAACATAGATGTTCAGAACAACCTCTCTTATGAAGAGATTCCGGTCGAAATCCTAGACTATCAGACTCGTAGACTAAGGTACAAAGAAGTCCCTCTAGTCAAGGTTTTTTGGCAAAATCAGT
Organism: Capsicum baccatum var. pendulum; assembly: GCA_030864225.1. NCBI lineage: Eukaryota > Viridiplantae > Streptophyta > Magnoliopsida > Solanales > Solanaceae > Capsicum > Capsicum baccatum. Next base: position 82,243,618 of record CM061552.1, read on the forward strand.
CTGTTGAGGTAGCTACTTGGGAAGTAGAAGCAGACATGTGGTCCAAGTTAGGGCTGTGCAAAAACTGAACCGACCGATAAATTAAATCAATAAAAATGTTATTGGGTTATTGGTATTGGGTTATCGGGTTAACGGTTTTTTATTTGTTTTATAAAAAATTTTATTAGGAAAATAGTTTGGTGTAGGTTTTAACTTATTGGGTTATCGGTTAAACCGATAACACAATAAGGATACACTAAGTTATTGTTTTATCCCTATTTATGTTATATATTTAAATCTCTCTCTCTCTCTCTCTCTATATATATATATATATATATATATATATATCTCTGTCTATCTATCTATCTATCTATCTATCTATCTCTCTGTCTGTCTGTCTGTCTGTCTGTCTACCTACCTACCTACCTATCCATCTATCGATCCATCTATCGATCCATCTATCTAATAATGGATGGATGGATAGATATGCATTCTCATTGCGAGAACTTCAGTTATCAGACACCTCAGTCATGCATTCATGAATCATTTACACATACATCAGATATGCATGTTCAGTATGATATATTTAGTTTATCAGTCATGTCAGTTATGAGATCATGTTTCAGTCATTCATGTTTAGTTCCTGTTCATCTTATTGTTACCCCTCTTAGTCAGTCTCATTCGAGGATGAATGTTCCCAAGGGGGAGATATTGTAAGATCTCGTAAAATCCTAATTCTAAAATTCAACTCCCTTAGCTTTACAAGCTTCTACACATAGAATATTTTGCTAAGTGTTCAACACTTAGTTTCATTTCATACCTCTGAACTTCGGGAATTTATTTGATGACCTTTTCGACCTCTGTTTTTAGATTTTCAAGTTGTGTTGCGATGGGGCAAGGATGTAGTACATCTAGAGTGAGTTTTAGAATTTTTAGAGTACCGTAAGGGTATGTTTGGTGAACCAAACCAGTATCCAAAGGCTATTAAGGGGTGCCGCCCATGGTGTAGCCTTTGTGGGAAAATCAGCACCTAAGGCACTGCCCAGGGTACAAAAGGCTCTACCAAAGGCGACGCCCTTTGTGTAGACTTTATACCCAATTTTTCAGCATTACACTTTCGTGTCTTGAGGGTTATTTTGGTCATCTTACCACCCCTATATAAGTCAAAAACACGTGACTAATTCCCCAAAACACCATAATATACTTCTCTTCATCAATTTCTATTAAGAACAAGAACAAGGGTTTCAATTTGAAGATCCAAATCCAAGAGATTTCACCATAGATCTTTCAAGAACTTTCATCTAAGGTATGCGTTGTGTTGATTCATGGACTCCTTTCGTCCATGAAGCTCAAGAACCATACTTTAAACTATATATCATGATATTCATGTTGCAAGTTGATTTTGATTATGTTTGTGTTGAACGATCCCAAGATGGAATCTTTATATGTTTGTATGAAACTAGGATGGAATGTTAGTTAAAATATATGAATTTTGAGTGGTTTGAATTGTCAAATTGATTAATACACCTATGCCCTAAAGTGTGCATGAAAGGTGTTTGATAAAATGCCTAGGAGACAAGAATTCATGTTTCCATGACCCAATAGAACCTAAATGACAACTCCATGCTATCCCTTATGATCCCACATGAACTCTCTGCTATTGTTATGTGTTGTCGTTATGATTTGGAATGTTCATGACATTGGAGTTATGCAAGTAGTTACATGTTATATGCATCCCCTTTCATGTATAATATGTTGAGAACAATGTGTAGTATGAAATCCCCTACTTATGGCATTATGAATTGTGAACTTTGTTCCTAAGATCAAGAAGTGTCATGTGGTGGCAGTTTTCTTACATCGAGTCCTGGGGGTACTTGTACCAAAAAATATAGTTGTGTGCCTAGAGCCCGTATCATGTTTTCATGATATCCTCAGTCAAGCTAGATTCAGTAGAATTTAGTCAGTCAAGTAACACAGGAAATCTCAAAAATCTCATGATCTCAGTCAATTATCAGATATCAGTAGTATTTTGGTCAGTTAATGAAATTGAGTAAAATCAGTCCATGTATAGTTCAGTAATTAGGTTCAGAGTCATTTCAGATGGAAGTATAAATTAGCATCTAGAGAACCTAAGAATGGGAACTCACCTGCCAGTTTAGGGTGTAATTCTTAGAAGCAATCCTTGTGTTCCAGAACTACGTAGACAGCGTAGGTTGAGACATCTAACCTGTTATTTAAGGGTTGATGAGATGGCTTAACCTATCAGTTTAGGGTTCCTACCATTCTCATTTTGAGTACCTGCCAGTATAGTGTCCTCACAGCTTGTCCTTATCGGTGGCGTGAGATTAACACCCTTCCTATCAGGGAACAGATTGGACCCCAGCTCAGCTATTATAGCGCATTTGGGGTATATCAATTAGATAAATACTTCCCCCAATTTCAGTATCAGTCTCAGTAAAAGAACTCAGATAGTTCTTTATATTCAAGACTATCAAACACAGTCCACTCAGTTACAGTATGAAACTCAGATAGTTCCATCAGATTTAGGACTGTCAGATACAGTCATCCATGTTATCAGTTATATCAGTCATGTTAGTTATCAGTTAACACATATTATCAGTACTCGTTCTCAGTAATTATGTTTTCATGATTTCAATTACAGTTACTATGTATTCATGCCTGCATCCTCGCATGCATGTTAGACAGTCAGTTAGTATTAATCATGCATATGAACCCCATACATTTAGCCTACCTCACATACATACTCAGCACATTCAATCATATTGACACATTTATGCTATGGTGTTTTATTTTTATTTTACACCATAGGTTTATAGACGCGAGTTCCAGACCAGCAGTAGCATTCCAGTGTTCAGCAATGAGTCCTCATTCTTCAAGGACATGATTAGTACTTATTATTTCAATTCAGTTTTGCTGGACAGAGTTAGTTGGGGACATGTCCCATCAACTTCTTCTTCAGACTATTCAGTTATGAAGGCTTTCTAGACTATCACGTTTTAGACTTCAGTATTTTCAGTTTTATTTTGGGTATTATATTACCCCACTCAGATGTTATATTATTTAGATTATGTTCAGTATTGAACCTTACGGCCTTTCAGTACATGTTTTCGCATTATTATGTTATACTATGTAGTGTATAAGTACAAATATTAGTCATGGGTTAGCTTATGGTCCTTTGGGTAATGAGGACCGTGTAGAGTTTTGGGCACCAGGCTTGGGGCGCTACAAAGTTTTACTCATACATGTATTCACAAGACCCCTTTTCGTTAAAAGTAATGCATATATTTCTAATTTCAAATCACCGGAAACTATCTTAACAGGACATGACACATAGTAATGTCTAACTCGTATAAGACACCGCACACCATAGACAACATAATGATTCAAGAAAATTTATAATCAAATAGCAAAGTTAAAAAGAAACTACTTCTTGCAGGACGATTAATGCAACCCTTTTGATCTTAAAATATTTCACACCTAACCTAAAAAATGGTGAGCAACCAGAATACTCTAAGGTTTTTTTTTCACTCAAAAAAACGAGCAAAATAGAGAGTTGTTCTCAAACCAAACCTTAATGTTCCATAAAAATGGAAGGATTCTTTCCAAGTTAAGGCACATTCGAGGAGCATACGAAATCCCTTATAGCAATAAATTTTTAACCTTGTTGTTGATACTAAACAAACCTAAAGCTGATGAACACAATAATTTTGGGGTATTCGTGGCAGCCCCTAAAATGACCAGAGGAATCAAAATATCATTTAGATGGCTTCACATCTTGGGTAAAAGTAGCACGAAGTAGGGGGTCCTTTCACAGAATTTCGACAAGAAATCGACATCAAGCAAAAAATTAGTTTCCATAACACTATTTAAGCTAAACAAACGACAATATCAACATGACTGAAAAGTGGAAGGCAACGTTGAACCACAAGGCTAATTTCTCAATTTTTGAAGCTTCCAAGCACTATCTTATTCAAATGAAAAGAAAAGAAAATAGTGAAATCAAATTCGTGAACTTCTTTTCCCGAAAACAACATCGTAGTCAAACGATACGCAAGAAAAATTGCATATTCATACACGAATTAATTTTCAGCATCAAAAGCAACATACTTTGCTTTTTACATCCAATTTTCAGAACTAATGGAATCAAAACTTAAACACTCACCTTCAAAACCAATTTCAGAGTTAACAACAACGTAAAATTGATATACAACCAAATTTAGGCCTAGTCTTTGATATTAACAACAACTTGGAGTTTGATCGAAACTTATTGATTTCAATCACATCAATGTGAGATTTTATAGAATCTGGAATAACCACATGCTTATCAACTCAAACGAAGGAAAAAAGAGATGAAAGGACAAAATTCATACATTTTATAGGGTAGGAACAAGAATTTTCTAGAGACGAACTCGATCAGGACTCCAAACTCAGAACTTCCTTAAAAAATTTTGCTTTTTCCTCCAATTCTTTTCTTCTCTAATTTTTAAATCCCCTTTTCTAATTTTTTTTCTTTTCTCCTTACTCGTTCTTCTTTTCCCCAAATTTTTCTTCTGGCCCAAAAGGAATGGCCATAGCCCCTTTTATAAGCACGCTCTAGAGTGTGAGAGCTTCTCAAGGAGGCTCCAAATTGAATTCAAAATTCCAATTCAAATTGTTGATGGGACAATCCATAGGTTTTTGAAAGAAAATAGAGTAAAGATAGGGATTTACCTTTTTTTCAAGCTGATTTGAAAGGAATAATGGATGAACATGAACTTTTTATCCTCTCCTCTAAGTTACCAGTAGAGAGGGTGAGACTTTTGGGCCCTCAAGCCATAGAAACAGGAGAAGGAGGGATTCACGCTGACAAGATTTAATGGATTTGAAGTGAGAGATATGACTTCGCAGGGATAAGATCTATGTTATTTGACTTAGAGGACTTCGATTGATTGTCGTCACTAGTTGGTAGATTTTTGTGGTGGGAAAATGGGAGATACAGGTAGTGGTTGAGTTTTGTCGGGGTAGGAGGTGGGGTGGTGGAGATAAGATAAGGGAAAGAAGAGGAAGAAGTTTTCATTTATTAAGGAAAGGGATAACATGTAATACTACTTTTCTTTTCTTTTGGTAAGAGGCACATTCTTGCTTTTTTTCTTTTCAAAGAGAATAGGCGTTTGTTGTACAGGTTGTTGATCAGAATATGGTTCGTCCGATCATTTGATCGGACAGTTAAAAATAAATATCTTATAATTAATATAAAACAAAAGTTGTATATATATGTATTTAAAATTACTTATTTTTGATCTGTTCGGTTTTGATTGAAACAGTCTGAATTTAAAATTAAAATAAATTATAATATTAATATATATAAACAATTAAAAATTAGGACCCTCGGATTGGGAAGAAGAATTAACGAACTAAATTAGTCTATGCTAGTCGAGTGAAATAAAATTAAAACTGGATTGTTGGCCTGAATACTCTTTTCCACTAAAATTAATTTTATCGATGATCCCTACTATCCTAAAATTATTTTTGGTTTAAACATATATAAATTATAGGCGTAACATGTATAAGCATATAATTTAAATATCTTTTTTTTTAATTTAATATTAATAATATATATAAGAATATATAATATAAAATAAAATATTTATTTTATATAAAATAATATGCATATATATATATATGATCACAATATCACCTAAACGATCAAATTAGAAAGAATGCGTATGCGATTACCGCAAGATATTTTTTGTGATTTTGATTTTAAAATACTTGATTATAGTTAATTAAAATAATCTTATGATATGATAAAAATAAATTTCCTCTTATTTATAATTTTGTAGCAATGGAGATAAAAACACGAACCTTATTATTTTGATTTTGTAAAAATTATTTAGGGCCAAGCACATCAATAAAATTAATTAGAGGAAAAGAGCGAGTCAAAATTAGGTGTCAACAGTTGCACCTGAGTGGACAAAGATTTATGTGAAAATCTTTGGGCAATCACATTGACGTAACCAATTTTATCTCGGGCAAAATAAAATGTTTGGAAGAGTATGGAAGGGCTCTGGTTTTTGAGCTGCCTACATATCTCGAGTTTTATGAGAAGTCAGGCCATTTGTAGTTCGAACAAACCTTTGATAAATATCAAAATTTTGCCCTAGTGTAGAATTATGGTGACACTGGGTTCCTTCGAGGATGACAACAAATAATTTAGCACGAAAGAAATGAATACAGGCGCACTTATCCCTGAATTAGTTGTTTGAGAGGACTGGGAATGGGATATCGCTGGATAGCAATATTTGCTGAGGATTTTATGGAAAAAGGAGATTGTAGATTTTCAAACTTACCCCAGTGTCGAAATAAGATAACACTTGGTGATAACTAAAAATTATAAAAATGAGAGTTTTGAGTCGAGTTGAGTTGAGTTTCTTCACCAAAATCCTTGACGTATCTGTAATACCCCAAAAAAAATTTTGTTGAAATTTTGTGCATAAACGTGTTGGATTCTATCTTCTAGAATGAATTATAAATTTTTCGTGCGGAATGTCTTAGATTATGACCCACCATTACGTAGAGTATCAAATAAGATTTCCAACGATATATGGATCATCCAAAATGGACACCCGAGCGACGAGTTATGAACATTCTGATCCAACCGTGAATAGTAGTGAACAGTAAAACCTGTAGGAAAAAGGTATTGAGGCATTACATATTTTTGCTCCAATTTTAAATGATCATAACTACTTGTACATAATGATCTGGGTGATCTACTATATTTCAATGAAAAGCTCTATGAGTCCTCTTTCCAATGAAATTAGTTTCATCCAATTTGTCTATCGGAGCAAAAAGTTATAGTCGATCTACTTCAGCCTATCAAAAGCGAATTTTTGAGTCAACTTCAAATGATCATAACTCCTTGTACACAATGATCTAGGTGAGATACTCTATATCAATGGAAGGTTATGAGAGTCCTTTTTGTAATGAAATTAGTTTCATCCAATTTGAATATCGGAGTAAAACGTTATGGTTGATCTACTTCAGACTATCAAAACAATCCACCAAAGGACAAATTCTAGAATTATTTAATTTTTAGGGGCATTTTGGTCACTCCCCCTCACCCAAAATCCATCCAAACCCTATATTAAAGCCTATTAGAAGCATTATATGTTATATTTCATCAAATTCTCTCAAAAAGTAAACCTTAAGCTCCTACATCCAACTTCAAGAACCTCCAAAGTTCGCCATTAATTCTGCAAATTTATTCAAGATTCCAAGTTCCTAGTTCAAGAACTCCAAGAACAATCATTCGAAGGCACGATTAGCATCTCAAAAAAAATATAGATCTAAAGTTTATCATTCAAGGTATGTGGGGTTTTTCAATAAGAACTCTCTTTCGTTCTTGTGCCCAAAAGTAATTTTCTTTACAAAGGCATGATTTTTATTTGATTTTTACGAATTTGAAGCATGAACACATATCTTATGATGATTATTATGAAATCTTGATGTTTATGATTTTAAAAGATGAATTTACATGTGTGGAGATGTAAAACATGAATCTTGAATGATATTTATCATGATTTTGATATTTAGGTCGTGAATCCCCATTGGAAATTATGTTTTGTTTTTAGAAAATGTGTGTTATAAGCACGTTGATGTTGAATATTTGAGATATTTTGAATGATTTGATGTTTTGGTCTTAATGGAGTTGTTTTGAGTGTGAAAGAAATCCACAACGTGGTTGATTTGGATAGATGAGAAGGATGATGGCTCCCAATGTATATTTATATATTACTGAAATTGTTTTATTATGGATTGTCTTTGAAATGATCTGAGCTAAGTCCAGGAGAAATCTTTAGCACTGAGTGGGAGGTATAAAGCAACCTTACTTCCCTAGAACTACGTGCCCCCGTAGGAGTGAGCCTAAGGCTGATTTATATAGTGATCACTAGTTTGTGTGGATTTGATGTAGATAGTCCTACTCCTATGACAAGGATAGGACGGCTCTCCCCAACGTGGGTCGTACGTGGGACTCCATGTAGCTCACATGGTTTATGTCGGTTATAGGATCTCCCAGTGTGTGTGTGTTTCCTTGTGTCTATGGTGAATGGTGAAGTGATTTAAAAGGGTAATTGTCAAAGTTATTCTTTTGAAAGATTTAAATGATATTTACATTATGAGAATTGATATTCTTGATGAACTAAAAGTGATTGACCAATTATATGATGACTCACATGTGTTATCGTACTTATTTCATCCTCTCATGATTATGATAATTTTCTTTGGGCTATGTGAGTCTTTCATACATCCTGCATATTTCTTATAAATATTTATGATGATGATGTTTATACAACTGAATACACCCCCATATACTCGGTTCTTTTTCATGGTACTAACCCACATCTTCAGATATGGGTTGTATTTTCTCAATATGTAGGTTCAGGTGCTCAGTTCCAGGTTTGACAGTGATTCTTCGGGAACGCTATTCTATATCCTCTATTGTGGTGAGTCCTCATGTTCTGAGGACGTGATGTCTGATGTTGGTTTCACGAAATTATTTACAGTTGATAACTGAGTATGAGTCAGTTGGGGCATGTCTCAATGGTTTGCTGGTTTTATTGATTTTCTTAGAGGCTTGTTAGACTAGTATAGATGTTGGAAGTTGACTAATAAGTCATATTTTGTTATCTTTCTGAAATTCTTTTATTCTTCAATGATGATTACTCTATTGATATTTGAGGGTTATTTATGGAAACCCCGTTGATTTGTGTTGAACTAAATGAAAATGGCTCAAAGGGTTAGCTTGGGGCTACGAGTGATGCTCCGGGACCCATTTTCCAGGGCGTTACAGTAGACAGGGATGCTTGACATGCCACTACCTTGCCCAGTTTTCTTCTAAGAGGATAGTTCCACGTTGCACTGCATGTTCCTGCAAACCAAGTAAAAGAGGTGAAAAATACCTATTTGTTCAAAAGTTGTAAATTGAAATTATAATTTAAAGAGTGGATTTCAGATATTCAAACTAGTATTGTCTCCGTTTGTGGAGGTCTCTGACTGGCGTGGCAATAACTGAAATGTAAATAGCCTCCGTCGGCTGAGTAGCTGCTTGAAAGTAAAAAGCCTCTGTTGGCTGAGTAGTAATAAAAATGTAAATAGCCTCCGCCAGCTAAAATATAAATAGCCTACGTCGGCTAAGCATCTATTGAAATGTAAATAGCCTCCGTCGGCTGAGTAGGAACTAAAATAGAAATAGCCTCCGTCGGCTGAAATATAAATAGCCTCCATCGACACAATTGCTAATAGTAAATGCCATCCGACTGGCGAGCAATGCTCGAAAAGTAAAGCCTCATACAGTGGATGTCCGCTCCGCTTGCTTATGTACAATCTTCAGAATATGAATCCCGACTTTGTTTGCTTATGTACAGTCCTCAAAACTCAAAAGCTTGACTTTGTTTACTTAGATACAGTCCTCGAAATACAAAATCTCAACTTTGTTTGCTTAAATACAGTCCTTGGAATGCGAATGCTCAATTTTTGTTTGCTTATATACAGTCCTCGAAACACGAAAGCTCAACTTTTGTTTGCTTATATACAGTCCCCAAAACATGAAAGCTTGACTTTTGTTTACTTATATACAGTCCCTGAAATACGAAAGCTCGACTTTTGTTTGCTTATATACAATCCTCGAAATGTGAAAACACAATTTTTATTTGTTTATGCATAGTCCTTGGCTCGCAAAATCTTGACTATGTTGAAGTCAGACGACACCCTTCGATTTGTGGAGTTATTCGGCATAGTCAGGTGGTTGGTTCCAACTTGTGGAGTTTATTGGGAGAAGTAAATAACCTAATCTTCTTATGAGGATCCTCTTTTCTTCGTTTCCAACCTGGGGTTTTAGAATGTACCTACGAAAGAATTTGAATAAAACTCTTAAAGTATGTGAGGATCAGTATAAATATATGTAAAGAGAATAAAGTAAGGGAAGAATATTTGGTTCATATTATGGTGATAAGATGTATGATGTTCTCGATCCTGTCGCAAAGTTTGACTTGATGTCGTCTTTCGATTCCTATTTTCCTGTGCTCAAAGAAAAATTCTTAGTTGGGAGGGGGTGTTGATTTGTGTTGATAGCTTCTCATGCCATTCCCTATTACCATCCACTATTTTCCTCAAGATCCTCTTGATGTTCTTTTTTGCAGTCTCAACCGCTTTATTCATTTATGGTTGATATACTGTGGAATTTCGATGAGAGATCTTAAACCTTTCACAAATATCTCTTATTAGTCGCTATTGAGATTAGCCCTATTATTTGTTATGATTGACTCTGGAATTCCAAACCGACAGACTAAGTTGTTTCGAACAAAATTTGCCAACACCTTCTTGGTTACGGCCTTATGTGTTAAGGCCTCAACCCACTTTCTGAAGTAATTGATAGCAACAAGATAAAACGATATCCATTATATGCAGGAGGCTCTATGGACCCAATAACATCCATGCCCCAAGCGGCAAACGGCTAAGGATAACCCATCACATTGAGCTCATTTGGCGGAACTCATATAAAGTCTTTGTGAACTTGACATTGGAGACACTTCTGCATGTATCGAATGCTATCCCTCTCCATGGTCATCCAAAAGTATCCAACTCTCAAGATCTTCTTTGCAAGCATGAAACCATTCATGTGAGGTCCACATATCCCCGCGTGTATCTCCTCTAACAATCTTGTGGCCTCCGTGGAATCAATGCATCGTAACAATCCCAACTCTAAAGTTCTCATATACAGGATTTCTTTGTTAATAAAGAAGTTATTGGCCATCTTTTTTAAAGTCCTCTTCTATTTGCCGGTAGCGCCTTCTGGATATTCCTCTGCTTCGAGTAGCCTCTTGACGTCATAGTACCATGGTTTTCCAACAGGGTCTTCATCTACATAGAAATAGTATGCTTGTTTGTTGTGTATCTCCACCTTGATGAGATCGATGTAATTCTTATCCAGATGCTGAATCATTGAGGATATTGTCACCATGGCATCGACAAACTCATTTTGAATTCGAGCGACATGTTTGAATTAAATCTTCGTAAACCTTTTACTCAGCCCCTTAACACATTGTACATAAGGAAGGATTTTGACATTCTTGGTGGTCCATTCTTCTTGCACCTGATGGATCACTATATCTGAATATCCTATCACCAATAGCTCCTTGATGTGTATGTCTACTGCCATCCTAAGTCTGAGGATGCAAGCCTCATATTCTGTCATATTAGTCGTGCAAGGAAACCTTATCTTTGCCAAGATCGCGTAATGTTAACCTATTTTTGAAACTAAAATATCTCCAATTTTGACTCTTTTAAAGTTTGTTGCTCTATCGAAGAATATTCTCCATCCATCATATGGTTCTGAGATGTCTTCTCCTACAAACAACACCTCTTCATCAGGAAAGTAAGTATTGAGTGGAATGTAATCTCGATACACTAGATATTCTGCTAGATGATCAGCCAAAGCTTGTCCTTTGATGGCTTTTTATGTTACGTACCCAATGTCAAACTCACTTAATAAAATTTGCCATTTTGCTAATTTTCCAGTAGGCATTGGCTTCTGAAAGATGTACTTGAGTGGATCTATTCTTGAAATCAAGTACATGGTATATGCAGACAGGTAGTGCCTCAACTTTTGCGCAACCCAAGACAATGCACAACAAGTTCGCTCTAACAATGTATACCTTGCTTCATATGATGTGAACTTCTTACTCAGGTAGTAAATGGCTTGCTCTTTCCTCCCGGTATCATCATACTACCCTAACACACACCCAAATGCATTATCCATAATAGATAAATAAAAAAGCAACGTCTTTCCCAGTTCTGGTAGAGCCAACACTGGTGGGTTAGACAAATACTCCTTGATTTTGTCAAAAGCCTTTTGACATTCTTCAGTCCATCCAGTGGTGGTATCCTTGTTCAATAACTTGAATATAGTTTCACAAATTATCGTGGACTGGGCCATGAACCGACTGATGTAATTGATTCTTCCCAAGAAGCTCATTATGTCCTTTTTAGTTTTAGGAGGTAGTAAGTCTTGGATTGCTTTTATCTTGGATAAATCCAACTCTATACCTCTCCTACTAACAATGAATCCCAATAACTTTCCTGTAGTTACTCCAAAGGTGCACTTGGCTGGATTTAACTTTAGGTCGTACCTTCACAGCCTTTCAAAGAACTTTTGTAAGTTATCCAGGTGATCTGAACTCCTTTTGGACTTGATAACGACATCATCCACATACACCTCGATCTCTTCATGGATAATATCATAAAAAGGGTAGTCATGGCTCTCATATATGTTGTACCTGCATTCTTGAGTCCAAATGGCATTATCCTGTAGCAGTATACTCCCCATAGAGTGATAAAGGCTGTCTTTTTTGCATCGTCCTCGTCCATCAGGATTTGATGATAGCCCGCAAAACAATCAACCAATGATTGTAACTCATGTTTTGCGCAATTATTAATAAGAATGTGAATGTTTGGGAGAGGATAATCATCCTTCGAACTAGCCTTGTTGAGACACCAATAATCCACGCATATTCTTATTTTTCCATCCTTCTTTGATACTGGCACGATGATGACCAACCAGGTGGGATAAGTTATGACCCTTATGATGTTAGCTTCTATCTTCTTGGTCACCTACTTCTTGATTTTCAAACTCAAGTCGGGTTTGAATTTCCTCGTCTTTTGCTTCACGAGTGGACATGCAAGATTAGTCAGAAATCGATGCGAGATGATATCAATGCTTAAACTAGGCATGTCATTGTAATACCAAGCAAATACATCAATGTATTGCTTGAGCAGACTTATTAATCCCTGTTTCTTTTCACCCTCTAAGTGTATGCTGACTCGTATTTCCTTTACTATTTCTTCATTACCCAAATTGATGACTTTAGTTTCGTCCATATTAGGCTTCTTCTAACTATCAAGTTGCCCGATCTCCTACGGTAAGTTTTCAGGCATCATGCTTTCATCGTACTTCTCGTAATCTTGCTCTTCGCTTACATTTTGCACAATGGATTCATTACATGTCATAATCGTGGGACGAGGATTTTTATTAATATTTGTGCTGAAAAGTATAAAAAGCGAGAAAAGTAAATATATATTAAAAATAGAAAAATAGGTTTTGAAAATAATAAAAATAGGTTTTGAAAATAATAACTTTTATTAATAAAAGCACTAGGCTTTGGCAAGAGGCAAGTAGCAGAAAGAGCTTCGACATGATTCAAGCCTCAAATATATTTTTTTTAAAGCAACAACAATCACGCACTACCAAGACTCCTGACGGAATAGGAATGGGCTAATAGTCCAATTCTGCAGGACTTCTCCAGGTTCAGCGTACCGGATGGTGAACTTTGTGAAATCTATCACCGATTCTTCATCAGTAACGGCCACAAATAGATTTTCTATCCCTTCTATGATATCTTCGTCAACTGTTTACCCTGAAACTGGGACTTGGGTGTGCATGAATACCCTCATTCCAAATTTTTCACTGCAAGCTCCTCTGGGCTCATATCTAAGACCTCTAGTACCTCTTTGATGTTTCAGCTGGATTGGCTCGACCATACCATCGGCTCTCGATCCTAGCCCTGTCTTGGGCCGATACCCATATTTCAGCATCTACGATGCAACCATCTTTTTAGCACTCGACATTTTCCTTTCAGCTGGATCTTTTTTCTCATCGATCCTTGTAGCTTGTATAATCTCCAAGGTATGGAAAGTGGCTCCATCTAACTCCTCGATGATCGGGACTGAATTGACAAAATATATGGGATGACTGAGCTCCCCATGGACAGTAACTTCTGTGCTACAACACTCAAACTTCATGCACTGAAGAAGAGTGAAAGGAACAGCTCTTGCCATATGGACCTATTGCCTTCCCAGTAACAGGTTGTAGCTAGACGACACTTCCATGAATTAAAAAGGATAGGAAATTCTGATGGTTCTATCTACAGTGTCAAGTAAATTTCTCCAATAACACTCCTTTGCGACCCATTAAAGGCTCAGACCTTTACCCGACTCTCCCCTATGTCTTCTATATTCACACCCAAATCCCTTAGGGTGGAGAATGAACAAATGTTACAACTTGAACCACCATTGATTAAGACCCTATTCACAATTTTATCATGATATTTGACTATAATATGGAGTGCTTTATTGTGTGTCGCCCCTTCTGATGGTAACTCATCATCATGGAAAGAGACTTTGTTTGCCTCTACCACTCGCGTGATTACTGCAACCAAAGTCTCGCTAGTGGTCTCCTTTGGTATGCTAACCCCACATAACACTTCTATCAAAGCATTTCTATGGGCTACAAAACTTGTAAGCAAGGACATGACAGATATGTGGGCCGGTGTGTTCTTGAGTTGATCTTCGATGGAATAGTCCTTAGGTTGTATCTTTTTTTCTAAAATTCTATAGTTTCGGCATTTGTGATATTTCTCCCCAAGTTCTGATCTTTCCCGAGAGCTCCACGATTTGTTTCTTCTAGTGTGTAACACCTCCCTGACCTGGTCATCCCTTGAGCCGCAGCAATTTCTATCATTTTGTCCTTGGCCTTAGCTCGATAGTCCCATGGAACTGCCTTAGTGTCATAGTCGAGCCTTACAGTGGCTAATGTGGTTACTATGACTCTTGGAAGGTAGGTTTGAACAATTATAGGCTTCCTCAACTGAACTGTGATAAACGGTTGTGATGGGGATGTAGTGGCAATTTCTCTATGTTCCATATGGACACAATTGTTTCTTCCAAATCATACTCCTCCTCTAAAGTAATCATATTGACTTCTCAATTTTCATGATTTGGCATGAGGTTATTGTTCACATTTGGAGCTACGGCGGTGCATTTGATTATACCCCTACTTATGAGAGACTCAATTTGATTCTTCAAGATGTAGCAGTCTTCTGTGTCATGCCCCTAGACTCCTAAGTGTTAAACGCACCGCTTGCTTTCGTCAAAGTTTTCAAATGTTGGATCAGGGGCCTTTTCCTCAATTGGATGCAACAAACCAGCTTCCCTTAATCTCTTAAACAACTGGGCCAAAGGTTCTGCAATTGGTATGTAGGTGCAAGTATTTCTAGCTTCAAAATTTGGATGTGGTCTGGGCGCATAGGATGGTCTATTTTGGTGAAGTGGAGCTTGGACAGGGGCATACGGTCTTGGTGGATTTTGGTATGTAGGAGCTCGAGGTAGATTATAATATAGTTGAGTATTGTACACTAGGACATGTGCAACAATTTGGGGGTTGTTAGGGTAACAGTAGAAATAATTTCCAGGTTGATAGTATGGTGTGGCGGCTAAGACATCTTTCCTTTTTTTTCTTATTACCATTAATGGGACCATTCTACATGTCCTTACTTGCAGCTTGTAGTGCAACCATAGATTGGATCTTCCCTGATTTGATGCCTTCTTCTATGAAGTCCCCCATCTTGACAAACTCTGCAAACTTTTGGCCCATTATTAACATCATCTTATCAAAATAAACACCTTTTGAGTTTGGATAAAATACTTGGAGAGTTCGTTTTCAACCAATTGAGGCTGGATCCTAGCAGCCTTAGCCCTCCAATGCCATGCATATTCTTGAAATGATTCTGATGGCTTCTTCTGTATATTGGCTAATGAGAACCTATCTGGGGCAATCTCGGTTTTAAACCTAAAGCGATTCATGAAGTCCTCAGCCATTTCCAGCCAGTCACGCCACTTGTAGGGGTCCTGTTGGGTGTACAAAGTCAAAGCTTCCCCTGATAAACTCCATATGAATAGCTTCATTCTCAACTTCTCATTACTTCCCACACCAACCAACTTATCACAGTAAGCCCTCAGATGTACACGTGGATTACCCTTTCCATCAAATACATTGAACTTTTGTGGTGTGTACCCCACTGGGATGTCTATGTCTGGATGAATACATAAGTTATCGTAGTCCAAGCTTTTAGTCCCTCTACTGACCTGCATATTTCTAAATTCTCTTGAGACTTTTAAATTGGACTGGTAACGACCCTTCTTCACTTGATTGAACATCCTTTCCTAACCTTGCATATTGATCCACCTCATATGGAACCTTAAGAGTAGCAGATATTGTGAAGGCAGGAGCTTCGGTAGCGTATACAAGTGCCACAGGTATCTCACAAGTGACATGTGCCTCAGGTATATGCTGCATCTCTGGATATATGGGAGTAGTAAAGTTTTGAGCAGGAAACGAATAAGCAGGCTCCATCTCGGCAGTGGGTTAAAGAGCTGCTATGGCTTGAGCGTATGGTACATTTTTTGGTTAGTAGGAGCGCCTGGAGGTAGTTCAATACTTGGATCCCGCAACTGAGCGGGAAAGCTAGCTATTGTAAGCTTGGTTAAATCTCGTATTTGACGTAGCTCTTCTTTCAAGATTTTAATTTCTTGCGCCATGTTGGCCATTTGTTCGTTGTTTTGGGTGTCTGATGGCCTCTGGGAACTCTCGGTGTCATCTACTGGGATCATCATAGCTTTGTTGGATTGGTCCTTGTTAGTCATATTTCCTTTGGACCGAAGGTTGTATTAGGATTCCGCCAATTTTTCAATTGACACAAATCAACTTTCTTTTTATTTTATTTGGGGAATTAATAAACAAAAGGAAAGATAGAAAGAAAAGAAAAAGGAAACTATGTTAGTTTGGGCAATAATGAAAATGTAACAAGTAACATATATATACGCCAAGATAACGCCATGTTAGTTGATGATAAATGTATATTTAAACACATTTGGATTTGAGAAAAATCACAACTTTCATTGAACAATGGTGTTTCAAAAGGTTACATCAAAATAGATCAACGACAACTTGAAAGAAAGTGAAAGGATGACCGCAAGGACTTACAATGGGGTAGGCCATGTGGCTCTTTCGTGGGAATATAAAAATTACAATAGGAAAGAAAGTCTAAGGCCAGGTGGCATCATCATCATCATCTCTACCCTTATCAAAATAGGATTTTGGATGGTACTCCGGGGATCCCTCTAAGTCATGATCAGGTGCCAAGTCTACCTTCATCACCCCTCCGTCTTCAGGATCATAAATATTAGAGCCTATCTCTGAGCCTTCCTGAGGGTCTTATTCTATTCATTTTGGGTCTACCTCAGGGTCTTCTTTGGTTTCTTCCTCCAGGTCCTCTTCGGGGTCTTCTTCTTCTTCCTCCTCCTCTGGGTTTCCTCTGGATCTTCTTCAGGATCCTCTTCGATCACTGGAATTAAATAATCAAAAGAACCTGGGATTATTTAGTTATACATAGCTGTAGTGATATCCATGCAGGAAAGCACCTCTCTCTTAACCCATTGGACGCACCAAGGGTCTGTGAGTCCTTGAAAACCATCTTCGCTCGGTTTGGCTATGTAACTCACGGTGGTGCGCCACGCATAATATTCCAGTGTGCACTATTTTTGTCCTTCTATCCTCAACATAACCATGTAATCCCACTCTATTTGCAGGTTCGCCACTCATGCAGTTGGAATCAAAGTGCCATAATTGTCTTTATGAAGCACCATTGTAGACCAAAGCGGGATATCCTAGATGATGCCAAATTGTCTAAGAACCCACAGAGGTGCATATGGTTGGATACCACATAGCCCAATCAGCTCAATGAAGTATAAATGCCTAGTTCTGATGAAGACATATCCCCCTATCTAAGAGTACTTCCATTGGATGGAATCACTAGTAAGATTATTTAAAAACTCACGCCACTCCTCCCCCCAGTTGGCGTGATCCAATACCTTAAGCGATCCTCATGACTTTGGATCCAGCTGTGTGCATCGATCGTATAGTCCATATGTGGAAGGCGATGATAGAAGTGTTCTATCGCCCAGATCTGCAACAGCAGGTTGCAACCCCTAAAGAAGTCATGTCCCCTAGAGCAGGCGAATAATGACCCGAATACCTCTGCAAGTATCATGTGCACTAAAGTGAACCTCTGTGGATCTGCAAAGACATTCATTACAACCGGTATAATATTAATGTCAACATAATATCGTCTCATTGGGAAAATCATGATTCCCAAAAATGCCAAAACGAAAACCCTTGGTCGCATATGCACCCATTGTCTGCGGGTGCAAACAAACTCATTCCTGTGCTCATCACAATTCTTCACGCGGCCAAATTTTCTAAAAAGGTAATCCAGTTTTACCTTTCCATCCTTCACGTTCCTTAGTGAAGAAAATATATCTAATCCCAAAAGCCTCAAGAAATCCTCCTTTCTTACAGGTGACGGGAGTACCAACAGCTTCCCTTGAAGTGGCAGCTCAGAAAATTCACTGACTTCCTCCAGTGTAGGGGTGATCTCGAAGTCCAAAAACTTAAAGGTCACTATGTTTGGGTCCTAGAGCTCCGTCAACAGTGCAATGAGGGTCTTATTGGCTCGAATTCTCATTAATGACAATAGAGCCCCCAAATGTTCCCAAACTTCCGCACCATGTGCCACACAAATGTTTCCCCACCAATTTTGTAGGCTATCAGGGGCAGAGATGACCATTTGGATGTTTGGCAAATTTGGATTGATATTTATCTGGTAGGAAAAAGAAGAAGGTATAGTAAGTCGTTTATCTCAAATCCATTATGTGTTTTAGTTTAGATCGTCAACATCAATCATCACACAAAAATATGTCAACAGGTTGGTAACCTTTGACAAAAGGGTGGTTTCCTAATTGGGATGACGATGCCTTGGACCATCATGCCTAAGGTTTATCCGACATGACCTATTTCTAGGGTAAGATTTTTCCCTAAATGTTTGAGAGTGGGATTGAATAGCTGCGAGAAGGTGCACTAACCTAATTGCACCAATTCTGAAACTAAGTAATCCAAAGAAGGTTTGGGGGAGTGTAGATACACCCCCCGTGTGAACCACAGTGTGTAAATTGTGTACGGCCAAAGACTCGATAGGAAAATGCAAGTGATAAAGCAGTAACAAGCAGTTTTGTTCAAACAAATAAGGAACACAATTTTTTATTTGGTTTGCGTCCTTTCACACAGAGTATGATATAAAGATATGTAAAGCAAATAACGTAATAAAGCATAAAAATCTCAAACTAACCATGTTAAGGTTAAATCTAAGTTCACAAAATCTCAGCGGAGTCGCCATTTTGTCGCGCCCTATTTCGAACCGATTGAAACAGCATACATAGTGTGGTGGCTACGTGTTTAATGTGACTTTTGGATTTTGAAAATTCATTTTTTTAGAGTCGCCACCTAATTTTTTAGAAAAATTAGGAAAAAACCATTTTTTATGTAGAAAACTCTATTTTGGTCTATTGAAAACATTTTGATATTCTGAGTAAAGGTTTTTATTACTCGAGGGGAAGGTATTAGGCATCCCTCAGAGCCTATCCGAAGATAGTCCTTACGCTTAATTTAGAAAAATATTGCTTTTATTTATTTGCGAAAATGGTGATAAGAAAACCTTCATCGCTATTTTCTACTTGTTATTTTATATATATATAAAAAAACTTAAGGTATAACAAACGTGATGCTACCATGTATAAGAAAATAATGCAATCATCACTTAAATGTATATATGTTACATGAATATTTTAAGATATGAAAATAGATTTTTAAAAATTTTTATGATATGGATAAGATAAAAACTTTATTATCTTTATATGTATAAATTGAATAGGTAAATAAAATTTATAAAATATTTTAAGGCGTGGAATAATTTAAGACAAAATACGAATATGAACATATTTGAAAGTACAAAAAAGATGTAAAATTTTACTTAGTTTATGAAACTTAAATAGATATAGATTTAGAAATAAGCCAAAAGCAAAATGTGACACAAATTGAGGTAATAATAATAATAATGGTGATACTAATAATATTAAGAATGTTATTAATAGTAGTAGTAATAGTAATAGTGTACTAGTACTACTAGTACTAATAATAGTACTAGTACTAGTACTATTATTAGTAGTACTGTACTAGTACTAGTACTACTAATAATAGTACTAGTAGTAGTAGTAGTACTAATACTAATACTAATATTACTAATAATAATAATAATAATAATGGTGATACTAATAATATTAATAACGATGTTAATAGTAATAATAATAATAATAATTGAATAAGTAATAAATATTATGGTGTAAATAATAATGGTAATAATGGATATGATGTGAAATAGTTATTGTGAAAATAATACGATGTACCTTGTACATGATAGCAAAAGAATGTATATACCTCATGTTTTCTAATCTCTTCAGAATCTGAAACCCCGAACGAAAATAAAAATATGAAAAAGCTTGAACGTTAGAGTTATGTACTAAAAGAAAAGTTTAAAGTTGATGAATAAACTCATTTGGAAAAATCTAAAATTTTGATACCTTTCTCGATTAATTTAAAACTAAAAATCTATTTATTTATCTTTTGTTATAGTTTAAAGAAAAATGTGAAGGTTGCTATGCTAATATCATTTAAGATATCGGTAAGAAGTTTTCCAAAAGAATTAGACGATTATGAAAAAATATTTTCCTTAGCGATAGCCGCATGTTATTTTGTGAAATCGAAACGTTAAAACTACTTCTAAAGGATTGGCAAATAATAAGATAGCATAAATTTAATAATTAATTAAAGTTATTAAAAAAATAAAAAAATTCAATAACAAAAGTTAGTATCATCCTAAAACTCAACGTGACGAGTATAAATTAAATTCAAAGAAAATAAGAGATACTAGACTCCATTTATGAGTTGGGCTTTTAATTTGCTCGACTTCGACGCTCTCGTGGTCCTAGTGGCGGTTGACCCAATTATTGGGTCAAAAAATGAGTTCCATTGTGTAACTCCGGCTCCCGGGTTCACATGTGAAATAAAAAATATAAAGATTAGTAACTAGAAAAATAAAAATAAGATAAGGATAAGTGAGTAGTAAGATAAAAAAATTATGTGCAATTGAGAGGAAACATGCTTTGAATGACAGCATTCTGTAACAATAAAACTAACTATTTCCTTGTGAGATCATGCAACAGTTTTTTTTTAAAATAAAACCAAGAAAAGTTGCAATTTTGGGATAAATCGTACCATTGTTCACATATTTGATTAATCTAAAGTACTACTCTGCCTTTGGGAATTCTTAAGTACATTTATTTTGTCAAATACTTATTTCAATTCGTCTCATAATAAATAAAATCACAGATTCTAAACACACGCCTAAGAAAATAATCAAACGAGGACCAAATAGCATTCAAAAGACTACATTATCTCTAGGAATATGAAGGATATTAACCCTTCGCAGAGCAATTCACTGGGATTTTCTCAACCATGAATCGTCTCTGAAATTCGGAGAATTTCAAACTTGAATCGCACAAATAAGAAAATCAAAACCCAACAAAGAAACGAAAAGTGGATGCTTGCGAGAAAGGATGAGTTGTTGCGTAACTATGGCTTGGAACTCAAGGCTTAAAGCTGATTTAATGACACAATAACAAAAGATACAAAATAGATGACACACTTCAGACAAGAATATAAAGACTTGGTTAAAAATTATGATCATGTTCATGCGATAGAACCAAGTTACATTAACCTGCAAAAATTTGTATGAATCAAATTTCAAATCTTAAACCTGCGGAGCCTCTTTTCATGTTAAATTAGAGGTTGAGAATTCAATTAGGCACACAGCTGGACCAAGATGCTTTAAGCAACTAAAGCCATGTTCTAGCATTCAAGTAAAAAGTCGAAAAGACTTCATGATGAAGAACCACCATACATAAAGTTTTTAGCATTTTGGAGCCCTTTTGACGCAAAACCCAAGGCTGCGAACGCCTATTAAGGGCACAGCTGGACAGCAAGTAAATCAAAGTCTATTATTATGTCTTGAAACGTCCAAATGGTCACAACGCTGATCTTCACAAGACACCAACCGGACACCAACTGTGAACCTCGCAGAACTTGCTCAAGGATGGTCCACAAGTTGACAACATTTGACTGACACTTAATCATGGGTAAGCAACGTGAACGATCAAAGGATATTTTTTATTTCATATTTTTGTAACCAGAACAAATCAACTAGATTGGATAACCACCATACCAAACACGACCAGTGAAATATAAAGCTAGAATAAGAATCACGTAATTAAAGCGGGATACGTTTTACCCTTGCATGTATTCACAAGACCCCTTTTCCTTGAAAGTAATTCTTATATTGCTAATTTCAAATCACTGAAAACTATCTTAACAGACATGACACATAGTAATGTCTAACTCGTATAAGACACCGCACACCATGGACAACATAATGATTCAAGAAAATTTATAATCAAATAGCAAAGTTAAAAAGAAACTACTTCTTGTGGGGCAATTAATGCGAAGGCGATGGAAGAAAGTAGCCCCTTTGATCTTAAAATGTTTCTCACCTAAACTAAAAAATGGTGAGTAACCAGAATACTCTAAGGTATTTTTTTTTGAATTCGAAAAAACAAGCAAAACAGAGAGCTATCCTCAAACCAATCCTTAACATTCCACATAAACGGGAGGATTCTTTCCAAGTTAAGCTACATTCGAGGAGTATACGAAATCCATTATAGTGACAAATTTTTAACCTTGTTATTGATACTAAACAAACCCAAAGCTTATGAACACGATAATTTTGGGGTATTCGTGGACGCCCCTAAAATGACCAGTGGAATCAAAATATCATTTAGATGGCTTCACATCTTAGCTAAAAGTAGCACAAAGTAGGGGGTCCTTTCACAAAATTGCGATAAGAAATCGACATCAAACAGGAAATTAGTTTCCATGATACCATTTAAGCTAAACAAACGACAATATCAACATGACTGAAAAGGGGTAGGCAATGGTGAACCACAAGGCTAATTTCTCAATTTTCAAAGCTTCCAAGCACTAAATTATTCAAAAGAAAAGAAAAAAAAAGTGAAGCCAAATTCGTGAACTTCTTTTCCCGAAAACAACATCGTAGTCAAACGATAAGAAAGAAAAATTGCATATTCATACACGAATCAATTTCTAGCATCAAAAGTAGCATACTTTGCATTTTACATCCAATTTTTAGAACTAATTGAATCAAAAATTAAACACTCACCGTCAAAACTAATTTCAGAGATAACAACAACGTAAAATTGATATACAACGAAATTTAAGCCTAGTCTTTGATATTAACAACAACTTGGAGTTTGATTGAAACTCATTTATTTCAATCACATCAACATGAGATTTTACATTATATGCAATAAACACATGGTTATGAACTCAAACGAAGGAAAAGGGAGATGAAAGGACAAAATCAGTACCTTTTCTATGGTAGCAGAACTGGAGCTTCTACGTCAAGAATTTTCCAGCGACGAACTGGATTAGGACTCCGAACTCAGAGATTTCCTCACAAAATTTTGCTTCTTCCTCCAATTCTTTTCTTCTCTGATTTCTAAAGCCCCTTTTCCAAATCTTTTTTTTTTCTTTTCTCCTTACTCTTTCTTCTTTTTCCCAATTCTTTCTCCTGTCCCTAAAGGAATGGACGTAGCCCCTTTTATAAACACACTCTGGAGTGTGAGAGCTTCTCAATGAGGCTTCAAATTGAATTCAAATTCAAATTCAAATTGTTGATGGGACAATCCATAGGTTTTTAAAGAAAATAGAGAAAAGATAGGGATTTACCCCATTTTCAAGCTGATTTGAAAGGAATGAGGGATGAACATGAACTTGTTATCCTCTCCTCCAAGTTAACAGTTGAGAGGGTGAGACTTTTAGGCCCTCAAGCCATAGAAATAGGAGAAGGAGGGATTCACGCTGACAATATTTAATGGATTTGAGGTGAGAGATATGAATTCACAGGGATGAGATCTGGGTTCTTTGACTTGGAGGACTTCGATTGATAACCGTCACTGTTTGGCAGATTTTTAGGGTGGGAGGATGGGAGACGTAGGCAGTGGTTAAGATTTGTTGTGGTACGAGGTGGGGTGGTGGAGATGAGATAAAGGAGAGAGAAGGAAGAAGATCTCATTTATTAAGGAAAGGAATAAGATGTAATACTGCTTTTCTTTTCTTTTGGTAAGAGGCACGTGCTTGGTCCTTTCTTTTTTTCAAAGAGAATAGGTGTTTTGTGTACTGATTGTTGATCAAAATATGGTCCGTCCGATCATTTGTTTGGACGGTTAAAAATAAATATCTTATAATTAATATAAAACAAAAGTTGTATATATATGTATATATAAATATCCATATATATATATATATATATATATATATATATATATATATATATGGATAAATTTAAGGAAAATGTTGATTTAAAATTATTTATTTTTGATTTGTTCGGTTTTGATCAAAATAGTCTGAATTTAAAATAAAAACAAATTATAATATTAATATATATAAACAATTAAAAATTTAGGACCCTCGGATTGGGAAGAAGAATTAACGAACTAACTTAGTTTGTGCTAGTCGGGTGAAATAAAAATAAAACTGCATTGTTGGTCCGAATACTCTTTTCCACTGAAATTAGTTTTATCGATGCTCCCTGCTATCCTAAAATTATTTTTGGTTTAAACGTATATAAATTACATGCATAACATGTATAAGCACATAATTTAAACATCTTTTTTTTAATTTAATATTAATAATATATATAATAATATATAATATAAAATAAAATATTTATTTTATATAAAAAATATGCATATATATATATAATCACAATATCGCCTAAAGGATAAAATTAGAAAGAATGCGAATACGATTACCACAAGATATTTTTTGTGATTTTGATGTTAAAATACTTGATTATATTTAATTAAAATAGTCTTATGATATGATAAAAATAAACTCCCTCTTATTTAAAATTTTGTAGCAATAGAGATAAAAATATGAACCTTATTATTTTTATTTTTTAAAAATTATTTAGGGCCAAGCACATCAATAAAATTAATTAGAGGAAAAGAGCGAGCCAAAATTGGGTGTCAACACTCTCATCCAGTTACTTCATGATATTCATTTAGTCAGTTATCATCCCATGCATATGAACCCATGTATATCAGCCTAACTCACTTAGCATACCAAAATATTTCATGTACTGATGTATACTCTTTCTTTGGGCTATGATGTCTCATAACATAGGTTCGGATGCTCAGGGTCTTGATCGTACTTAGCAGCTCAGGTTATCAGCAACATATAGTGGTGAGTCCTCATAGTTTGAGGATAAAGTTTATCTTTTTTAGTATTTCAGCAGTTTAGTAGTCATGTCAGTCGGAGTTAGTTGGGGGCTTGTCCCATCAACTCCATATTTAGAAAGATAGAGGCTTTTAGATTAGAACAGTCAATTTTTTAAGTTTTTCAGATGTTATTATCAATACATTCACTTATTATTTTAGTATTTTGAGAACATTGTAGAATTTCAGTTTTTTACATATGTTTTTAGTATTATTATTCAGTGCTCACAGCAGGTACCAGTCATGGGTTAGCTTGTGATCCTTCGGGGTCGTAAGTACCGTGTGACGTCCAGGGTGTAGACTCGGGGCATTACACCAACTTAGCAGACTAATAAAAGAAGAAAACTAACAAATTTTGTTTCAGTATATATATAAGCAAGGGAAAAGGTAAGGCTGAGGCCTCGTCCTCCCTAAAATATTTGAGGAAGCTGATGAGCAACACTCATTATAGACCACTTACAATGTTAGAACATTCGAAAATAGAACGAATGATTTTTGGGCCACACAATCTCATTAGTTATGAACCAGCTAACCTAACTTTCAAACTTAGACCAGACATGCGGGTGGACAAACAGTAGATCTTACCGATCAACAATTTAAGAATATCCTTCAATAAGACACCCAAAAACAATAGATACTTCATTTCAGTCTTAAATGCTTTAAGTTATTATTTTACTGAGAAAAATAATACTAACAAATTTAAATTTTATGTTGTTCTTAGGGGACATGTTCTCCACTTTCGGATCTCGCAAAGAGAGAACGTGTTTTTTCCTCTGACTTTCTCTCTCATTCACGGGACACAAGGAGTATTTCAGACATAGATAAAAGTGATAGACTTTATAAAAGACTATACAAACCCTCTCTATAAAAGCTTCAATGACCTCACAGAGGAATTAGACTATGCCCAAGCAAATCTAGGGATAAATTATTATATAACTCCAGCTCTAAGACCAAATATTAAAGAATTTCCCCAATATAATATCAAAAAAGACAGATAAAATTATATTCTGTGATCATTATTCTTCGATGACCAAAGCTTTTAGAAGACAAAATCACGCAAATAAGATTCTAAGACAAGATAATAAAAACCTTATAAATGAAAAAGAACAAATGATAGACCATATAGGTATTTTAAAAGATTGTATCAAAGTTCTTCATTATGAATTATCCCAAAAAACTCAGCAAACCTATTGTAAGTCCCCGTAAAAGTTCTATTTCAGTTTAGTCCCATATATCTTGTAATAAGGGGTCTCAGACTTAGAAATATTCAGCTAAGTGCTAACACTTAGAATCATTTTTAGCCTTCATAATTGGATGATCTTATTTTCGATCCTTACGACATTAGAATGTCAATTTTTAAGTTGATTCATAATAAGGGATGTCAATAGGTCATATTGGGTGAGTTTTTGAATTTTCAATCGTCGTTTGAGTCACATTTGGATGACTAAAATAGCAATCCAACGCGATCTTGATGCGTCATGTTTGCTATCGCGTCGTACCCATCTACACAACACATCGGTGATCGCATTGACCCCATCGACGCGATGCATTGCCTATCATATCACAGGGTCAGTTTTGCTTATTAACTTTGAGTTTCCAAGGGCATTTAGGTCCTTTTTCCTTTACCCAATTCAGCCAAAACACAAATTAAGCTCCCAAAAGGGCAAAATACATTCATTCTTCAGAAATCCTCTCAAGAACAAAACCCTAGGTACATCAAGTTCAAGTTCAAGTTCCAAGAAATCCCCAACAATCTTCACGAAATCAATAACCAAGGTATGTTAGGTGTTCATACTTGGATTTGCTTCCACCCTTGGAGTTCAAGAACCCTTTTTAAAACTACAAGTTATCAGATTCATGATTTACATGTGTAAATTAGGTTGTATTCATGATTGTGTTATTGTATGGATTTTAATTTAAGATTTAATTATAAGTTTCATAAACAAAAGATAGCATGTATATTGATTGATGTAGTTCCCATGTTAAAACCCTTGAAATTGCAAGTTTAAGGTGTAGTCATGATGCTTATGTGTTGTTCATAACAATGAGCATTAATTATGCTCCCCAGGTGTTTGATAGAATGTCCATGTGAATTGAATAGTGTAATCATGAAATGTTATCATGTGTTCTCATTCATGTACAAGTTCATGACCTTCAAGTGTTTGACAAAATGTCTTAGTGAATGAATTGTGAACAATTGACTATTGTTATGCTTTTAAGATTTGTTATGTTTTATTAGTGATGCTATCGAGTCCTGGGGTATTTATTACCCACAATCTTGATATTTACTTAGTTGCAGTAGTTATAGAATACTCCCAGTAAAGGTCAAGAATAGTAGTACTCAGTCAGTAATAGAACTCAGTGAACTCAGTCCAGATCAATCAGTCAACACAATTAGTGTCAGTTCAGTCAAGCCTAGTACAATAGAGTGATTAGTTCAGTTGGTAGTAGGATTTAATATCAAGCAAACCTAGTGATGGGGGCATTCCTGCCAGCAGAGGGTTTGACCCTTAGTAGCAGTCCCTGTATTATAGAACTACGTAGCCAGTATAGGGTAAGTCATACTCCTGCCAGACTAGGGTTGATGCAATCATATATATATTTCATGAGTCTTCTTGTTAGATTAGGTTTGACCTAACTTTTCTAGTATCCCCTGGCAAGGTGCTAACCCCCTTCTAACTGGGGTCACAAGTTGGACCCTAACTCATTTTATAATCAAGGTATATCAGTTAGATGAACACTTTCACAGTTACAGTTTTAGTCTCAATATTTAGGAAAGAACTAAACAGTTCTACAGAACTATGGCTATTAGTCATCTGTTACTTAGCCATCAGAAATCAGTACTTCGGTATCAGACTAAACTTTCAGTTATTAGTATTCAGTTATCAAAACTCAGTACCTCAGTTTTACTCTAATTTAGATAGACGTGATATGCACAGTATTACATATTTAGCATGTTCAGTAGTGGCAGTTTTGCATATACTCTCATCCAGTTACTTCATGATGTTCATTCAGCTAGTTATCATCCTATGCATATGAACCCATGTATATCAGCCAACCTCACTTAGCATACTAGCATACTCTTTCTTTGTACTATGATGTCTCATATCATAGGTTTGGATGCTCAGGGTCCTGATCATACATAGCATCACAGGTTATCAGCAGCAGATATAGTGGTGAGTTCTCATATTTTAAGGATAGAGTTTGTCTTTTTTAGTATTTCAGCAGTTCAGTAGTTATGCCAGTCGAAGTTAGTTGGGGGTTTGTCCTATCAACTCCATATTTAAAAAGTTAGAGGATTCCAGACTAGCACAATCTATTTTTTTTAGTTTTTCATATGTTTTATCAGTACATTCACTTATTATTTTAGTATTTTGAGAACCTTATGGAATTTCAGTTTTACTTTTGCATATGTTTTCAGTATTATTATTAGTGATCATAATAGGTATCAGTCATAGGTTAGCTTGTGATCCTCCAGGATTGTAAGTACTGTGAGACATCCAAGGTGTAGACTCAGGGCATTACATCAACTTAGTAGACTAATAAAAGAAGAAAACTAATGAGTTTTGTTTCAGTATGTATACATGTAAGGGAAAAGGTAAAGCTGAGGCCTCATCCTCCCTAGAATATTTGAGGAAACTAATGAGCAACACTTATTATAGAACACTTACAATGTTGGAATATTTGAAATTAGAAAGAATGATTTTTGGGCCTCACAATCTCATCAGTTATGAATCAGCCAACCTGATTTTCAAACTTAGACTAGACATGCAGATGGACAAACAACAGATCTGCCTGATCGACAATTTATGAATATCCTACAATAAGACACCCAGAAACAATAGCTACTTCATTTCAGTCCTAAATGCTTTAGGTTATTATTTTACTGAGAAAAATTGCACTAACAGATTTAAATTTTATGTTATTCTTAGGGGACAGACACAAGGAGTATTTCAAACATGGATAAAAGTGATGGACTCTATATAAGACTGTACAACCTCTCTCTATAAAAGCTTTAATGACCTCATAGAGGCATTAGACTATGCCCGAGGAAATCTAAGGACAAATTATTATATTACTCCACCTCTAACACCAAATATGGAAGAAGTTCCTCAATATAATATCTAAAAAGACACAGATAAAATTATATTCTACGATCATTGTTCTTCTATGATCTAAGCTTTTAGAAGGCTAAATCACACAAATAAGACTCTAAGACAAGACGATGAAAACCTTATAAATGAAAAAGGACAAATGATTGAACATATAGTCATTTTACAAGATTGTATCAAAGTTCTTCATTATGAATTATCCCAATAGCCTCAGTAAACCTATTGTAAGACCCCGTAAAAGTTTTATTTCAGTTCAATCCCATATAGCTTGTAATAAGGGGTCTCAGACTAAGAAATATTCAGCTAAGTTCTAACACTTAGAATCAGTTTTAGCCTTCATAATTAGATGATCTGATTTTCAATCCATATAATCTTAGAATGTCGATTTTTAATTTGATTCATGATTAGGGATGTCTGTAGGTCATATTGGGTGAGTTTAAAAATTTTTAGACGTCATTTGAGTCACATTAGGATGACCAAAATAGCAAGCAAACGCGATCTTGATGCTTTGTGTTGGATATCACATCGTACCTATCAACGCGATGGGTCGATGATTACGTTGACCCCATCGACACGATGTATCTCCTATTGCGTCACTGGGCCAATTTTGATCATTAACTTATGAGTTTCCAAGGGCATTTAAGTCCTTTTCCCCTCACCCGATTCAGCCAAAACACAAAATTAAGCTCCCAAAAGTGCAAAATACATTCATTCTTCAGAAATCCTCTCAAGAACAAAACCCTAGGTTGATCAAGTTCAAGTACAAGTTCCAAGAAATCCCAAACAATCTTCACAAAATCAATAATCAAGGTATGTTAGGTGTTCATCGTTGGGTTTACTTCCACCCTTGGAGTTCAAGAATCCTTTTAAAACTACAAGTTTTCAGATTCATAATTCACATACGCAAATTGGGTTGTATTCATGTTTGTGTTGTTGTATGGGTTTCTATTCAAGATTTAATTATAAGTTTCATTAACATAATATAGAATGTATATTTATTGATGTAATTCCATATTAAAACCCTTGAAATTGCAAGTTTAAGTTGTAGTCATGTTGCTTATGTGTTGTTCATTACTATGTGCATTAATTATGCTCCCAGGTGTTTGATAGAATATCCATGTGAATTGAATAGAGTAATCATGACATGTTATCATGTGTTCTCATTCATGTACAAGTTCATGACCTCTAAATGTTTGACAAAATTTCTCAGTGAATGACTTGTGAACAATTGACTATTATTATGCTTTCAAGATTTGTTATGTTTTATTATTGATGCTATCGAGTCCTGTGGGTATTTATTACCCAAAATCTAGGTATTATCTTAGTTTCAGTAGTTATAGAATAGTTCCAGTAAAAGTAAAGAATAGTAATACTCAGTCAGTAATAGAACTCAGTGAACTCAGTCTAGACCAGTCAATTAACACATTTAGTGTCGGTTCAATCAAACCTAGTACAGTCTAGTGATCAGTTTAGTGTCAATTCATTTAGGAGTAGGATTCAATATCGAGCGAATACAGGGATAAGGGCATTCCTGCAAGAAGAGGGTTTGACCCTTTGTAGTAGTCCCTACGTTGCAGAACTACGTAGCCAGCATAAGGTACTTCGTCCTTCTGCCAGACTAGTGTTAAAGCCATCAAATATATATATATATATATATATATATATATTTCATGAGTTTTCCTACCAGATTAGGGTTGACCCAACATTGTTAGTATCCCATGTCAAGGTGCTAATACCCTTCCAATTGGGGTCACAGGTTTGACCCCAACTCTGTCTATAATCGGGGTATGTCGGTTAGATGATAACTCCTACAGTTATAGTTTCAGTCTCAGTATTCAGAAAGAACTTTAGTTTTAAATAACCATGGCTATTAGTTATCTGTTACTCAACCATTACAATTTCAGTAATCAATTTCGGTATAATCTCAAATTCATGATGTATACTTATATGTGCAGTAATGCATCTTCAGTATGTTTCATAGATATAATTTTGCATGTAATCTCATCTAGATACTTTATGATTTTCACTTAGTCAGTTATCATCTCATGCATATAAACCCATGTATATTAGCCTTACCTCACTTAGCATACCAGTACATTCCACATATTGATCGCATACTCTCTTCTGCGCTTTGATGTTTCATATCATAAGTTCGAACACTCAGGTTCCTAACCATACTTATAGCATAGTCTATCAACAACAGTAACACTGGTGAGTCCTCATATTTTGATGACAGAGTTTATCTAATTCAATATTTTTGCAGTTCAATAGTTATTTCAATCAGAGTTAGTTGGGGGTTTGTCCCATTAACTCCATATTCGAACAATTAGAGGGTTTCATACTAGCATAGTTAATTATTCAGTTTTTAGATGTTATTATCAGTATACTCAATTATTATTTTCAGTACTTTTGAGAACCTTATGGAAAATTTCATATTTCTTCCACATATGTTTTCA
This sequence comes from Capsicum baccatum var. pendulum, assembly GCA_030864225.1. NCBI lineage: Eukaryota > Viridiplantae > Streptophyta > Magnoliopsida > Solanales > Solanaceae > Capsicum > Capsicum baccatum. The sequence goes on from CM061552.1 coordinate 82,275,359, forward strand.
TGATTAATTATTCAGTGCTCATAGTAGGTACCAGTCATGGGTTAGCTTGTGGTTATTCAAGATTATAAGCACCATGTAACGCCCAGGGTTTAGTCTTGGGGTGTTACACCTATGAAACACAAATGGTTCTGAAAAGTTCTCAATCTCCTTTAAAAATGGATAAAAAGGTTGTCCATTTCCTAATGAATGTAGAAAGACGTACTATATCGAGTAATGATATAGCTAGTCTATTTCGAATGGTAACTGGTAATGAATCATATCCATTTATGGCCGACACTTTGCCAAAAAGTGTAGGGTGAATTCTCCCAGCCAGTTTCAAAACAATAGGAATTCAGACACTAAACAATTATCAAAGTATGTTTTTCTCCTAGAATACCTTTTTTATACCCTATTCATCTCTTTCTATTCAGTTCTAGGTATTTTAGCAATATTTTATATAATCACACCTCGAGACGACCTAACAATTCTTTATTCTATGAATGTTTTAAATGCCTAAGAATTTACAGATTAATCTCTCATTACTGCTAAAACACTAAGAGACCAACCATAAACTGAGGGTATATTTAACAAATAATTTATAGGAATTCATGAAAATTTCCTATCACAAACATAATTTACATAGTAGGGAGAAAAGATATAATGATTTTAAATAACAACTACTTACATGTCTTAAGGCGAAGAGAGGTTTCCCTTTCGGGAGTCACTAAAAGCTTTGTAGCTACAGATAAAAAGACTTAGATACTATACACAAACTTACTTACTCTCTCTCTTTTTGATTTTTTTAAACAAACTTAGAAACTAAGAAATTCTCACTTTTATATTTTCTCTACTCTTGAGTTCTTGTGCTCCAATTTCTCTTTTACTCTGCCTTCTTAAGTCTGATAAAGTGAGTATTTATAGGCATCTGGTGGACTTCAAATTCAGATTTCAAATGTATTTAAGAAACTTTTGCATGTTGGGTACACTTTGTAGGCCCCATCATCACATGGTCATGTTTCCTCCTTAATTCATATCTGTCCATTTGTTTTTCACTTAGTATCAGTCTTTTATCCTGTACATCATTGCTTATGTCTTGAATTTTGTCTTTATATTAGTATCATCACTGCTTGCATTTCAAAATTGTGTTATGCTTCTGGATCGAAACTTATTCTAGAGTCATCGTCTGTATTTGGGTCTTGTGCGAATTGATCCATAGTTGAGTTATAGTCATCTTCCATTATTGGACCATATTCTTCACTATCTCCACTTGATAGGACTAGTCTTGTTCCAGTTCTAGGTCTTGTCTTTTCTCCAGGGAAAATCCTGGATTTTGGCTCAGGCTTTGGATTTTCCATTAATATTTCTTTAGGCAGTTCCGCTAATATTTTTGATAGAGTCTGCTACTATTTGTTCTATATTTATTTTACTACTTTTCTGTCTTCGTAGGTAGAAACCTTTTATATTTTTGTCTTGGGTAGTTGCCGATGTTTCTTCATTTAGTGTCTGAGTTCTTGCTGTTTTAAAATTGGCTGGGAGAATTCTCCCTACACTATTTGGCAAAGTGTCAGCCATTAACAGATTTGATGAGTCTTTATCAATTATCGTTTGAACTGGAATAGCTATATCATTACCCAATACAGTAGGTCTTTCTGCATTCATTATGGAATGCACACCCTTCTTATCCATTTTTAAAGGAGATGGAGAACTCTTCGGAACCATTTGAGTTTTATAGGTTTGCTGAGTCTATTGGGATAATTAATAAGGAAGAACTTTGATGATCTTGTAAAATGCCTATATGATCTATTACTTGTCCTTTTTAATTTATAAGGTTTTCAAATTCTTTTTGACTAGTTTGTTGTTTTGCTTTTTCTAGATTTTTATTAAGTTTAAATAGTAACAGTATTATAATATTATTTTGTTTTATGACTATAGAGTCAATTCTTTCTTGAGGTTGGTAGTCTGATAATCCTTTGGAATTTAATTGAATTTGAGCAGCCTTTTGTAATATTGCTAAGTAAAGTTGATCATTTATTGGAATATTATTCATGAGAGTGTTATTTCTTTTTATTAACTAATTTTTTTTCTTATTTCTTGTAGCACTAGTTTTATTTGTGGATTTCTGAAGCCACTCTCTTTATCCTTATTAATTAAATCTTTAATTTTTGTTTTCTAGTTCTGCTTGTTGATTCTTTAGAAAATCAAAATTTTATTCTATTTTATCTAACAGTTTCTTTTGTTTGTTTTTCAGATCTTGTAATATCTCTAGAGTCTTTAATATTTTAGTATTTTCTTTTTGAACCATTTCTCCTAGGTTTATTATAAGGTCTGTAAAAGTATTTAGTTGTGGGTTTTCTCCATGTAATATATGTTCTTCGTTGTTAAAATTACACCATATAAGATAATTGCCTTTAAAACATCTGTATTTCTTCTCAGTTTGAATTGTTAGATCTAAATATTCTAGTTTTGCTAAGTTATCCATTTTACTACTATTCTTACCCTAACGGGAACGTATCATTAATACACTATTTTCAAATGGCTTTTATTCTAATATTTTATACTATATACAATATCTAATACTTTCTAATCTACACTTTATGAAGTTTATATGATCTACGCAGTTTAACAGATTTATAGGGTCTAAAATTATAATTGCCTCTGATAATTCTATAGTTTCTAATACTTCTATTTGATTTATTAAGGTTTGTTATGTTTTCAAAATTTTGTTTCTTTGTTTTACTTCTTTATATATTTGATTATATAGTCTTTGTACTATTCTAGCAACAGGATGTGTTTTCATATATCTTTTAAATTTACTGTGGCTTACTCTATCCTAATGGAATAATTTGTCTACACTATTCTCTATGAAAACTTATTTGTTTATTATATCATCCTATATCACTTCTAACACCTTCTAATTCCCACTTTAAAATACTTATATATTCATTTAATAGTCTTGACTCTGGCGTTTTTAATGATTCAAATCAAAGTATGTTTTTCTCCCAGAATACTTTTTTTTAATACTCTGTTCATCTCTTTCTCTTCAGTTTTAGGTATTTTAGTAATGTCTTCTTTAATCAAATCCCTAGGAATTTACCGATTAATCCCTCGTTACTGCTAAAATACTAAGAGACTAACCATATACTGATGGTCTATTTAACAAATAATTTACAGGCATTCATGAAAATTTCATATAACAAATATAATTTACATAGTAGGGAGAAAAGATACAATGATTTTAAATAACATCTACTTACATGTCTTAAGGTGAAGAGAGGTTTCCCTTTCGGGTATCCCTAAAAGCTTCACAGCTATGAAGAAAAAGACTTACATACTATACACAGACTTACTCTCTCTATTTATTTTTAATTTTTTTAACAAACTTAGAAACTAAGAAACTCTCACTCTTGTATTCTGTCTACTCTTGAGTTCTTATGCTCCAATTTCTCTTTTACTCTGCCTTCTTAAGTCTGATGAAGTGAGTATTTATAGGCGTCTAGAGGACTTCAAATGTATTTAAGAAACTTTTGTATGTCGGGTACACTTTGTCGGCCCCATTGTCACATGGTTATGTTTCCTCATTAATTCATATCTATCCATTTGTTTTCCACTTAGTATAAGTTTTTAATCCTTTACAACATTGCTTATGTCTTGAATTTTTTCTTTCTATGAGTATTGTCACTGCTCACGTTTCCAAATTGTGTAATGCTTCTGGATCGAAACTCATTCCAAAGTCATCGCTTGGATTTAGGTCTTGAGAGAATTGATCCTTAATTGATGTAACACCATAAGACTAAACCCTGGGTGTCACACGGTGCTTATGATCCTGAAGATCATAAGTTAACCCATGACTGGTACCTGCTGTGAGCACTGAATAATAATACAGAAAAACATATGTGAAAGTAAAATTGAAATGACATAGGGTTGCAAAATACTGAAATAATAACTGAGTGTAACTAATAATAACATCTGAAAAACTGAATATCTAACTGTGCTAGTTTGAAAGCGTCGAACTATTTGAATATGAAGTTGATGGAACAAACCCCCAACTAACTCCGACTACAATAACTACTAAACTGCTGAACCACTGAAATAGATAAATCAGTCCTAGAAATATGAGAACTCACCACTGTATCTGCTGCAGGTAGCGTAAGCTGCTAAGTACGGTCAGGACCCTGAGCGTCCAAACCTATGATATGAGACATCATAGCATAAGAAAAAGTATTCATCAATACATAAAATGTACTAATATGCTAAGTGAGGTAGGCTAATATATATGGTTTCATATGCATGAGATGATAGCTGACTGAATAAACATCGTGAAGTAACTGGATGAGAGTACACGCAAAACCACTGAACATGCAATATTGCACATATAGGTATACATCATGTACCTAAGATCATACTGAAACTGAGTACTGAATTTTGATGGCTGACTAATCTGATAACTGATAGACAAGGTTCTGTAGAACTGACTGATTTCATTACTGATTACTGAGACTGAAACTGTAACTATGAGAGTGTTCATCCATCTGACATACCCCGATTATAGATTCAGTTGGGGTCCAACCTGTGCCCCCAGTTGAAAGGGTGTTAGCTCCTTGCCATGGGATACTAACAATTCTGGGTCAACCCTAATCTGGCAGGAAGACTCATGAAATTTATATATGACTACTACTAAGGTTCAAACCCTCTACTGGCAGGAATGCCTCCATCCCCGAGTTCGCTTAATGCTAAATCCTACTCCCAACTAAATCGATACTAAACTGATCACTAGACTGCATTAGGCTTGAATGAACTGACGCTGATCGTGTTGACTGACTAAACTGGACCGAGTTCTGCTAACTGATGGAGTCGATTGCATCAATAATAAAGCATGACAATTCTTGAAATTATAGCAATAGTCAATTGTTTACAATTTATTCATCGAGGCATTTAGTCAAACATTTGGAGGTCATGAACTTGTACATGAATAGGAACACATGCTAACATGTTATGATTTCACTATTTAATTCACATGGATATTCTATCAAACACTTAGGGAGCATGATTGTGATACATGAAGAATAACATATAGGGCATCATAACTTCAACTTGTAATTTTGCAAATTCAAGGGTTTTATCATGATATATTCATAATTCAACACACATGCTAACATAATTTCATAGAAACTCATAAAAGATCTTAACTTGAAACCCATATAACAACAAAAACACGAGTGTGATTCAATTCATAGCATGGGAATCATAATTTAAGTTTTGAAAAAGAGTTCTTGAACTCTAATGGTGGAAGTAAACTCAAGGATGAACACCTAACATACCTTGATTGTTGATTCATGGAAATTGTGGAGGATTTCATGAAACTTGGACTTGAGCTTGATTAAACTAGGGTTTGTTCTTGAGAGTGTTTGTGAGATCATGAGTGTATTTTCCCCCTTTGGATCCTTAATTTAGTGATATAGGTGGGTCAATATAGGTGGAAAATGACTTCTTTTCCCTCACAAACTCGTAACTTAATGGACAAATTTGTTCCTAGTGACGTTATAGGCGTCGCATCGCGTTGATGGGATCGATATGATCACCGATGCATCGCATTTATGGTTCAATGCGACAGCCAATGCGGCGCATCAAGATGACGTTGGCTTGCTATTTCGGCCAACCAAACACAATATAAACAATGTCCAAAAATTTTGAAACTTACCCAATATGACCTATTGACATTGTAATACCCTGTACTTCTATCTAGCTTAAAATCATCCCAAAAATATTAAAAACTTTCTTTAAAGATGAATCCACTTTTATACATGTGGTAATTTCAAGATTTTCACTTTTTATCATGTGGAAAATTGAATACTCTTTTCTTCGATACCAAATTTGCCCAAATTTGACACCCGGACAAAGAGTTAGAGCCTTTTTAGTGAGACAGTGTATTACCTGAGCCATCAGCACATCACGGAGTTAGCTTAAATGGCAATTGTCAATTTCCAGTGTTGCTCCGCGATAGTGGTGCGTCGTGCCAAACTTCTTGGTTGCAAACAAAGTGGCAACGCGATAGCCCCGTGTCGCGCTACCATGCAGATTCCCAATTGTCCAGTTTCAGTGACTTGGTGCGATAGTGGCGCGTCGCGCCAAGGATGAAAATTGGGAAATTTTCACAAAAATTAAAATACGCGTCCAAGGGTTAAAAAGGTCAATTTTCCACCCCTATATAAATCCAATAACACGTGATTCAGTCATATTTCACCCAAAATATAGTGTTTCTCTCAAGTTTCTCTCAAGAACAAGCTAGGGTTTTCAATTGGGGATTCAAATTCAATACTCAAATTCAAGAGTCTCTCCATCAATGTTTGCTAAATTAAGAACTAAGGTATGTCATGTGTTGATTCATGGGTCTCTTTCACCCATGAAGCTTAAGAATCTCTTTTCAAAATCCAAAATTTATATATTTTTAAATTTTCATGATTTAATTGAATTAAAAAGTGATGTTCATGTTGTTTTTTGGTTTCGTTCCATGTTATAGACTATTAATTACAAGAATTTATTCTAATATATGATAAGTTAGGCGATATTCATGATAAATCCTTCAATTTACAAGTTGATTGATGTATTCATGATTATTAGATATGTTGATGATTGTATAACCAAATCATGCTCCCCATATGTTTGATTAAATGCCTATATGAAGGAAGAGTGTCATACTAGTATGATAATGTGAAATCCCCATTCATATACAAGTTCATGCATGTCAAGTGTCTGATGAAATGTCTTAGTCAATGGATTATGGATATATGTGTAGCCATTATTGTGCTTTAGAATTCATGCCATGAATTACTTTTATGCTATCGAGTGTCATGTTTTAACGATACTCTCAGTCAAGCCATGATCCCTAGAACTCAGTTAGTCATGTGACTCAGGAAAACTAAGTGAATTTAGTATCGGTCCAGTAATCTCAGAAATTCTAGTAAATTTCAGTAATCCAGTAATCTCAGAAATCTCAGAGAGTTATCAGATCTCAATAGCATTCCTTCAGTCCACAGAATTTAATCGACTCAGTCTAGTCCAGTTCAGTTACTCATGTTTAGTGTATATTCAGATAGGAGTAGGAATTAGCACTGAGTGAACCCAAGGATGGGAACTCACCTGTTATGTGAGGGTGTGATTCTTAGAAGTATCCTTGAGTTCCAGAACTACGTAGCCAGCGTAGGTTGAGACATCATAGCTTGTTATATAAGTGTAGATGAGGTGGATTAACCTGTTATATGAAGGTTCCCACTGTTCTTACTAGAGTTATCTGTTATATGAGGGTTGCTTATAGATTGTCCTTAACAGTGGCACGGTATTGACACCCTTTAATTAGGGTTACAGATTGGACCCCAACTCAGCCATAATGGCATATTAGGGGCATGTCGGTTATATGACTACTTCCCACAGTTATAGTTACAGTCTCAGTCTCAGTAATAGAACTAAGATAATTCTTCAGAAATAGGACTATCAGACACAGTCATTCAGATAATAGTATATCAATTATACAAAACTTATGTTATCAGTATTCAATTTTTGGATTATCACATACAGTCAATCAGACCAGTTTTTCATAATCAGAACTGTCAGAAACAGTCTTTCCTTTATTAGTAATACAACATTAGGCTCTCAGCGTTCAGTAGACTCAGTCATTAGCATTAGTAAACTCAGATACTAGTATTAGTATGGTCTCAATTACAGTTACTTGTTCATGCATGTATTCTCACGTTCATGTTATATAATTATTTAGTCATGTTCATGCATATGACCCCATGCATTCAGCCTACCTCACATGCATACCAATACATTCAATCATACTGACGCATTTGCGCTATGGTGTTTTATACCATAGGTTTAGAAGCATGATCTACAGAGCATCGGTAGCATTCCAGTTTCAGCAGTCAGAGTCAACAGTGAGTCCTCATCCTTCGAGGACATGATCATAACTTTATTATTTCATTACTTAGTTTATTTCAGTTGTTGGAGTTAGTTGGGGACATGTCCCATCAACTCCGTATTCAAATAGTTTAGAGGCTTTCAAACTACAACATGTTTCAGATAGTTTATTTCAGTTTTGGGTATTGTAATACCCCATTACAGACATTATTTTATATTTAGTATTAGTTTAGTTTTGAACCTTACGGCCTTACAACTTACATCCATATATTTACAGTATATTATTTAGTGCTCAGTTACAGATATCAGTTATGGGTTAGCTTGTGATCCTTTGGGATCATGAGCACCGTGTAGCATTTCAGGTACCAGATTCGGAGCATTACAGAATCATTAATCATAAATTAATTTTAAAATCGAAATATCGTAAATGATGCCATTGAAATATGGAGGCCAAAAATTAGACTAACTGTCAATACTTCGCTGAAATTTTCTAAGTCTGCGACCTCTTTAGCATGCTATATAGGACTAAAATCACTAGGACATTGCGGGGTCTTACAATATCTCCCCCTTGGGAATATTTGTCCTTAAATGAGACTGATTAAACTGAGAGGAACTGAGAAACGGTACTTACACTAACATGCATAGCTGAAGCATGACTGAATTCTTAAGACATAACACATGACTGAACTATTTCATGAATGCATGCATGATATGATAATGTTATGTAAATTTAGCTGAGCATGGAATATAGTAATGCTGAGGTGAATGCAATAAGTAAAACTGATTTTATACGTAATCTTAAAACATGCATGCTAAGTGTAAGTAGACGCACAAATAGGCTAGAATAAATTGAAAACTGAAATATCCTAATGCATGAATGACAAACATACTCTGATAAGATGGTTAAACTCTACACTTAGTTTCTATAAAACTATACTTTAAGGATATAAGTAGAACTAAAGATGGGATATGGTAAAACATGGATACTATATGAATACTGAGTAGGAAATTATGTGATGGAGACTGACATAACTCAAGGATCTAAGTGTACGGTATAAACATAGTGAGCACGAATGCATAACAATACAAAACCAAACATAGTTATATACTAAACTTATCTGATCAACTGAATGACTACTGGTTGAATACTGGTCATGTGAGACTGAACTGTACTTAGTCTGAATAATTGGATTAAAACTGTGGTGTACTATACATATGAGTTGAGGACTATCTAAAAAAACGTGAGATAACTAAGCATGAATGCGTGGAAACTATAATATCTGAGAATGCAAGACAAAGCGTGTAATATGATTCTAAAATAGTCTGTAATCTGAAATACTGAAATACTGATAACTAAATAGCTGATAATTATATGCTATGGTCAAGCAAACTTGATACTGAACTTATTTTCGTGAATAAATGCATTGACATGAGAATGGTTGTACGTCTGAGATATAAACAAGAGAGCCAACTTATGAGTAACTACTACTTCAAGCTGGATCTTATTTCGGGGAGAAAAGATGAGAGATTTAGTACATGAAAAGCTCGGGGGTATTAAATCTCCCCCTTGGGATAGTTCATCCCTTTAATGGTACTAACTTGACTAAAATTCTTGGAAAACCAAGATAATGCTCAGGATGTTTACAAACTAAATCATGGCTGACTATCTGGGATCTGAAATATGATGCATGAACTGAACTAGATTCACAATTTACATGGATGCTAACAAACTATTTTTTGGAAGGGTTCGGCATATATTCATGAAATTTTAGATAGTAAGACAAGATCGGAAGACAAAAACACCATAGGAACCTACCTGTCTAACTGCTAATCTAAATTATAGGCAATACAGTCTAACTCATACTGAAAGCTACTTAACTAAAGTATTTCTTCGACACTCTTTCTAAGAAGTTCTAATGACTTTTAGGGAGTAAGAAATCTTGGTCGTGGTCTGAATCAGACATCCGGATAAGAGATCACAACAAGGCTAAAATTTGGTAATATAAAACACCGACCTACGAAACATCTGCTAGGATAGAGCTTCTAGACCTTTCAAGCTTTGACATACTCCTTGAATACTCTCTCAACTATACCTTCTACCTTAATATTGAACTTCACTTGAGACTATTGAAAATATTCACGTGGGCACTGATACTCTACCAGCTGAAGTCTGAGCTAGACTGAATTCTCCCACTTTGTACAAGACTACTCAGATCTATGGAATGCATACCTAACACTGTAATACTAGTCTGAATCATGAATTTCCATACACCCTGCATTTTCACAACTTCTCATCTCATGGATAATTTTAATTTCCCCTTCAACAACTAGATACAACCTCTTAAAGCCATTCACCAATGCGGAATGCATTTATCCACTTACACACCAACATGACATTCATGCCTATCTTTATAACTACAGCCTCGAGTAAAAAAAGCATTCAACAATCTTTCTTTAACATAAAATATTTACTCTCTCCCATTTAAGTAATTGCTCATCACTACTATCAGTTCATAAGGAGGAATCACTGAAAGGCTAAAACATGACATGAGGACCTGAACATGAATGAACACTATATGAAACTTGACACTTAAAAGAGGCTTAAGGAATAGAATATCAACATCATGGGTTCATCAAGAGACATAAACTAAGGATATACATGACATAAACTAAATTTCGCTGATCATTAGAAGTGTTTCATGAATACTAGAAATGAACATATGGTAGAGCCATGAACCGCATGACCTGAGTTTGGAATTTTTTGAATTCATGGAACATGATTCGCACTGCTGATCAAACTAGAACTTCTCATATGAGGGACTAGAATCGTACATGAACGTGCATGACTATGAGCTATGAGCATAAAGCTGATATGTATGGCATGATTAGATATCATAATAATCGAAGTACAAATACTGAAATACGCATGGTTCGGGCATTCCCTTCCTTAATGTTATCTCACAACACCCTGGCATCACTACTAGAATCTGAGGACCTGACTTTGTTACTTATTCTAGGATCTCCTCCTTAACTTAAAGCCATTATTCTAAGTCTGTAGACCACATAATCCATATCTCTAAAATGTACTGAAACCACTTTACCCCAGAGTCTGAGATATAACAATACTCATAAACACTAAACTCACCCAGAAAGACTGGACCTGGAAGTGTAAAACTCTACTACTGATACTTCCTTCAAAGATAGATCTCTTAACTTTCTATAGCCCCAATACATCATGTAACAATTTAAGAACTGACTAACTTGAAATTTTCAACTCCTCTTTCTGTTAGCTCAACATTCAAAGATTCAAACTTAGGTTCTAACACATAATGTGGATATCCTCACTTCTTTAATAAACTATACTACTTCCATCATAGCCTTCTAATATCACATCCACAACACATGTTTCAAACCAATAAACTTAAATTCTTACATACACTGCTTCAAGACTACTTATTCACCTTTCACATAGCTAGTCCTATGAAATATATAATCTGCTCAACTTCAGATAACACCATCCCAACTTTACTACTGTCGCTAAACTCCTGATTTCATGCTTTAAATTCTAGATCATATTCTATGATAAGATTCAGAGAAGGAAGCTAAAATCACATATGACTCCTAAGCACTGAGGTACCATTCCTTCATTCACTGACTAGTTCATTGAGAAACTGAAACTGAACTACACTATTTGTAAAATCAACTAAAGTGATTTACTGGGATACTATAATCGGGAAATTCCTATATTCCAGACTAGCTAGGATAGATGTACGCACTGGGGTAGACACTGAGAAAGCCTCTGCTAAGGTTTTGGAACTGACACTGAAATTGGCAACTACATTGGGGTTACAAAACAAAGAGAAGCTCCAGGATCTAACAAGGCATAAACATATAATGAATGACTGGTAACGTATCTGTAACCATATCATGAGAACTTTCCTGATACTATCAGGACAGAATGTCATAAAGTTTGTTCTGACATTGACCACTGGTGGCACTAAGAGTGGCGCCCTGCTGAGTCGGGCGACTGTATGGGACTATAGGACGATTGGAATGGTCCTGCTGACCAATCATTAGGCAATCTCAGACTCTGTGGCCTGGATTGCCTCACCCATAACAGACACCACTACCGATTCTACACATAACTTTATGATTCTTGCCATACTTTCCGCAAAGTAGATAAGTAAGAACATCCTTTCCACTACCTTATGACTTAGAGCCTAGTGCTCTATTTTGACCGTCATTCTTAAACTTAGGCACCGGCACTCGAACTGAAGCTGAAGCTGGGGCTGAGAATTTCTAATGGAATTATGAGTGGTTACTACCCCTTGACCTTAGCTTAAAACTACCTGTTCTGGTCCGCTTATTCTTTTTTTTTCTATGCTTTCACTCCTCACTCTGCTGAGCATGAACCAAAATCCTAGATAGGATAATTGCCCATAAATTGCTTTGATCAACTACTAAATAATATAAGGTAGTAAAATTAGCTCAAAATTCGGTATGAGAGAATGCTTATTCAGGGAATCTTCCTGAACGGGCAGAGGTGCTGGCTGGTTCTCATTTCCTCTTCTATTAGTTTTTCTAAGAGGCATATTCAGTGAATAGAAGGAAGATTGGAATAATACAAAGAGTTTATATTGAGAACATGATCACTTGCATGATATAAACTGTGAAAGAAGGGAAAATTTTCCTAAAAATGCCTCATAGCCTCTTGTCCATAAATGTGGCGTGCTACACACCCATGCACAAGACTCTACTTGACGTGACTTTCATACCCCCCAGGACTCTTTAGAACCTTAGGCTTTAATACCAAGTTTGTAATGCCTCGAGACTATACCCTGGGCGTCACACGGTTTTTACAATCCCGTAGGACCATAAACTACCCCATGACTAGTACCTACTGTAAGCACTGAATAATAATACTAAAAAACATATGTGGAAGTAAAACTTAAATGCCATAAGGTTCTCAAAATATTGAAATAATAATTGAGTGTAACTGATAATAATATTTGAAAAACTGAATATCTGATTATGGTAGTCTGAAAGCCTCTAACTGTCTGAATATACAGTTGATGGGACAAACCCCTAACTAACTCCGACAGCAATAACTACTGAACTGCTAAACTACTGAAATAGATAACTTAGTCCTTAAAATATAAGGACTCACCACTGTATCTACTATTGGTAGCTTGAGCTGCTAAGTACCCTAAGAGTCCAAACCTATGATATAAGACATCATAGCTTAAGAAAGAGTATGGTTTAGTACGTGGAATTTTCTAGTATGATAAGTGAGGTAGGATGATATACATGGGTTCATATACATAAGATGATAGCTGACTGAATAAACATAGTGAAGTAACTAGATGAGAGTACATGCAAAACTGTAACTACTGAACATACTAAACATGCAATATTGCATATATAGGTATACATCGTGTATCTGAGATCATATTAAAACTAAGTACAGTAATTCTAATGGCTAAGTAATCTGATAACTAATAACCATAGTTTTGTAGAACTGACTGAGTTCATTACTGAATACTGAGACTAAACTATAACTGTGGAAGTGTTAATCTAACCGACATACCCTAGTTATAGACTGATTTGGAGTCCAACCTGTGACCTCAGTTGGAAGGGTATTAGCACCTTGCCATGGGATACTAATAATATTGGGTCAACCCTAATTTGGCCAGAAGACTCATGAAATATATATATATATATGATTGCGTCAACCCTAGTCTGGCAGGAGGATGACTTACCCTATGCTGTCTACGTAGTTTTAAAATGCAGGGACTACTACTAAGAGTCATACTCTCTGCTGGAAGGAATGCCCTCATCCCTAGGTTCGCTCGTGCTGAATCCTACTCCTAATTGAATCGATGCTAAACTGACCACTAGACTGTACTAGGCTTAACTGAACTGACACTGATCATGTTGGCTGACTAAACTGGATTGAGTTCACCAAATTCTTCTAACTGACGGAGTACTACTATTCTTGACCATTACTAAAATGATTGTGTAACTACTTCAACTGAGTAAACAACTAGATTTTGGGTAATAAATACCCCCCAAGACTCGATAGCATCAATAATAAAGTATGAAAATTCTTGAAAGCATAGCAATAGTCAATTGTTCACAATTCATTCATCGAGGCATTTAGTCAAATATTTGGAGGTCATGAATTTGTACATAAATGGGATCACATGCTAACATGTCATGATTTCACTATTTAATTCGCATAGATATTCTATTAAACACTTGGGGAGCATGATTGTGATACATGAAGAATAACATATAGGGCATCATAACTTCAACATGTAATCTTGTAAATTTAAGGGTTCTATCAATAGAGATTCGTAATTCAATACACATGTTAACACAATTTCATGAAAACTCATAAAAGATCTTAACTTGAAACCCATACAACAACACAAACATGAGCGTAATTTAATTCATTGCATGGAAATCATAATTCTAGTTTTGAAAAGGTTTTTTGAACTACAAGGGTGGAAGGAAACCCAAGGATGAACACCTAACATACCTTGATTGTTGATTTCATGAAAATTATGGAGAATTTCTTGTAACTTGGACTTGATCTTGATGAAAAGAGGGTTTGTTCTTGAGAGTGTTTGTGAGATAATGAGTGTATTTTTTCCTTTAGATCCTTAATTTTATGATATAGGTGGGTTAAGATGAGTGGAAAATGACTCATTTGCCCCCCCAAACCTGTAACTTTAATTCAAATTTGTGCCCAGTGATGCAATTGGTGATGTGCAGTGTCAATGGGAGCAACACAATTACTGATACATCACAATGATAGTGTCGACGCAATAGCCAATGTGACGCATCAAGATTCTATTGGCTAGCTATTTTGGCCATCCAAACACAACTCAAATGATGTCCTAAAATTCTGAAACTCACCCAGTATGACCTATTGACATCCCTGATCATGAATCAATTTAAAAATCAACAGTCTAAGGACAGCCAAATCATGTATTATGCCATTGAAATATCAAAGTAAAAAATAAGACTAAGTGTCAACACTTAGCTGAAATTTTCTAAGTATGGGACCTCTTTTGGCCTTCTATAGAGGACTGAAATGACTAGGACTTTGCAGTGTCTTACAACAGATTTATTACTGTCTTCTATTGTTCTATCATATTCTTCACTGTCTCTACTTGATATTCCTAGTATTGTTCTAGTTCTAGGTCTTGTCTCTTCTCCTAGGAAAATCCTGGATCTTGGCTCAGTCTTTGGATTTTCCATTGCTATTTATTTCATTAGGTTGTTCTGCTAACAGATTTTTGAGAGTATGCTACTATTTATTCTATATTTCTTTCACTACTTTTCTGTCATCGCAGGTAGAAATCTTTTATATTTTTTTCTTGGGTAGTCATCGACGTTTCTTCGTTTAGTGTCTGGGTTGTTATTTTGAAACTTGCTGGGAGAATTCTCCCAACACTTTTTGACAAAGTGTCAGCCATTAACAGATTTGATGAGTTTTTACCAGTTATGTTTAAACTAGAATAGCTGTATCATTGCCCGATACAATAGGTCTTTCTATATTCATTGGGGAATGCACACCAGTTTTTTCTATTTTTAACGGAGATGGAGAAATTTTCAGAACCATTTGAGTTTCATACGTTTGCTGAGTCTGTTAGGATAATTCATAATAAAGAACTTTGATACGATCTTGTAAAATGCCAATATTTTCTATTATTTGTCCTTTTTCATTTATAAGGTTTTCATTGTCTTGTCTTAGAGTTTCATTTGCGTGATTTAGTCTTTTGAAATCTTGGGTCATCAAAGAACAATGATCGTAGAATATAATTTTAACTATGTCTTTTTTGACATTATATAATTCCTATCTGTTGTATTCCTCTCCTAAATTTGTATAATTCTGTATATGTTTCTATTAGAGTGTAATCTTTTTCTAATTCTTCTACTGTTAATAGATCTTGTAATTCTTCATATATTGCTATCTTTTTATTGTCACTACATGTACAATTTTCTCCCTTATCATATTCTAGTGATTTTTCAGGTTTGATCTAATTATTTAAGATTTCTTCTTTTGATATATCCTTAAGAAAACGATATTTAGTTAGTATAGGTTATGTCTGAACTGGTGAGTGAGTAATATTGCTTACAAATATTACCCAATATCTTGTAACCAAACATCCTCCATTATTTTGTACCATAAAATCTAATCCTAACATAAAGTCTGTCTTTATGTTTAAGTCTCTAACTAGTATTCCAGTGAGTTTGTATGATGGTTGATAGACTTTTTCACAAGTGTTAATAAAGCTTACTTTTTCCTTTGGTATATATTCCTGTATAAGTGTTATGAGTTTTCTAATTATTTAAGATTTCTTCTTTTGATATATCCTTAAGAAAACGATATTTAGTTAGTATAGGTTATGTCTGAACTGGTGAGTGAGTAATATTGCTTACAAATATTACCCAATATCTTGTAACCAAACATCCTCCATTATTTTGTACCATAAAATCTAATCCTAACATAAAGTCTGTCTTTATGTTTAAGTCTCTAACTAGTATTCCAGTGAGTTTGTATGATGGTTGATAGACTTTTTCACAAGTGTTAATAAAGCTTACTTTTTCCTTTGGTATATATTCCTGTATAAGTGTTATGAGTTCCGTCCATTTACATGGATTTTTGGAGTTTTGGTAATTTTTTAATTAGTCTTGGTGGTAAAATTCTACTGTTTAATATACTTCTTGTACATCCTGAATCGACTAGAGCTAAGGTTTCAAACACATAATCTTGAATTCTTATTCTTGTTAAGACTTTGACTGTACTAATGTTCTTTTCTTCATTACCTATCATTCAAGTGATATATTCATTGATTTTTTCTATCTGACTTTATTATTTTTGACAAATGTATTTAATAATTCTACTTCTAATAAGTCTTCTTCTTTAATTACCTCTTTATGTTTTTCGAGGTTAGTTATTCTTATCTCCAACCTTTTTAGCCTTTCTTCTAGTTCCAGTATTCTATAGTCTGTTGTTCTATTTATTGGTTCTTTTGTATAAATTTTTTTTAAATTACTTTATGTTTTTTGGACTCCTGAGTCATTTTCTATACAAGTTATGCATCCTTCTATATAGCATATACTGCATTTTGCCCTTTTGGTTTTACTTGGAAACCATCTGTAGTACGAACACTAGTGGCTGTCTAGTCCTTTACCTTTTTCAAATTTATGTTCACATTCTTCTATAAGGTTGACTAAACCATGATAGTCTGGAAAAAGAGTGTTAACCTTATTAATTAAATCTGTAATCTGGAAATCCAAAAATAAAACTAGTGCTACAAGAAATAAGAAAAGAAATTAGTCAATTAAAAGAAATAAAACTCTCATGAATAATATTCCTATAAATGATCAACTTAGCAATATTACAAAAGGCTGCTCAAATTCAACCAAATCCCGAAGGAATATCAGACTACCAACCTCAAGGAAGAACTGAGTCTATAGTCATAAAATAAAATAATATCATCATACTGTTATTATTAGAACTTAAAAAGGTAAAGGACTACCATGATAGTCATTTATAGTAATATTATTCATGAGAGTATTATTTCTTTTAATTGACTAATTTCTTTTCTTATTTCTTGTAGCACTAGATTTATTTTCGGATTACAGATTTAATTAATAAGGATAACACTCTTTGTCTTTGTCTAGACTATCATGATTTAGTCAACCTTATAGAAGAATGTGAACATAAATTTGAAAAAGGTAAAGGACTAGACAGCAACCAGTGTTCATACTGCAGATAGTTTCCAAGTAAAAACAAAAGGGCAAACTACAGTAAATGCTATTTAAGTATGCATAACTTGTATAGAAAAGCCTCAGAAGTCCAAAAATAGAAAGTAATTTAAAAAAAATTATAGACAAGAACCAATAAATAGAACAACATATGATAGAATATTGAAACTAGAAAAAAAAAACTAAAAAGGTTGGAAATAAGAATAAATAACCTTGAAAAACATAAAGAGGTAATTAAAGAAGAAGAATTATTAGAAGTAGAATTATATAATACATTGTCAAAAATAATAAAGTCAAACAGAAAAAAACAATGAATATATCATTTGAAGGAATGATATATAATGAAGAAAAGAACATTAGTACAGTCAAAGTCTTAACAAGAATAAGAATTTAAGATTATAAGTTTGAAACCTTAGCTATAGTCGATTCAGGATGTACAAGAAGCATATTAAACAGTAGAATTTTACCACCAAGACTGATTAAAAAATTACCAAAATCCTAAAAATCCATACAGATGGACGAAACTCATAACGCTTATATAGAATATATACCAAAGGGAAAAGTAAGCTTTATTAACACTTATGAAAAATTCTATCAACCATCATACAAACTCACTGGAATACTAGTTAGAGACTTAAACATAAAGGCAGACTTTATGTTAGGATTAGATTTTATGGTACAAAATAATGGAGGATGTTTGGTTACTAGCTATTGGGTAATCTTCGAAAGCAATATTGCTCACTCACCAGTACAGATACAACCTATACTAACTAAATATCATTTTCTTAAGGATATATCAAAAGAAGAAAGCTAAACTCAAATAATCAGATAAAACCCAAAAAATTACAAGAATGTGATAAGGGAGAAAATTGTACATGTAGTGACAATAAAAAGATTACAATGTATGAAGAATTACAAGATCTATTAATAGTAGAAGAAGTAGAAAAAGATTACACTTGAATAGAAATGAATATAGAATTATACAATTTTAAGAGAGGAATACAACAAATAGCAATAGAAAAAAATCAAAAATACCTAGTGTAAGACCCCACAAAATTTTAATCATTTCAGTCCTATATAGCATGCCAAAAGGGGTCCCAAACTTAGAAAGAAATTCAGCTAAGTGTTAAGACTTAGAACCATTTTTAGTCTTTGAAAGTGGATGATCTTATTATTGATTTTTTTGACCTTAGAATGTCGATTTTCAAGTTGATTCATGATTAGGGATGTAAATAGTTTGTATTGGGTGAATTTCAGAATTTTTGGACTTCGTTTGGGTCATGTTTGGAAGGATAAAATATTAACCCAACGCGATCTTGATGCATCTCGTTGGCTACCGCGTTACACCCATCGATACGATGCGTAGATGATCGCGTCAACCCCATCGAACAAAGTCATAGTTAAGAATAAATATGCACTTCCCAGAATCGATGACTTGTTTGACCAACTTCAGGGTGCCAATTACTTTTCTAAGATAGACCTCAAATCAGGCTATCATCAACTCAGAGTTAAGGAATGTGACATTCCAAAAATAGCTTTGAAAACTTGGTATGATCACTTCAAGTTTCTAGTCATGTCCTTTGGTCTTACAAATGCCCTAGCAACTTTCATTGATTTAATGAATTACGTGTTCAAGGAGTACTTAGACATGTTTATTATAGTCTTCATTGATGATATTTTTGTTTATTCTCGTAGCGAGAATAATCACACAAATCACCTCAGAATTGTACTTCAGACTCTCAAAACTCATCAGTTATTCACCAAATTTAGTAAGTTTGAATTTTGGCTAAGGTCAGTAGCATTCCTTGGTCATATTATTTTCGGTGATGGCATTAGTGTTGATCTTCAAAAGATCAAGGTGGTGAGAAATTGGCTTAGACCCATCTCGCCATCAGATATCTAGAATTTCTTGGGTTTATCTGGCTATTACCATAAGTTTGTTGAAGGGTTTTCCTCTATTATGTCCCCCATATCCAGATTGACTTAGAAGAAAACCCAATTTCAGTGGTCAGATTCTTGCGAAAAGAGTTTTTTGGAGTTGAAGACTCGACTCACCTCAGCCCCAATCTTGACTCTACCAGATGTTTTAGATGGTTTTTCTATGTACTGTGATGCATCTAGAGAAGGTTTTGATTGTGTCCTCATGCAGAGAGGTAAGTTCATAGCCTATTCCTCCATATAACTTGAGCCCCATGAGAAGAATTACCCGACTCATGATCTCAAGTTAGCAACTGTAGTGTTTGCCATAAAGATTTAGAGACGCTACTTGTATGGGGTGTACAGATCACAAAAGCCTTCAGTATGTTTTCTCTCAGAAATATTTAAATTTCCATCAGATAAGGTGGTTAGAGTTGTTAATAGATTATGATATAAGTGTTTAGTATCACCTGGGCAAGGCCAATGTAGTGGCTGATGCTTTCAGTAGATTTTCTATGGGTAGTGTTGGTTACGTTGAGAATGATAAAAAGAAGTTAGTTTGGAAAGTTCACCAACTTTCCCGACTAGGTGTCCACTTAGTCAATTCAGCAGAGGGTGTTGTGTGGGTGCAGAATAGTTCACAATCAACTCTAGAGTCTAAATGAAGGAAAAGCAGGATAAATATCCCAGTCTTGTAAAGTTGAAAAAGTCAGCAGAGATCAAAAAATAGAGGTTTTCTCTCAATGGGTAGATGGTGTGTTGCGTTTCCAGGGTCATTTATGTGTGCTAGGTGTAGATGACCTGAGGCACTAAATTCTTGCAGAAGTGCATGGTGTGCGATACTCTATTCATGCAGGGGCCACAAAGATGTACCACGATTTGTGGTAGATCTATTGGTACAGTGGTATGAAGAGGGATAATGCAGAGTTTGTAGCGAAGTGCTCTATGTGTCAGCAGGTCAAAATTGAGCATCAGAAGCCTAGTGGGTCCATGCAAGAGTTCAGTATTCCCACATGGAAATGGGAGAAAGTGAACATGGACTTTGTGATGGGTTTCCCTCGTACTCATAATTAGCATGATTCCATTTGGCTTATCATAGACAGGATGACCAAATTAGCTCATATCTTGCCAGTTCATACTTCTTATTCAGGTGAGGACTTTGACAAACTCTATATCAGAGAGTTGGTCAAGTTACACGAAGTCCCAGTATCCATCATCTCAGATAGAGGTACCCAGTTTACCTCTCATTTCTGGAAAGCATTACAAAATGGTCTTAGTACCCAAGTTCACCTCAGTACTGCCTTCCACCCTCAGACAAATGGTCAAGCATAAAGGACCATTTAGACTCTTGAAGATATGCTAAGATCTTTCGTTGTCGATTTTAAGTGTAGTTAGGATAACCACTTTTCTTTGATCGAATTTGCATACAATAACATCTGTCACTCTAGTATTCAGATGGCTTTGTTTGAGGTTCTCTATGGTAGGAGATGTAGATATCCAATTAGTTGGTTCAAGGTAGGTGAGGCCATAGTAGTAGGGTCTGACTTAGTTTTTGATGCCTTAGAGAAGGTTTAGTTGATCAAAGAAAGGCTTAGGGCTGTCAGAGCCGACAGAAATTGTATACAGATGAGAGGAGAAAGGATATCGAGTTTAAGAATAGTGATTTTATGTTCTTGAAAATCTCTCCCATGAAGGGAGTAAGGAGGTTCAGCATGAAGGGAAAGCTCAGTCCCCGATATGTCGATCCTTATAGACTTCTCAATGAGTTGCCTTTAGATCTAGCTTCAGTACAGCTAGTATTCTTTGTCTCCTTGCTAAAGAAATGCATTGGTGACCCAGAAGTCATAGTTCCCTTAGAGGGCATAGACATTCAGAACGATCTCTCTTTTGAAGAGGTTCCAGTCCAGATCCTCGATTATCAGATTCACAGACTGAGGAACAAAGAAGTTCCCTTGGTCAAAGTTCTTTGGTAGAATCAGTCTATTGAGGGAGATACTTGGGAAGTAGAAGCAGGTATATGAACCAAGTATCCTCACCTCTTCTCCACAAACTCAAATTCAAATCAAGGCAACAGTCTTCCTTAGCTCCACTCAGTTCCATATTTAGTTACAGTTATAATCTTAGTATTCGTTACCATTGCATTTTCAGTCACGCATTCTTGAATCACTTTAGACATGTACTTATGCATTAGATATGCATGTTCAGTATGAAAATCAACTTATCAGTAGCTTCAGTCATGTATTCCATGCATCAAATATGCATGTTCAGTATAAGAACTCAGCTTGTCAGTAGTTGAGTCACATAGTCATGATTTGGTGTGCATGTTCAGTGTGTAAACTCAGTCTATATGTGTTTCTCAGCTTAATTAGTCTTATTCGAGGACAAATGTTCCCAAGGGGGTGATATTGTAATACCCCATATTTTCTTAGCTTAAATTAACTCTCAGTCAACAAGTTATCAAATAAAAATTTTTATATGACTCCTAAAATTCAGCCTGCCTTTGCATAGAAAATTTATTCATCTTTCTAATGATATAAAATTCGCCCAAATCCGATACCCAGGCGAAGAGTTATGGCCAGTTTCATAAAGCAGTGTGCAAAAATGCATGTCAGCGCATCGCGGAAGCCAGCCAAATCACAATTGGCAAATTCCAGTGTTTCTCTACAATATTTGCATATCGTACTATAGTCTCAGTTTGCAATTATCCCTTTCCCAAAGGGGCACCGTGATTCCACCACGTCGCGACAAGCCCCCAGTTCCCAATTGTTATTTTCCAGAGACACGACGTGATAGCACCGTGTTGTCGCGCCAGGGGCCCAGGTTGGAAGAATTTGACAAAAATTAAAAGTTTCTTCCAGGGTTAAACTAGTCTTTTCCCATGATTTTTACATGCCCAGATACGGTATTTAATCCCTAAAATCATTTTAAAGTCATTCTTTATTCAATTTTCCCCCAAAATCAAAGCGTTCTCTCTCAAAGGGCTAAACCCTAGCTCTCTAGAAATCAAGAACAAGGCTCAAGAATTCCTCCAAGAACATCAAGAACTAATATTCCTAGGTATGTTAGGAGTTCATCTATGGGTACCTTTCACCAATAGAGTCCAAGAATCCATTTTTTTAAAAACTACAAGTTTCTGGAATTGTGAATTTCCTTATTTGAAATTGATTGTAAGCATGTCTATGATGTTAATTTGGTTTTCAATTCATAATTATGATAAGATTCATGAAAATAGAATAGTATTTATGGGGAATTTTATGAATTTCATGCTAAATCCATGAAATTGCATGTTTGGGCATTATAGTTGGAATATTTATATGTTATCCATGATTATGTGTATTTAGTTGTAATCCCCAAGTGTTTGATAGAAAGTCCATGTGAATTAAATGGTGAAATCATGACATGCTAGAATATGTACAAGCTTATGCCCTATAAGTGTTTGATAAAATGTCTCTATGAATGAATTATAGACAAGTTATTATTGTTATGTCTTTTGAGATTATGTTATGCTTTATTTTTCATGCTATCGAGTCCTGGGGGTATTCAATACCCGACAATCTATTTGTTTACCTAGAGCCAATGTCAATTATAGAATAGTATCTTTCATGTCATGATCAGTAGAATTCAGTCAGCTACAGAACTTAGTCAGTCACAGAACTCAGGAAAACCCAGTATCAGTCTAGTCCAGTTCAGTATACTCAGTTTAGTGTCTTTCAATTAGGAGTAGGATTCAACACCAAGTGAACCCAAGGATAGGGGCTTACCTGCTAGTAGATAGTGTGATCATTAGAAGCAATCCTTGTATTCCAAAACGCGTAGCCAGCGTAGGTTGAGACATCAAACCTAACAGTTGATATTTTTACCATTCTCATTAGAGTACCTGCCAGATAAGGATAACTCTTTAGTATCTTTACTCGTGGCACGGTACTGACATCCTTCCAGCTGGGGTTACAGGTTGGACCCCAAAACTATTCAGAAAAGGGGCATGTCGATTTGATTATTACCTCTCACAGTCTCAATTTTAGTGTTAGTATTTAACTTAATTTAGTTCTACAGAATTAGGACTGTCAGATACAGTCAATCAGTATTAGTAACTCAGTATCAGAACTCAGTACTTAGCTTTAAACAAACTTAATTACAGTATACACTTACATGTACAATATTACATGCTCAGTATTTACAGTAGTTTAATTATCTATGTACTCTTATATCCAGTTACTCTATATCATTCACTCAATTGTTGTTCATGCATATAAACTCTTGCAATCAGCCTTACCTCATCTAGCATACCAGTACATTCCACGTACTGGCGCATACTCTTTCTATGTGCTATGACATCTTATTTAATAGGTTTGAACACTCGGGTTCATGACCACACATAGACAGGTCCATCTATCAGTAGCAATTTTAGTAGTGCGTCCGCATCTATCTAGAGCAAGCTTTTATTTTAGTACTTAAATTTATCAGTATTTCAGTAGCTGGAGTTAGTTGAGGGCTTGTCCCATTAACTCAGTTTTCAGACAATTTAGTTAGAGGCTTTTCAGACTAGACTTTCATACAGTATTCAGTTTTACAGATTATTTTTACCGTTGTTATTCTTTATCAGTATTTAGATTATGAACCTTATGGTATTTCAGCCTATTTCTTGCATTATTACAATATTATTATTCAGTGCTCACAACAGATATCAGACATGGGTTAGCTTGTGGTCCTTTAAGGTCATAAGCACCGT
Source organism: Capsicum baccatum var. pendulum (assembly GCA_030864225.1). Lineage (NCBI taxonomy): Eukaryota > Viridiplantae > Streptophyta > Magnoliopsida > Solanales > Solanaceae > Capsicum > Capsicum baccatum. Next base: position 82,299,681 of record CM061552.1, read on the forward strand.
ATAGTGTTTGGGGTACAGACTCGGGGCATTACCATTTCCTTCCACCCTTGGAGTTCAAGAATCCTTTTCTAAACTTGAATTATGATTCCCATGCTATGAATTAAATTATGCTAATGTTTGTATTATTGTATGAGTTTCAAGATAAAATCTATTATGAGTTTCCATGAAATTATGATAGCATGTGTGTTGAATTACGAATCTCTCATGATAAAACCCTTGAATTTGCAAAATTACATGCTGAAGTCATGATGCCCTGTATGTTATTCTTCATGTATCAGAATCATGCTCCCCAAGTGTTTGATAGAATATCCATGTGAATTGAATAGTGAAATCATGACATGTTAGCATGTGTTCCCATTCATGTACAAGTTCATGACCTCCAAATGTTTGACTAAATTCCTCATTGAATGAATTGTGAACAATTGACTATTTCTATGCTTTCAAAATTTGTCACACTTTATTATTGATGCTGTCGAGTCCGGGGTGTATTTATTAACCGAAATCTAGTTGTTTACTTAGTTATAGTAGTTATAGGATAGTCCCAATAAAGGTTAAAAGTAGTAGTACTTAATCAGTAACAAAACTTAGTAAACTCAGTCCGATTTAGCAGTCAACACGATCAGTGTCAGTTTCAGTATCATTCAATGTCAATTCAGTTGGGAGTAGGATTAAGAACCAAGCGAACCCTGGGATGGGGGCATTCCAGCCAATAGAGGGTTTGACCCTTAGTATCAGTCTCTGCATTACAAAATTTCATAGCCAACATAGGGTAAGTCATCCTCCTGCCAGACTAGGGTTGACGTAATCATATATATATATATATTTCATTAGTCTTCCTGCCAGATTAGGGTTGACCCAACATTGTTAGTATCCCTTGACAAGGTGCTAACACCCTTCCAACAGGGGTCAAAGGCTGGACCCCAACTCAGTTTATAATTGGGGTATGTCGGTTTGACGAACACTCCCACAGTTACAGTTTCAGTCTCAGTATTCAGTAAAGAGCTCAGACAGTTCTATAAAACTATGGTTATTAATTATCAGTTACTTAGCCATCAAAAATCAGTACTTCAGTATCAGTCTAAACTTTCAGCTATCAGTATTCAGTTATCAGAACTCTGTACCTCATTTTTAGTCTAATTCATATAGATATTTATATGCATAATATTTCATATTTAGCATGTTTTGTAGTTACAGTTTTTCATGTACTCTTATCCAGTTACTTCATGATATTCATTCAGTCAGTTAGAAACTTATGCATATAAGTCCATATATATCAGCCTACCTCACTTAGCATATCAGTACATTCCATGCACTGATGCATACTCTTTCTTTGCACTATGATGTCTCATATCATAGGTTTGGATGCTCAGGGTCTTGAGCGTACTTACCAGTTTGGCTATCAGCAGTAGATACAGTGGTCATCTGTTTTAGTAGTTATGTAATTCAGTACTCATTTTAGTTAGAGTTAGTTGGGGGTTTCTCTCATCAACTCCATATTCAGATAGTTAGTGGCTTTCAGACTATCACAGTCAATCATTCAATTTTTCAGATATTATTATCAGTACATTTGCTTATTATTTCTGTATTTTGAAAACCTTATGGCATTTTAGTTTTACTTCTGCATATGTTTTCAGTATTATTAATCAGTGCTCAACAGGTACCAGTCATGGGTTTGCTTGTCATTCGCCAAGGTTGTAAGCACCGTGTGACATTCAGTGTAGATTTAGGGTATTACACCTAGGTAAAATAATACAAATCCTAGACAAATTAGAGATAATTAGAGAAAAACCCTTGCAACACTGGGACTCCAATCAAATTACCTACAAATTAGAAATAATCAATCCAGAATATACTTTAATAACATCATCTATAGAAGCTACAAATGAAGATCTTAAAGATTTTGAAGTACAAATAAAAGAACTATTAGATTTAGGAATAATTAGAAGATCCAAGTCAAGACATAGATCAACAACTTTCATAGTAAGAAACCATAGTGAAATAGTACAAGAGAAAGTACAATAAATGTATTATGGCTTATATTGTTAGTCATATGTTCAAGTAAATCATGCTTTGTCAATTTCCTTCTATCGAGTCCTGGGGGTACTTGTACCCGAAATATTTGCCGTGTACCTAAATCCATGTCATATTTTCATGATACTCTCAGTCTAGCTATGAATCCTTAGACTTCAGATAGTCGTATGACTCAGGAAATCTCCATGATCTCATGAACTCTGTCAGTTGTCAGATATCAGTAGTATTTTATCAAACAGAGGAATTCAGTAACTCACCCCATGTTCAGTTGGTAAATCATGATCAGTGTCTATTCATATAGGAGTATAAATTAGCACTGAGTGAACCCAAGGATGGGGACATATACTATCAGATGAGGTGTGATCCTTAGAAGGCATCCTTGCATTCTAGAGCTATGTAGCCAACATAGGTTGAGACATCAACACTGTCCGATGAGAGTTGATGAGGTGGATAAAAACTATCAAATAAGGTCCCCACCATTCTCTTTTGGTGATACTATCAGATAAGGATCACCCACAGCTTGTCCTTAACAGTGGCGCAGTATTGACACCCTTCCAATTGGGGTTACAGATTGGACCCCAACTTATCCATAATAGTGCATTAGGGGCATGTAGATTAAGTAACTACTTCCCACAGTTTTAGTACCCGTATCACATAAAATAACTGAGATAGTTCTTCAGATTTCAGGACTGTCAGACACAGTCAACTCAGATACAAAACAGAACATAGATAGTTCCATCAGATTTAGGACTGTCAGCTACAGTCCATCATGTTATCAGTCATGTCAATTATTAGTATATCATGCCATCAATATTCAAATTCAGTAATCCTGTTATCATGATATTAGTGTCAGTTGTTATGTCTCATGCATGTATTCTCACACTCATGTTAGTCAGTTATTATTATTATTAGTGTTCATGCATATGAACCCTATTCATTTAGATTACCTCACATACATACCAGTATATTCAGTCGTACTGACGCCTTTGTGCTATGGTGTCTTATACCATAGGTCCAGAGATACGAGCTCCAGAGCAGCAGTAGATTCCAGTTTTAGCAGTCAGAGCTAGAAGTGAGTCCTCATATTTTAAGGAGATGATTATTTATTTATTATCATATTAGTCAGTTTATTAGATGGAGTTAGATGGCGACATTCTCATAAACTCCTTATTTAGATTTTTCAGACAGTAGAGGCTTTCAGACTAGATGTAGACTAGATTTTAGATTTGATTCAAACTTCAGTATTTTCAGCTTTGTTTTGGGTTTTCTATTACCCCACTTAGATGGTATAGTAGTCAGATTATATTCAGTATTGAACCTTATAGCCTTTCAGTGCATGTTTCCACATTATTATGTTATTTCATGCAATATATAGGTACAGATATCAATCATCGGTTAGCTTATGGTCTTTCGGGGTTATGAGCACCATGTAAATTTTCGGATTCCAGATTCAGGGCGTTACAAACTTGGTATCATATCCTAAGGTTCAATAGAGTCCTAGGAAGTCTGAAAGCCGCATCTAGTAGAGTCTTGTACCTGGGTGTGTTACGCGCCACATTTATGTGCAGGAAACTATGAGATGTTTTAGGAATAGTTTCCCCTCTTTCAGTATTCATGTCATGCCAGTGAACATAATTTCAAGTCAATCTCTCAGTCTAATCCACTTCTTCTCTTTATTTCATAATATTTCTCCCAATAGAAAAAAATCAGTCAGCCCCTCTGCTGGAAGAACCTTTGGGCAACCATGTTTCTCATGCGGAGTTGAGGACTGCATTCACCACTCTTGCTTAGTTCGTTACTTCCCAGAATAAATGACCAGTTGTCTTCTGGCCAACCTAGTGGCCAATTCAGCTGTAGCTAGAATTCAGAACTTCACCCGAATGAACCCTCCAACCTTTCTTGGGTCTAAGATAGATGAAGACCCACGGGAATTTCTAGATCAGGTATAGAAGGTGACAGGCATCATGGAGGTGACTACAATTGAGAATTTTGAGTTAGCCGTATATCAGTTATAGGATATTGCTCACACTTGGTTCAAGTAGTGGAAGTTAGAAAGGGCAGATGATGTAGGGTCAGTTCAGTGGGAGAAGTTTTCTTCTGCTTTCCTTGATCGATTCTTTCCCCTAGATCTTAGAGAATCCAAGGTGTTAGAGTTCATCAACCTCAGGAAGGGCAATATGACAGTGAAAGAGTATTCCCTCAAGTTTACTCAATTAGCTAGATATTCCCTTATGTGATTGTAGATAGTAGGGCAAGAATAAGTAAGTTTGTGTCAGGGGTGAACAATAGTGTGGTTAATGAGTATAGATCTGCCATGCTAAATAATTACACGACTTTAGCCAGACTTATGACCCATGCTCAACAGATAGAGGAGCAAAAGATTAAGATGAGAGAGAAGCAGAATAAGAGAGCAAGGACAGGTAGTTTCAACTTTGCTCAGCCAAAATCAGAAGGAGGAAACCATTCTTAGTTTCATCCTAAGTCATCCATTCCAGATCCCTCTATAACCAGTGCTCTAATTCCTAAGTTTAGAGAGGGAAACAAGGATAGGTGCCAAGCCCTAAGTCTCAGGGTAGTGCTAGTAGTTCCCGCACCTATCTTCTTTGCCAGACTTGTGGTAAGAACCATCAGGGTGTGTGCAGAGTGGGTAGTGGAATTTGTTTCAGTTGTGGAAAGACAGGCCACAAAGTTAGAGACTATCCTCATCCAGGTCCTCAGGGTCAATAATACCATTCCTCAGCTCAGTCTGATTGCCCAAATTAGTAGGATGCCATCTCCAGTGCTACTAGTGGGCAACTCCCAAATCGTATCTATGCTCTTTAGACTCAACAAGATCAGGAAAATTCTCCTGATGTAGTTATTGGTATGTTATAGAAGTTTTATATGCATGTTTATGCTTTGCTAGATCCAGGAGCTTCTTTGTCTTTTGTCACTCCTTATATAGCAGTTGAGTTCAGAATTAGTCCCGAAATTCTAGAAAAGCCCTTTTTAGTCTCTACCGCAGTGGGTAAAACCATCATAGCCCGGTGGGTATACAGAAACTGCCCAGTTATGATATTTCAGAAAATCACTTCAGCAAACTTAGTAAAATTAGAGATAACTAATTTCAATGTCATTCTCGGTATGGATTGGCTTAATTCTTTCTATACCACAGTCGACTGTAGAAATAGAATAGTCCAGTTTTAGTTCCTAAATGAACCCATCCTAGAGTGGAAGGATAGTGTATCCGTTTTCAGAGGTCAGTTTGTTTCCTACCTTCGGGCAAGGAAATTGATATTTACGGGATGCGTCTATCATCTTGTTCATATTAAGGATTCCAGTTCTTAGACTCCCAGTGTTAATTCAGTTCCAGTTGTAAATGAATATTCAGATGTCTTTCCCGAAGATCCTCCAAGAATTCCTCCCTAAAGGTAAATAAACTTCGGCATTGATCTTCTTCCAGACACTCAGCCTATCTTTATTCTGCCATATAGAATAAAAACAGCAGAACTCAGAGAATTGAAAGAACAGTTGAAGGATCTCTTAGATAAGAGATTCATCAGACCTAGCATTTCCTCATAGGGCGCACCAGTTTTATTTATGCGTAAGAAAGTCAGTTCTCTCAGAATGTGCATTGACTACCGTCAGCTCAATAAAGTCATGGTCAAGAATAGGTATCCTCTTCCCAGAATCGATGACTTATTTGACCAACTTCAGGGTTCTAGCTATTTCTATAAGATAGATCTCAAATCCGACTATCATCAGCTTGGAGTTAGAGGATGTGACATTCCAAAAATAGCTTTCCATACTCGGTATGGTCACTTCGAATTTCTAGTCATGTCATTTGGTATTACTAATGCCCCAGCCGCTTTCATGGACTTTATGAACCGTGTGTTCAAGCAGTACTTGGACATGTTCATCATAGTCTTTATAGATGACATTCTGGTCTATTCTCACACTGAGCGTGATCATTCAGACCATCTAAGAACAGTACTTCAAACTCTCAAAGATCATCAGTTATTCACCAAATTTGATAAGTTTGAATTTTTCTAAGGTCAGTAGCATTCCTTGGTCACATCATTTTCGGTGATGGCATTAGAGTAGATCCTCAAAAGATCAAAGGAGTAAGAAACTAGCCTCGTCCAATCTCTCCATTAGATATTAGGATTTTCTTAGGTATGGCTGGCTATTACAAGCAATTTTTTAAAGGATTTTCTTCTATTGCATACCCTATGTACAGATTGACTCAGAAGAAAGTCAAGTTTCAGTGGTTAGATCCTTGCGAGAAGAGTTTTTAGGAGTTGAAAACTCGACTCACCTCAGCTCTATTTCTAGCTCTTCCAAATGGTTCAGATGGGTTTGTAGTGTATTGTGATGCATCCAGAGTGAGTTTAGGTTGTGTCCTTATGAAGCATGGTAAGGTCATAGCCTACGCCTCCAGACAGCTTAAACCACATGAGAAGAATTATCCTACTCATGATCTTGAGTTAGAAGCCGTAGTATTTGCCTTGAAGATTTGGAGGTATTATCAATATAGAGTTCATGTAGACATCTGCACAGATCATAAGAACCTTCAGTATGTATTTTCTCAGAAAGATCTCAATCTTCGTTAGAGAAGGTGGTTAGAGATCTTAAAAAATTATGACATGAGTGTCCTTTTTCATCCGGGAAAGGCCAACGCAGTGGCCGACACTCTCAGTAGACTGTCTATGGGTACTATTACTCATGTTGAGGACAGTAAGAAATAGTTAGCTCAGAAAGTCCATCAGCTTCCCAGACTAGGCATTCACTTAGTCGATTCCTCAGAGGGTGGTGTATGTATTCAGAGTAGTTCAGAATCATCTCTAGTTTCCGAGGTAAAATAAAATCAAGATAGAGATCCCAGCCTTGTCAAGTTGAAAGAGTCAGTTCAAAATCAGAAAATAGAGGTTTTCACCCAAGGGGGAGATGATGTTCTTCATTGTTAGGGGCGTCTCTGTGTTCTAGGTACAGATGACTTAAAGCAGTGAATTCTTCCAGAAGTGCATGGTATGCGCTACTCTATTCATCCAGGGTCCACAAAGATGTATCGCAACTTGCGGGAAATCTATTAGTGGAGTGGAATGAAGAGGGATATTGTAGAGTTTGTGGCCAAGTGCTCTACATGTCAGCAGGTTACGATAGAGCATCAGAAGCCTAGTGTTCCTATGTAGGAGTTCATTATTCCTACTTGGAAGTGGGAAGAAGTAAACATGGACTTCATAATGGGTTTGCCTAAACTCGTCACCATCATAATTCAGTCTGGTTCATTGTAGACAGGATGACTAAAGCAACCCATTTCCTTCAACTTCATACCTCTTATTCAGTTAAGGATTATGCCAAACTCTACATCAAAGAGTTGGTCAGATTACATGGTGTTCCGTTATCTATTATCTCAGACAGATGTACCCAGTTCACCTCTTATTTTTGGAAAGCGTTCCAAAAGGGTCTTGGTACCCTAGTTTATCTTAGTACAACCTTTCATCCTCAGACAGATGGTCAAGCAGAAAGGACCATTCAGACCATCTGTCTGAGGATGAAAGGTTGTACTAAGATAAACTAGGGTACCAAGACCCTTTTGGAACGCCCAATAGTTGTAGTCCTTATTCAAGAAGTCTATAGGTGACCCAATAGTTGTAGTCTTTATTCAAAACATAGATGTTCAGAATAGCCTCTTTTACGAAGAGATCCCAGTCGAAATCCTAGACTACTAGACTCGTCGATTGAGGAACAAAGAAGTCCCTCTAGTTAAAGTTCCTTGGCAAAATCAGTCCGTCGAGGGAGCTACTTGGGAAGCAGAAGTAGATATGCGTACCAAGTATCTTCACATCTTCCCCGCCAACTCACATAAAGCTCAAGGTAATATTTCTTCTTAAGCTTACTCAGTTTCATGTTCAGTGTTCATCGCAAACTTGGTATTTAGTTTCACGCTCATGTTCCCATTATAAACTTGGTATCAAGTACCACCGCATACTCAGTCATGCATTCATGTATCAGTTCAGTTATATAGTTATGACTCAGACATGCATTCTCATTGTAAGAAAACTTAGTTCATCAGAACACTCAATTATGTATTCATGAGTCACTTACGCATGCATCAGATTTGCATGTTCAGCATTATATGTTCAGCTTGTCAGTTATGCAAGTCATGAGATCATGTTCTAGTTATTCATGTTCAATTCACATTCAGCTTATTGCTCCCCCTCTCAGTCAGTCTCATTCAAGGATGAATGTTCTTAAGGGAGAGATATTGTAATACCCGTGCCTTTATCTTAGCTTAAAATCATCTTAAGGATGTTAGAACTTTCTTTGAAATACGAACCCATTTTTACACACATGGTATTTTAAAGATTTTCCCTTTTTATCACATGGGAAATTAAATGATCTTTACATCGATACCAATTTCATCAAATTCTAGTGTCAGATGAGGAAGTTATGGCCGAAATACAGAAAGTAGAAAATCCGCCCAGGTGCGACGGTGTTGGGGATGGACCGTCGGACAAATAACGGACCGTTGACCATGTCTATCGCATCGAAGCAGTGGCTAAACTTCTGGAAATGTACTATGGCAAGGTCCGATGGAGTGTCGACCCAGCAACGGACCGTTGCTCCCCATCATCGTTCATTGGCAGCGTGTCCCAGTTCTGTCTCAGTTCAACGGAGAGGTTTGATGGACCATCGATCTAGCGACGGACTGTCGTACCCCACCATCGGATAACTCGCTCAGTTATTTTAAGTCATTTTAATAGGGGTATTTTGATCATTTATCACTCGCCTATATATGCCCAGTTATATCCGATTTCAGCCATTTTATCCTTTATTATTTCACAACAACAATTAGGATTTCTCTCAAGGATAAATCCACAAGAACAATAAACCCTAGGTGATTCATTCCAGTCTAATAATTTAAGTTTTCCTCCACAGAACTTCAAGAAATCACAACCCAGGTATGCATAGTGTTCACTCATGGACTCCTTTCATCTATAAAGTCCTAGAATCCCTTTTCCAACTTCAATTTTATGGATTTTCTTATGAATTTCATAATTGGGTTGTTCTTGTTCATGTTGATAAAGGAGAAATTGAATTCTACTCCATGTTTGGTGATAATTTCTATGTGGGCTTAATTATTTTAGATTGACATCCATGCAAACTTATGACTGAACCCTTGAATAATGAAATTAGAATTGAATCATGATGTTTAATTGTTATAGAATGATGTTTACATGTACTATGCCTACAATACGTTTGATTAAATGCCTAGGTGAATAAAATTGTTTAACTAGCATGATATCATGAAATCCCCATGTATGTACAAGTTTAGGCCTATCACTTGTTTGATGAAATGCTTCAATGAATGTATTATGGCTTATAATGTTAGTCATGTGCTCAAGTAAATCATGCTTTGTCAGTTTTCTTCTATCGAGTCCTGGGGGTACTTGTACCCAAAATATTAGTTGTGCGCCTAGAGCCATGTCATGTTATCACGATACTCTCAGTCAAGCTTTGAATCCTTAGACTTCAGACAGTCGTATGGCTCAGGAAATCTCCATGATCTCATGAACTCAATCAGTTGTCAGATATCAGTAGTATTCCATCAGTCAACAAAATTTAGTAACTCATACCATGTTCAGTTTGGTAAATCATGATCAATGTTTATTCAGAAGGGAGTAGAAATCAACATCGAGTGAACCCAAGGATGGGGACACATACTATCAGATGAGGGTGTGATCTATAGAAGTCATCCTTGCATTCCAGAGCTATGCATCCAGCATAAGTTGAGACATCAACACTGTTCGATGAGGATTGATGAGGTGGGTAAGAACTATCAGATAAGGGCCCCACCATTCTCTTTTGGCGACTCTATCAGATAAGGATCACCCAAAGCTTATCCTTACCAGTGGTACGGTATTGACAACCTTCCAATTAGGGCTACAAATTGGACTCCAACTCAGCCATAATGGCGCATTAGGGGCATGTCGGTTAAGTAACTACTTTCCATAGTTTCAATACCAGTCTCACATAAAAAAGCTCAGATAGTTTTTCAAATTTCAGGACTATCAGACACAGTCAACTTAGTTACAGAACGGAACTCAGATAGTTCCATTAGATTCAAGACTGTCAGCTACAGTCAATCATGTTATCAGTTATGTCAGTTATCAGTATATCATGTCATCAATATTCAGATTCAGTAATCCTATTATCATGATATTAGTGTCAGTTGTTATGTCTCATGCATGTATTCTCATGCTCATGTTAGTTAGCCAGTTATTATTATTAGTGTTCATGCATATGAACCCCATGCATTTAGACTACTTCACACGCTTACCAGTACATTCAGTCGTACTGACGTATTCGCACTATGGTATCTTATACCATAGGTCCAGAGACACGAGCTCCAGAGCAGTAGTAGATTCCAGTAGCAGTCGGAGCTAGAAGTGAGTCCACATCTTTTGAGGACATGATTATTTTTTTATTTTCTCATTTGTTAGTTTATTAGACGGAGTTAGTTGGAGACATGTTCCATCCACTCCTTATTCAGATTTTTCAGACAGTAGAGGCTTTCAGACTAGATGCAGACTAGATTTCAGATTTGATTCAGACTTTAGTATTTTTAGCTTTGCTTTGGGTATTCTATTACCCAACTCACATATTATAGTATTCAGATTATGTTCAGTATTGAACCTTATGGCCTTTCAGTGCATGTTTCCGCATTATTATATTATTTCATGCAGTATACAGGTACATATATCAATCATGGGTTAGCTTGTGGTCCTTCGAGGTCATGAGCACCGTGTAGCATTCTGGGTACTAGATTCGAGGCGTTACAGAAGTTATAAGACAAAACAGAATATATAAATAGAATCCAAGGAAGAAAAATATTTAGTATGTTCGACTATAAATTTGGATAATAGAAAATTAAGATGCACAAGGAAAGTATAGAATGGACAACTTTCACATGTCCAGAAGGGCATTTTGAATGGTTGGTTATGTCATTCAGACTAAAAACAACTCCTCCAATCTTCCGAAGAAAAAAGGATAGTATTTTTGGAGATTATAAAAATTTTATATTAATATATGTAGATGAGATTTTAGTTTTCAATAATAACATGAGAGAACATCTAGGACATTTTCAACAAGTCTTTAAATTATTTGTAGACAATAATAATAATAAGTATAAAGAAAATGGAACCAGGTTAAAACAATATTAATTTCTTAAGAGTAGTCATTGGGGATGGTAGAATAAAACTACAACCACACATAGCTAAAAAGGTCGTAGAAATGCCAGATAGAATAGATAAAACCAAGGATTTACAAAAAAAATTATGACTACTAAATTATGCTAGAGTTTTTATTAAAGATTTGGAAAAGGTAGCAGGGCCGTTATATTCTAAAATTGGATTAACAAGACAGAAGACTTTTAATGCTGAAGACATAAAATTAGTCCAACAACATAAACGCATAATCCAAGACATCCTGGACTTGACACTACCATTAGAAACAGATTTTTTAATAGTCGAGATAGATGGAAGTCTTCGAGGATAGGGAGCAATATTAAAAGAAAAATCTATTAAATATAGTGAGAAAAATATTAGAAAATTTGTGCTTATTCAAGCGGAAGTATAAAGAAAAAGGCAATCTAAATAGTATAGACGCAGAAACACTAGTAGTAATCTATGGTTTAAATTGTTTTAAGCTTTATATAATAAATAAACCTGAAATATTTGTAAGAACGAACTGTGAAGTTATAGTAAAATTCCTAAATAATCAACAAGCAGAACTAGAAAAGAAAATTAAAAATTTAATTAATAAGGATAAAGAGGGTAGCTTCAAGAATCCGAAAATAAAACTAGTGCTACAAGAAATAAGAAAAGAAATTATTCAATTAAAAGAAATAGCACTCTCATGAATAATATTCCTATGAATGATCAACTTTACTTAGCAATATTACAAAAGGCTACTCAAATTCAACCAAATCCCGAATGATTATCAGACTACCAACCTGAAGGAAGAACCGACTCTACAATCATAAAACAAAATAACATTATAATACTATTTCTATTCAAACTTACTAAAAATCTAGAAAAAGCAAAACAACAAACTAGTCAAGAAGACAAAAATATAGAATAATTAATAGAACAACTAAAGAAAGTAGTATTAACACCGCAAAAAGAAAATGAAAAAGCTAAAATGACTAAACCCAAAACATGAACCACTTTTCAACATCCACAGACAAACCAAGATCAAGCTTTACCCAAGACAGATTAAAAACCAACATGTTATCTAAGATCATAAATAGACTAAAAATGACCTCAAGACACCAGCTAGAAGAGATAGTAGATGAAGACAAAGATATACAACTCTTTCAACCAATAAACTAAAATTATTAAGCTCTAAGACACTATATAATGAAGGAATGTTTTCACTAGCACAAATATATAAATATTATAGGGAAGAATAAATGTGCTTTATTGTTAAAGATACCGCCAGTATAAATCTAATAAGATCAGAATCCTTAAAATAAATTACCAAATCAAACATCATCCTCATGCATATGGGACTCATAGTAATAGGTTTGGAAGGTCTAACTAGAAAAAACTTAGGAACAAAAGTATTAGTTACTCATTAGGACAAAGAATACAACATATAATGGAAATATTATAAGAAAAGTGTACGAATATCCAAATACAAAAACAATTAAAAAGAGGTGATACAAATTTCTGTAAAAAATATATATACGACACAATATTATGATCAAGACTATAAGAAAAGAAGACGTAAGAAACCATATAAAAGGGATTATAGTTCTGAAAAACATATAGGTTAAGAAAATTAGAAGCTAAAGAACCAAATCTAAATAAACAGAGACGTGTAAGAAAATATAACTCCAATAGAACTTATAAAAATAAATTAGGATGTTTTACTTGTGGAAATATACAACATTTAGCAAATACTTGTCCAAAAAAAAAATAATAGTAGATCAAGAAATGCACAGTTAACAGACAAAGTAAATGAAAATCTAATACATGTAGACGAATATATGTCAGAAAACAAAAGCATATACTCCATTAGGAGTATGGAAGTATTCGAAGAAGAAAAGGACACATTGAATTCCTTAGATTCTGAAGAAGAAGAAGAATTCATAAACAAAATAGAATTAGAAAAGATAAATCCAAACTATCAGGATTTAGTCAACCTTGTAGAAGAATGTGAACATAAATTTGAAAAGGTAAAGGACTAGATAGTAACCAGTGTTCATACTGCAGATGGTTTTCAAGTAACAATAAAAGGGCAAAATGCAGTAAATGCTATATAGAAGGATGCAAACTTGTATAGAAAAAGCCTCAGGAGTCCAAAAAATAAAAAATATTTTAAAAAACAATTACAGACCAGAACCAATACATAGAACAACAGACGATAGAATATTGGAACTAGAAGAAAAATTTAAAAGGTTGGAGATAAGAATAAATAACCTTGAAAAACATAAAGAGGTAATTATCAAAATCCCAAAAATCCATGTAAATGGACGAAACTCATAACACTTATACAGAATATATACGAAAGGTAAAAGTAAGATTTATTAACACTTGTGAAAAATTCTATCAACCATCATACAAACTCACTGGAATACTAGTTAGAGACTTAAACATAAAGGCAGACTTTGTGTTAGGATTAGATTTTATGGTACAAAATAATGGAGGATGTTTTGTTACCAGAGATTGAGTAATCTTCGGAAGCAATATTGTCAATCACCAGTATAGACACAACCTATACTAACTAAATATCATTTTCTTAAGGATATATCAGAAGAAGAAAGCTCAAATAATAAGATAAACCCCAAAAAATCACTAGAATGTGACAAGGGAGAAAATTGTACATGTAGTGACAATAAAATATAAAAATATATAGAGAATTACAAGATCTATTAATAGTAGAAGAATTAAAAAAAGATTATACTCTAATAGAAATAAATACATAATTATACAATTTTAAGAGACGAATACAACAGATAGGAATAATAAAGGATCAAAAAGGCCTAGATAAAATAATACAAATCCTAGACAAACTAGAGATAATTGGAGAAAAACCCTTACATCACTGGGACTCCAATCAAAATACTTGCAAATTAAAAATAATCAATCCATAATATACTATAAAAATAGCATCTATAGAAGCTACAAGTGAAGATATTAAAGATATTGATGTACAAATAAAGAAACTATTAGAATTAGGGATAATTAGAAAATCTAAGTCAAGACATATATCAACAGCTTTCATAGTAAGAAACCATAGTGAAATAGGACTAAGGAAAGATAGAATGCTAATAAATTATCAAAGACTAAATGATAATACTACGATGGATAGGTATAAATTACCAGACAAAGCAAAATTAATAAATAGAATACAAGGAAGAAAAATATTTAGTAAGTTCAACTGTAAATTCGATTATTGGCAAATTAAGATGCACAAAGATGGTATAGAATTGATAGCTTTCACTTGTCCAGAAGGGCATTTTGAATGGTTGGTTATGCCACTCGGACTAAAGACAACTCCTCCAATCTTCCAAATAAAAATTGATAGTATTTTTGAAGATTATAAAAAAATTATAATAGTATATGTAGATGATACTTTAGTTTTCTGTAATAACATGAGAGAACATCTAGGACAACAAGTCTTTAAATTATTTGTAGTCAATTAAACAATAATAAGTAGAAAGAAAATAGATTTATGTAAAAATAGTATTAATTTACTAGGAATAGTCATTGGGGATGGTAGAATAAAACTACAACCAGACATAGCTAAAAAGGTCTTAGAAATGCCAGATTGATTAGACAAAACAAAGGATTTACAAAAAAAAATTAGGACTACTAAATTATGCTAGAGCTTTTATTAATGACTTAGGAAAGGTAGCAGGGTCATTATATTCTAAAACTGGATCAACGGGCTAGAAGACTTTTAATACTGAAGACATAAAATTATTCCAACAACTTAAACGTATGATTCAAGACATCCCGAACTTGACACTACCATTAGAAATAGATTATTTAATAGTCGAGACATATGGAAGTCTCCAAGGATGGGGAGCAATATTAAAAAAAAAACTAATAAATACAGTGAGAAAAAAGATAAGAAAATTTGTGCTTATTCAAGTAGAAAGTAAAAAGAAAAAGGCAATCTAAATAGTATAGACGCCGAAAAACTAGCAGTAATCTATGGTTTAAATAGTTTTCAGCATTATATATTAAATAAAACTAAAATATTAGTAAGAACGGACTGCGAAGCTATAGTAAAATTCTATCCAAAAATAAAAGAAAAGACTAGTAGTTACAGGAGGTGGTTAAATTTTGTAGATGCCACTTTAATTTATAACATTATGCTAGAACATATTAAAGGAAAAGATAATAACCTAGCAGATCAACTTAGTAGACTAATAAAAGAAGAAAACTAATGAGTTTTGTTTCAGTATGTATACAGGTAAGGGAAAAGGTAAGGCTGAGGCCTCGTCCTCCCAAGACTATTTGAGGAAGCTAATGAGCAACACTCACTAAAGACCACTTACAATGTTGGAACAATCAAAATTAGAAAGAATGAATTTTGGGCCACACAATATCGTCAGTTATGAACCATCCAGCATGACTTTAAAACTTAGATTAGACGTGTAGGTGGACAAACAGCAGATCTGCCTAATCTAAAATTTATGGATATCCTACAGTAAGACACTCAGAAACAATAGCTACTTCATTTCGATCCTAAATGCTATAAGTTATTATTTTAATGAGAAAAATAACACTAACAAATTTAAATTTTATGTTCTCAGGGGACAGACATAAGGAGTATTTCAGACATGGATATAAGTAATGGACTCTATAAAAGACTATACAACCCCTTTCCATAAAGGCTTACTGATATATCTGAATTTGAAGTCCGCCAAATGCCTATAAATACTCACTTCATCAGACGTAAGAAGGCAGACTAAAAGAGAAATTAGAGCACAAAAACTTAAGAGGAGAGAGAATACAAGAGTAAGAATTTCTTAGTTTCTAAGTTTGTTAAAAAAAGAGAAAGAGAGAGAGAGAGAGAGTAACTAAGTCTATGTATAGTAGCTAAGTCTTTTTCTCCATAGCTGTGAAGCTTTTAGGGACTCCCAAAAGGGAAACCTCTCTTCACCTTAAGACATGTAAGTAGTTGTTATTTAAAATTTAAAATCATTGTATCTTTACTCCCTACTGTGTAAATTATGTTTGTTATATGAAATTTTGATGAATTCTTGTTAATTGTTTGTTAAATATACCCTCAGTATATTGATAGTCTCTTAGTGTTTTAGCAGTAATGAGGGATTAATCTGTAAATTCCTAGGGATTTGGAAAGTCCAGACAAAAAAGGAATGTTGTGTCATCCCGGGGTGTGATTAAAGAAAATATTGCTAAAATACCTAAAACTGAAGAGAAAAATATGAAGGCTTCAATGACCTCACAGAGGCATTAGACTATGCCTGAGGAAATCCCGAGCCAAAATATTATATTGCGCCTGCTCTAAGACCAAATATAAAAGAAGTTACCCAATACAATATCAAAAAAATCACAAATAATATTATATTTTGTGATCATTGTTCTTCGATGATCGAAGCTTTTAGAAGACTAAATCACACAAATAAAACTCTAAGACAAGACAATGAAAACCTTATAAACAAAAAAGGACAAATGATAGAACATATAGGCATTTAACAAGATCGTATCAAAGTTCTTCATTATGAATTAACCCATCAGACTCAGCAAACCTACGAAACTCAAATGGTTCCGAAGAGTTCTTCATCTCCTTTAAAAATAGATAAGAAGGGTGTGCATTCCCCAATGAATGCAAAAGGACATACTATATCGGGTAATGACACAGCTAGTCCAGTTCAAATAGTAACTAATAAAGACTCATCAAATCCATTAATGGCTGACACTTTTCCAAAAAGTATAGGGAGAATTCTTCCAAGCAATTTTAAAACAACAGGAACTCAGACACTAAATGAAGGAACGTTGGCGACTACCCAAGGAAAAAATAAAAAAGTTTTCTACCTGTGAAAATGAAAAAGTAGTAAAAGAAATATAGAACAAATAGTAGTAGACTCTATACAAAATTATTAGCAAAATAGACTAAATAAATAGAAATGGAAAATCCAAAGCCTAAGCCAAGATCTAGGATTTTCCTAGGAGAAGAGATAAGACCTAGAACTGGAACAAGACTAGGCATATCAAGTGGTGACAGAGAACAATATGATCCAACAATAGAAGATGACTATAACTCAGCTATGGACCAATTCGCTCAAAACCCTAATGAAGACGATGACTCTGGAATGAGTTTCAATCCAGAAGCATTATACAATTTGGAAATGTAAGTAGTGACGATACTCATCGAAAGACAAAATTTAGGATGTAAGTAATAATGTAAAGGATAAAAGACTAATACTAAGTGGAAAATAAATGGATAGATATGAATTAAACAGGAAACATGACCATCTGATGATGGGGCCCACAAAGTGTACTCGGCATGCAAAAGTTTCTTAAATACATTTGAAGTATGAATTTGAAGTCCAGCAGATGCCTATAAATACTCATTTCATCAAACTTAAGAAGGCAGAGTGAAAGAGAAATTGGAGCACAAGAACTCAAGAGTAGAGAGAATACAAGAGTGAGAATTTCTTAGTTTCTAAGTTTGTTAAGAAAAAGAGAGAAAGAGTAAGTAAGTTTGTGTATAGTATCTAAGTTTTTTGTCTCCGTAGCTACGAAGCTTTTAGGGACTCCTGAAAGGGAAACCTCTCTTCACCTTAAGACATGTAAGTAGTTGTTATTTAAAATCATTGTATCTTTTCTCCCTACTACGTAAATAATGTTTGTTATATGAAATTTTCATGAATTCCTATAAATTATTTGTTAAATATACCCTCAGTATAAGATTAGTCTATTAGTATTTTATCAGTAATGAGGGATTAATCTGTAAATTCCTAGAGATTTAAAAAGTCCAGAGAAGAAAGGACTGTTGTGTAATCCCGGGGTGTGATTAAAGAAGATATTGCTAAAGTACCGAAAACTGGAGAGAAAGAGATGAATAGGGTAAAAAAAGTATTTTGGGAGAAAAACATACTTTGATTTGATAATTTCACAACTACACATCATTAGGGATAATAAAGGAGGAAGTACTGAGTAGGATTTTACACCATATTTTCTAAAAATATATCCGCTTCAACCTTACTGCTTGCTCATTTCCGTGTACTTATATCTGTTTACTTTACATCATCTATTTGTTACATCTATCTTTATATCATTTATCTATTATCTTATATCTGTCTTTATGTTATTTATTATTGGTATCAGAGCCCTATGATTCTAGGAGACTTTAATACATACATATGATATCAGACAATATTTCTAGAATTTAGAAAAGAAAATCTAAACCCTATGAAAAGGAAATAATATTAGATTCAGAATAGTATTGGTATCTTGTAAACCTAAAGAAAGAATGTAACACCCCATGACTACACCCTAGGCTCCACACGGTGCCTATGATCCGGAAGTACCACATGCTAACCTATGGTTGGTACCTGCTGTGAGAACTAACTAATAATCATAAAAAAATATATGCGGAAGTAAAAACTAAAAATGCCATAAGGTTCATAAAACTAAATCAATACTGAATACATTTGTAGAATAACTACTAACTGAAAGTGTCTGGAAGCCTCTAAACATCTGTAATAAAAGAGTTGATGGGATAGGCCCCAACTAACTCCCAAAACTATTCGACAATAAATGTTGTACTGAAATAATATATTAACTGAATAAAAGTCATGTCCTCGGTGGATGAGGACTCACTACTATAATTGCTGATGATCAACTGAATCTGACTAAGAATGGTTGGGAATCCAAGCATCCGAACCTATGATATGAGAATTCATAATGCAAAGAAAGTATGCATCAATACTTTGAATGTACTGGCATGCTAGGTGAGGTTAGGCTAATATGCATGATTCACGTGCATGAAGAAAATCACTAAATATCATGGAGTGACTGGATGAGAGTATATGAAAAATTGGGTCTACTGTGAATAATTTACATGCAGTACCAAGCGTATATCATCTATCTAAATTAGTCTAAAGCTGAGGTACTGAGTTTTTGATAACTGGTTTTTGATGACTTGAAGTCATGATCATGTATAACTGAACTCAGTTCTATACTGAATACTGAATAATGGAGTTATAACTATAGGAGTTATATCTAACTAATATACCCCGATTATAAACTGATATGGGGTCCATCCTGTAACCCCAATTAGATGAATTCTAGAACCGTGCCACGGGTTACTAACAATAGCTGGGTTAACCCTAATCTAGCAGGAAGACTCGTGAGATGTATATGGTTATGTCAACCATAGTCTGGAAGGTAAATGATTTACCTTATGCTAGTTATGTAGTTCTGTAATGCAGGGACTGCTACTAAGGGTCAAACCCTCTGCTGACAGGAATGCCCCCATCCCTGGGTTCGTTTGATGCTGAATCCTACTCCCAAATGAATCGACACAGAACTAATCACTAGACTGTACTAGGCTTGACTGAACTCACACTGATTTTATTGACTGACTATATGCTACTGTTCAGGATACTATGAAATCTTTCTATTCTCACTGGAGACTATAAAACAGCTAAATTTTGGGTATTCAATACCCCCAGGACTTGATAGCATAGATAATGAAATCATATCTTGACTCTAAAAGTATCACACATATGTTATCATACATAATTCCTTCACATAGACATTTTGTAAGCACCTAGGATACGTAAATCTTGTACATGGAGTAAGACTCCAAAAGGTCCTATTCATTTCATCCCTATATAGAATGCCAAACGAGGTCCCAGACATGGAAAATTTCAGCTAAGTATTGAGATGTAGTCTTATTTTTTGGCCTTGATGTTTCAATGAATTTATTCTCTACATTTACAGCCTTAGAATGTTGATTTTTAAGTTAATTCATGATCAGGGATATCAATAGGTCATACTGGGTGAGTTTTGGAATTTTCAGACGTCGTTTGAGTCATGTTTGGATGACAAAAAACAGCAAGCCAATGTGATCTTGATATGTCACATTGGCTATCACATCATCCCCATCGACACAATGCGTCGGCCATCGTGTCGACCCCATCGATGCGGCGCATTAGCCACCGCATCACTGGGTATACTTTCCACATTAAATCACAATTTTCCAAGGGAATTTAGGTCCTTTCCCCCTCACCCAATTCAGCCAAAATAGGAAATTAGACCTCCTAAAGGGCAAAATTCATTCATTCTTCATAAATTCTCTCAAGAACAAAACCCTAAGTTCATCAAGTTCAAGTCTAAGTTTTAACAATTCACTAACAACTCCCACAAAATCAACAATCAAGGTATGTTAGGTTTTCATCCATGGGTCTTCCTCCATCCTTGGAGTTCAAGAAAACATTATAAAACTTGAATTTTTATTCCCATGTTATAAATTGAACTATGTTCATGTTGTGTTGTTGTATGGGTTTCAAGTTAAGATCTTTTATGAGTTCTATAAAATTATGATAACATGTGTGTTGAATTATGAATCTCTCGTGTCAAAATCCTTCAATTTGCAAGTTGTATGTTGTAGTTATGATGCCTATGTGATTATTTCTCATGAGTAACAATCATGCTCCCAAAGTGTTTGATAAAATGTTCATATGAGTAAATTATGCATGGTAACCTATTGTTGTGTTGCTAAAGTTGTGATATAAGATTATGAATTATGCTATCGAGTCCTGGGGTATTTATTACATGAAATCTAGCTATTTACTTAGTTACAGTAGTTATAGATTAGATCCGGTAAAGGTCAGAATAGTAGCATACAGTTAGTTAATAGAACTTAGTGAATTAAGTCCAGTTCAATCAGTCAACATGATCAAGGTTAGTTCAGTTAAGCCTAGTAAAGTTTAGTGATCAGTTCAATGTTGATTCAGTTGGGAGTAATATTCAGCATTGAGCGAACACAGGAATGGGGGCATTCCTGCCAGTAGAGGGTTTGACCCTTAGTAGCAGTCCCTGTGTTACAAAATTATATAGCCAGCATAGGGTAAGTCGTCCTCCTTCCAGACTACGATTGACATAATCATATACATATTTCATGATTTTTCTACCAGATTAAGGTTGACGCAACATTGTTAGTATCCCATAGCAAGGTTCTAACACCCTTCCAACTAAGGTCAGAGGTTAGACCCTAAATCAGTCTATAATCAGGGTATGTCGGTTAGATGATAAATCCCACAGTTACAGTTTTTCAATAATCAGTAAAGAACTCTATCAGTTCTACAGAACCATGGTTATCAGTTACTCATCCATTAAAATTTAGTACTCAGTTTCAGTATAATCTTAAATACACGATGTGTACTTATATGTGCAGTATTGCATGTTTAGTATATTCAGTAGATACAATTTTACATGTACTCTCATCCAGATACTTCATGATGTTTACTCAGTTAGTTATCATCTCATGCATATGAACCCATTTATATTAGCCTTACCTCACTTAGCATACGAATACATTCCATGTACTGATCAAATACTCTATTCTGCACTGTCATATTTTATATCATAGTTTCAGACGCTCAGGTTCCTGACGTACATAGCAGCACAAGCTATCAGCAGGAGTTACAATAGTAACTCCTCATATTTTAAGGACAGAGTGTATCTATTTTATTATTTCAGTTGTTCAGTAGTTATTTTCAGTTGGACTTAGTTGGGGGTTTGTCCCATCAACTCTATATTCAAACAGTTAGAGTCTTTCAGACTAGCATAGTCGGTTATTTAGTTTTCAGATGTTGTTACCAGTTATACTGAGTTATTAACTTCAGTATTTTTAAGGACCTTATGTAATTTTTAGATTTCTTCCGCATATGTTTTCATGATTATTATTCAGTTCTCACAGCAGGTACTAGTCATGAGTTAGCTTGTGGTCCTTTGGGATTATAAGCATCGTGTGACGCCTAGGGTGTAGGCTCGGGGCATTACAAACTTGGTATCAGAGCCTAAGGTTCTTAAATGTCCTAGGGATTCTAAATGTCGTGTCAAGTAAAGTCTTGTGTAGGGGTGTGTAGCGCGCCACACTTATGGACAAGAGGCTATTAGGAATTTTAGGAAAAGTTCCCTTCTTTTAGTGTTCATATCATGCGAGTGAGCATGAGCTCAAGTTAAACTCTCTATCTAATACAATTTATCCTTATGTTTATATAATAGGCCTCCTAAAAATACCAACAGAAGAACAACCGAGAACCAGCCAGCATCTCCGCTGTTCAGGAAGATCCCCTGAATGAGTATGTTTTTCACGTAGAATTTAGAGCAAATTTTACCACGCTTGCCTATTCTGTGGCAGCTCAGAATGATTGGCCATCTATTATTTAGGCCAACCCAGTGGCCAATACTATTGTAGGTAGAATTTAGGACTTCAACCAAATGAACCCTCCTTCCTATTCGGGATCCAAGTCTGAAGAGGTCCCACAGGAATTCTTAGACATGGTGTAGAAGAAAACAAACATTATGGGGGTAACAACTAGTGAGAGTGCTGAGTTTGCTTCCTATTAGGTGCAAGATATTTCTCATTCATGGTTTAAGAAGTGGAAGGTAATAGTTGTGCAGATGCAGGGCCTATAGAATGGGAGAAGTTTCTTACTGCCTTCTTAGATTGGTTTTTTCCATTGCAATTAAGAGAGGCTAAGGTGTTAGAGTTTATCAACCTAAAGTAGGGCAACATGAATGTAAAATAGTATGCCCTAAAGTTTACTCAGTTATCCAGGTATGCACCTCATGTGGTAGCTGATAGCAGATTTAAGATAAGTAAGTTCGTGATTGGTGTGTCCAATAGTGTAGTCAAAGAGTATAGGATCGCAATTCTAATTAAGGAGATGGAATTGGCTATGTTAATAGTCCATGATTAAGATATTAAGGATCAAAATACTAAGGAGAAATAGAGAGAGAGAACAAGAGGGATAGAATAGGTAGCTTCAATTTTGTTAGTAAAAGTTAGAAGAGGGTAACCATCCTCAGTCCTGCCCAAAATCTTCTATCCCAACTCTGTCCATAGCTAGTGCTCCGGTGTCTAAATCCAAAAATGGTAATAAAGATAGGGCACCAGGCTCTAAATCTCAGGGTAGTGTTAGCAGTGCTCAAATAAATCCTCTTTGCCAAAATATGGCAGAAACCATCATGGTGTATGTAGAGTTGGCAGTGATGTATGTTTCAGGTATGGTAAGTCAGGTCATAGAATCAGAGAGTGTCCCCAGGTAGGTTCATAAATCCAGCATAATCGACCCCCAGTTCAGTCTAGTCACCTGTCTTAGAAAGGTGCCACTTCCAGAGCTACCAGTGGGCAGCACCCAAATAGGCTCTATGCACTTTAGTCCCGACAGGATCCAGAGAGTTCACCAGATATAGTTACTGGTACGTTGCAAGTCTTTAACTTACATATTTATGCTTTGCTAGATCCAGGAGCTTTTTTGCCCTTTGTAACTCCCTATATAGGTGTCAACTTCAGAGTCGATCCTAAAATCGTAATAGATCCTTTCACAGTCTCTACCTCAGTAGGTCAATTTATCATAACCATGTGGGTATACAGGAATTATCCGATTAATGTGTCTCAAAAAGTTACTTCAGTAGACTTTGTAGCGCTAGAGATGATAGATTTTGACATCATTCTTGGCATGGATTAGCTTAATTCATGCTATTCTTCAGTCGATTGTAGAAAAAGAGTTATCTATTTTCATTTCCGAAATGAACCTATATTAGAATGAAGGGGTAGTACTTTAGCATTTAGGGGTCAACTTATTTCATACCTTAGAGTGATAAAAATAATATCCAAGGAGGGTGTCTATCATTTGGTACAAGTCAAAGACTCTAGTTCTGAGACTCCTAATGCTGAGTCAGTTCCAATCGCAAATGAATTTCCAGATGTGTTTCCCAACTATCTCCCTGGAGTTCCTCCCAAAAAAAAAATTGACTTCGAAATAGACCTTCTTCTCAACACTTAGCCCATCTGTATTTCTCTATACAGAATGGCTCTAGCCAAGCTCAAAAAGATAAAAGATCAGTTGAAGGATCTCCTAGATAAGGGATTCATTAGGCCCAGTGTCTCCCCATGGGGCGCACCAGTTTTATTCGTGCGTAAGAAAGATAGTTCTCTCAGAATGTGTATAGACTACCGCCAATTGAACAAAGTCAAAATCAAGAATAAGGACCTACTTCCTAGAATTAATGACTTGTTTGACCAACTTTAGAGTACCAGTTACTTCTCTAAGATAGACCTCAGATAAAGTTATCATCAGCGCAGACTCAAAGAATGTGATATTTCAAAAATGGCTTTAAGAACTCAGTATGGTCACTTTGAATTTCTAGTTATGTCATTTGGTATTACCAATGCCCCAGCAACATTCATGGACGTGATGAACCAGGTGTTCAAGCATTACTTGGACATGTTTGTCATAGTCCTTATTAATGACATTCTTGTTTACTCTCATAATGAAAGTGACCACGCAGACCATCTCAAAATAGTATTACAGACTCTTAGAGTCCATTAATTGTTCACCAAATTCAGTAAATGTGAATTTTGGCTAAGGTTAGTTGCTTTCCTTGGTCGCATCATTTTCGGTGATAGCATTAAAGTGGATCCCCAAAAGACCAAAGTAGTGAGAAACTGGCCTAGACTAATCTCTCTATCTAATATTAGGAGTTTTTTGGGTTTAGATGGCTATTACCGATGGTTTGTTGTGGGAATTTTGTTTATTTCATCCCCATGTACAGATTGACTCATAAGAAAGTCAAGTTTTAATGGTCAGATTATTATGAGAAGAGTTTTCAGAAGTTGAAGACTCGACTTACTACAACCTAGTTTTGACTTTGTCCAATGGCTCAGATAGATTTGTTGATTATTATGATGCTTGCAGAGTTGGTTTGGGGTGTGTTTTGATGCAGAAGGTAAGGTTGTGGCCTATGCCTCTACACAGCTTAAGCCCCATGAAAAGAATAACCCCACCTATGATCTTGAGTTAGCAGTTGTTGTGTTTGGCTTACAGATTTACATGTAATATTTGTATGGGGTACATGTTGATGTGTTCACAAACCACAAAAGCTTGCAGTATGTGTTTTCATAGAAAGACTTGAACTTGTGTTAGAAAAGGTGGTGAGAGTTGTTGAAAAATTATGACATGAGTGTTTTGTATCATCCAGGCAAGGCCAATGTAGTGGAATATACCCTTAGTAGGTTGTCTATGGGTGTTGCTCACGTTGAGGATGGTAAGAAGAAGTTAGTTCAGGAAGTTCATCAGCATACCAGACTAGGTTTCTATTTGGACGATTCGGCTAAGGAAAGTGTTTGAGTGCAAAATAGTTCAGAATCATCTTTAGTTTCCAAGGTAAAATAAAAGCAAGACAAATATCCCAGTTTAATTAAGTTGAAAGAGTAAGTCAGAGATTAAAAAGTAGAGGTTTTCTCCCAAGAGAGAGATAGTGTGTTGCGTTATCAGGGTAGGTTATATATTCTATGTGTTGATGGCGTGAGACAGCAAATTCTTACCATGGCAAATGGTGAGTGTTACTCCATTCATCCATGGGCCACTAAGATATACCACGAATTGCGGGAAGTCTATTGGTAGTGTGGGTAAAGCTAGACATTGAAGAGTTTATGGCTAAGTGCTCTACATGTTAGCAGGTAATATCGAGCCCCAAAAGCCTAGTGTTTCCATGCAGGAGTTCAGTAGTCCTATATAGAAGTGGGAAGAAGTGAACATAGATACCGTGATGGGTTTACCTCGTACTCTTCATCAACATGATTTGATTTAGGTCATTGTTGAAAGGATGACCAAATTCGCTCATTTCCTGCCAGTTTATACCTCTTACTCAGCCAAGGATTATTCCAAGCTCTATATCAGATTTGGTCAGATTGCACGGTGTCCCTTTGTCCATCATTTCAAAGATCTCGAGTTTGAAATTGGCAACTTTGTGTATTCAAAAATCTCTTCCATAAAGATAGTGAAGAGATTTGGTAAGAAGGGGATGCTTAGACCCCGATATGTTAGTCCTTACAGAATCTTGAGTCATTTTGGTAAGGTATCTTATGAGCTTGAGTTGCCTGCAGACTTAGCATCAGTGCACCCAGTGTTTGAAATCTCCTTACTAAAGAAGTGCATAGGTGACCCAGAAATTGTAGTCCCTATAGGGAGTGTAGATGTTCAAAACAGTCTTTCATATGAGGAAGTCCCAGTAAAAATCCTTGATTGCAAAATTCATAGACTAAGGAACAAAGAAGTTTCTTTTGTCAAAGTTCTGTGGTGGAATCAGTCCATTGAGGGAGATACTTGGAAAGTAGAGGCAGACATGAGAACCAAGTATCCCCACCTCTTCTCCGCAAACTCAGACTCAGCCCAAGGTAACAGCCTTTCTTAGATTTTACTCTACTCCATGCTCAGTTACAGCTGCATAATATTCTAATATCATTCATACATTCATGAGACAGTTCATTCAAGTGTCATGTCGACAGAATTCATTCATGCTTCAGTTATGCATGTCAGTGTAAGTACAGTTCCTCAGTTTCTCTCGGTTCAGTCAGTCTCATTAGAGGACGAATGTTCCAAGGGGGAGATATTGTAAGAGCCCGTAAGTTCCTAGTTATTTCAGCCCCATATAACATGCCAAAAGAGGTCCCAGACTTAGAAAATTTCAGCTAAGTGTTGAGACATAGTCTCATTTCTTTTCCTTGATGTTTCAATGATTTTATTCTCTATATTTTCGACCTTAGAATGTTAATTTTTAAGTTGATTCATGATCAGGGATGTCAATAAGTTATATTAGGTGAGTTTCAGAATTTTCAAACGTTGTTTAGTTCATGTTTGGCTGACCAAAACAGCAAGCCAACACTATCTTGATGCATCACATTGGTTGTGGCGTCGTCCCTATCGATGCGATACATCGTCCATCGCATTGATCTCATAGACACGGTACGTCGGCCACCACTTCACTAGGCATATTTTGTATAGTAAATAATGATTTTCCAAGGGCATTTAGGTTCTTTTCCCCTCACCCAGTTCAACCAAAACACAAAATTAAACCTCCCAAAGGAAAAATTCATTCATTCTTCACAAAAATTTTCAAGAATAAAACCCTAGGTTCATCAAGTTCAAGTTCAAGTTTCAAGAATTCACCAACATCTCCCACGAAATCAACAATTAAAGTATGTTAGGTGTTCATCCTTAGGTCTGCTTCCACCCTTGGAGTTCAAGAAACCTTTTTAAAACTTGAATTATGATTCCTAGTTATAAATTAAACTATGTTCATGTTGTGTTGCTGTATAGGTTTCAAGTTAAGATCTTTTATGAGTTCCATAAAATTATGTTAGCATGTGTGTTGAATTATGAATCTCTCATGTCAAAACACTTGAATTTGCAAGATGCATCTTGTAGTTATGATGCTCTATGTGATTATTTCTCATATGTAACAATCATGCTCCTCAAGTGTTTGATAAATTGTCCATATGAGTAAATTATGCATGGTAACCTATTGTTGTGTTGCTAAAGTTGTGATATGAGTTTATCATTTATGCTATTGAGTCCTGGAGATATTTATTACCTGAAATCTAGCTGTTTACTTAGTTGCAGTAGTTATAGAATAGTCCCAGTAAAGGTTAAGAACAGTAGTACTCAGTTAGTTAACAGAACTCAACGAATTTAGTCTAGTTCAGGCAGTCAACATGATCAGGGTCAGTTCAGTCAAGCCTAGTACAATTTAGTGTTAGTTCAGTGTTGATTCAGTTAGGAGTTAGATTCAATACCGAGCGAACCCAGGGATGGATATATTCCTGCTAGCAGAGGGTTTGACCCTTAGTAGCAGTACCTACATTACAGAACTATATAGCCAGCGTAGGCTAAATAGTTCTCCTACCAAACTAGGGTTGACGCAATCATATACATATTTCACGAGTCTTCCAAGGATTTATGCAATCATATACATATTTCATGAGTCTACCTGCCAGATTATGGTTGACACGGTATTGTTAGTATCTTATGGCAAAGTACTAACACCCTTTCAACTAGGGTCACAGGTTGGACCCCAAATCAATCTATAATTGAGGTATATTGGTTAGATGATAACTCCCACAGTTACAATTTTAGTATCAGTATTCAGTAAAGAACTCAGTTAGTTCACAAAACCATGGCTCTCAATCATCAGTTACTCAGTTATCAAAATTCTTACTTAATTTTAGTATAACTTCAGATACATGATGTATACTTATATGCACAGTATTCCTTGTTCAATAGGTTCAGCAGATATAGTTTTGCATGTACTCTCATCTAGATATTTCATAATGTTCACTCAGCCAGTTATCATCTCATTCATATGAACCCATTTATATTAGCCTTACCTTACTTAGCTTACCAGTACATTCAACATACTGATTGCATACTCTCTTCTGCCCTATAATGTATCATATCATAGGTTTGGATACTCAGGTTCTTGATCGTACTTAGTAGCACAGGCTATCAGTAGCAATTACAGTGGTATGTCCTCATATTTCGAAGACTGAGTTTATCTATTTCAGTAGTTCGGCAGTTCAGTAGTTATTTCAGTCGAAGTTAGTTGGGGGTTTTTCCCATAACCTCTATATTCAGACAGTTACAAGCTTTTAGACTAGCATAGTTAGTTATTCAATTTTTAGATGTTGTTACAATTTATACTTAGTTATTAACTATAGTATTTTGAGAACCGTATGGCATTTTTAGATTTCTTCCGCATATGTTTTCATGATTATTATTCAATGCTCACAGCAGGTACCAGTCATTGGTTATCTTGTGGTCCTACAGGATTGTAAGCACGGTGTGAGGCCTAGGGTGTAGTCTTGAGGCGTTACACTTGAACTTGAATTTGATGAACCTAGGGTTTTGTTCTTGAGAGGTTTAAGGAAAAATAAATGTATTTTGCCCTTTTGGAAGCTTAATTTTGTGTTTTTTTCTGAATTGGTAAGGGGAAAAGGACCTAAATGCCCTTCGAAAATCATAATAAAATAAGCAAAATATGCCCAGTGATGCGACCAGTGATGCACTGCATTAATGGTATCGACGCAATTACCGATGCATTGTGTCGATGGTGAAGATGCTATAGCCAACGCGACGCATCCTGATCGCATTGGTTTGTTGTTTTGGTCATCCAAACATGACTCAAATGATGTTTGAAAATTCTCAAACTCACTCTAGATGACCTAAATATAACCATGAGAATGAATCAATTTAAAAATTGACAACCTAAGGCCAGAAAGAACGTAAATGATAACATTGAAATATCGAATCCTAAAATGTGACTAAGTGTCAACACTTAGATAAAATTTTCTAAGTCTAGGACCTCTTTTGGCACGCTATAAAGGACGAAATGGGCTAGGACTTTACGAGTGTAATACCCCATATTGCCCTAGCTTAAATTAACTCTTAGTCCATGAGTTATCCTACATAAAATTTTTGAAACTCAGTATTTTTCAGTTTTGAGTTTGTCAATGCATATGAAATTTAGTTACCTTTCCAATGATATAAAATTTGCCCAAATCTGATACTCAGGAGAAGAGTTAGAGCCATTTTTGTAAAGCAGTGTGCCAATTGGCACTTCAATGCATCGCGGAGCATGACCAAATTGCAATTGTCAAATCCAATGAGCCTCCACAATCATGGTGCATTGCGCCAAGGCTCATTTTCATAATTGTGCTTTTTCCAGTAAAGCTATGCAATGTCACCACGTTGCGGTGAACTTTCAAGTCGCATCTAGTATGGCAACGCGATACCACTACATCGCGCCACCAGCCACATTTCCAATTGTTAATTTCCAGTGACATGACGTGATAGCGCTGCATCTCACCAAGGGCCCAGATCAAGATTTTTCAGTTAATTCCCAATTTTCATTCTGAGGGCGTTAAAGTCTTTTTCCGTCACCCTAGTCAGCCTTTAACATGAAATTTACCCTAAATAACCTAGTTATACCATTATTCACTCACTTTTCTCAAGGATAACAACATTCTCTCTCAAGCGGCAAAAATCGTAGCTTCAAGAATCAAGGTCAATCCTCAAGAATTTCACCAAGAACCTTCTAGGATTAATCCTTTCAGGTATGTTAGGTGTTCATCTATGAGTTTCTTTCATCCATAGAGTCGACGAATCTATTTTTAAAACTACAAGATTGTTGATTTATGAATTATATGCTTAAAATTGAATTGAATTCATGTTCATGTTATTGTTGGCTCTCAGTCCATGATTAAATTACAAGATTTCATGAAATTAATCATTATATTTGTTGAATTACATGATCTTCATGATAAATCCTTCAATTTGCAAGTTGATTGATATTTTCATAATAATTATATGTGTTGCTGTTTGTATAACCTAAGCATGCTCCCCATATGTTTGATAAAATGCTTATGTGAATGAAATAGTGACATTATAACATGATAGCATGTATCCCCCATTCATGTACAAATTAATGCATTACAAGTGTTGTTGAAATGCCTTTATGGATGAATTATGATCAAGTGAACATTGTTATGTTTTCCAAGATTATGTTATGCCTTTCTTTTATGCTATCGAGTCCTAGGGGTATTTAATACCCGATAATCTAGCTATTTGCCTAAATCTAGTGTCAGTTGCAGAATAGTATCATTCATGTCATGGTCAGTAGTACTCAATCAGATGAGTATAAAAAAATTACTCAGTTATAGTATTTCAGGGAATCCTTTCAGTTAATTTCAGTAATAGAGTCATTCCATTTCAATTTCCTAATGGGCCAATCATTGAATGAAAGAATAGTACCTTATTTTCAGTTGATTTAAGTTTGAATCATTGAAGATTGAGCTAGTAGAAGGAAGAGAAGTTGAGAATTCTAAGTTAGTCAGTGTTGAGGTTGCTATATGATTATTATTAGGGCAATAAAAAGCAAAGAATCATGTATCAGAAGAAAGTACTAGCAGTGGACCTTACATTATTAGGAGTAGTCCATCAGAATGATTTTAGTGTTTATGAGTATCATTATATCTCAGACTCTAGAGCAAAGTAATTTCAGTTTGATTTAGAGTTTATTAAGCAGCTCACAAACTTAAGATAACGACTTTAAGCTAAGGGGGAGATGGTAGAACAAGTAACAAAGTCAGACTTTTAGATTTTAGTAGTAATGTCAGTATATGTAGAAACGTAGTGGAACAGGTTGATGCCCAACCCATCCTTACCTCAGTGTAAAGTTTTACACTTCAGCTATCACGATATCTACTTATGCCTTACATGTCATCTCTAAGATCGTAGCTCTTATTCATGCACATTATTAAAAATCATGTATGCTTACCGTTCCTAGTAAAAGGAGTTCTAGATCACTCAGTGTTATAAATCATGTTCCATGAATATAGAAACTCCAAACTAAGTTCATGCAGCTCATGACTCATGTACTCATGCTTTACAGTATGCTCAGTTCCCATGACTCTTGCTAAACTCCTAATGATTAGCTAAATTCAATCTTCTTCATGTATATCCTCAGTTTAGATGTCTGGGTAAAATCCAGGATATTGATGTTCTATTCCTCAGGCCTCAGTTAAGTGACAAGTTTGGTCTAGTGCCATTCATACTTCAGGTCCTCATGTTTTAACCTTTAGTGAACTCTCCTTATGAAATGTAGTGATGAGTAGTTGCTTAGAAGGGAGAGAGTAAATGTTTCATGTTAAGAAAAGATTATTGCATGCTAGTTTTACATGAGGCTGTAGTTGTAAAGACAGGCTTGAATGTCATTTTAATGTGTAAATAGATAAATGCATTTAGGAGATTTGAGTAGGCTTGAACATAGTTGGAAAATTCAGTCCAGCTCAAACCTCAGTAGGTAGAATTATCAGTGCCCATGTAAATATTTTCAGTAGCCCCAAGTGGAATGTGGTGTTGAAGTAGAAATTACATTTGAGGGAATAATTGAGAAATATGGCTAGGATGGAAAGTTAGTAGTTTCAGTGCATGAGGCTTAGTAACTCTGTCTTAGTTGATGTTTCATAAGCCTTGCTCCAAATTATAGAATTGGAGCCATGTTGTGATTTCTTATTCAGATGTCTTATTCAGACCATGCCAAGATTTCCTTTCTCCCTAAAGTCAGTAGAACTTTATAGAAAGAGTGTCAAGAAATGCTCCTGTTTAGTATAAGTTTTAGTAAGTGTTAGCCCGTAAAGCCAGGAATTCAGTTTAGCAGTCAGGCGAACAAGTTCGTACGATTTCCCAATCTTTCCACCCAGTTGTACTGTCCGTATTTTTTTTAATATAACTATTCCAAGATAGAGCATCCCAGTAGTTATGAGTTCACCCCAGTTCATGTATCAAGCCTCATTTTCAGATCTCACATATTCAGTCATGATTTAGTTCATAGGTGCCCCGTGCATTGTTTCAATTTTTCCTCGGAATCCTAGCCAAGTCAGAATTCTTATGGGGACGTAATGTCCCAAGGGGGAGATACACTATAACCCCCTAGCTTTCATGTCCTAAACTTTTCATTTTCTCTTCACGTAGCAAGATCTAGTTTCAAGTAACGGGTACTCATAAGTTCTCTCTCATTTCAAATCTCAGTCGTATGACCATTCCCATGGCATGGAATATATTTAATGACTCAGTTCAGTTCATGATATTCAGTTCATGTATCATGTTTCAGACTAAGTCATGTTCTCATGTTACCGTCCATACATGTTC
Organism: Capsicum baccatum var. pendulum; assembly: GCA_030864225.1. Lineage (NCBI taxonomy): Eukaryota > Viridiplantae > Streptophyta > Magnoliopsida > Solanales > Solanaceae > Capsicum > Capsicum baccatum. The sequence continues at coordinate 82,332,466 of CM061552.1, forward strand.
AGTAAATGATCACAGGTTCATTAGTATTCTCAGCTTGAGGTAACAGTCTTTCTTAAATTTACTCAGTTCCATGATCTAGTTACAGTTATAAAACTAGTATCCATTACCGTTGCATATTCAGTCCTACATTCATGAATCAATTTATCCATGTATTCCATGCATTAGATATACATGTTCAGTATGAAACTCATCTTATCAGTAGCTTTAGTCATGTATTACATGCATCAGATATGCATGTTTAGTGTGAAAACTCTATCTATCAGTGTTCCTCGACATAATCAGTCTCATTCGAGGACGAATGTTTTCAAGGCGGAGATATTGTAATACCCCGTATTTCCCTAGCTTAAATTAACTCTCAGTCCATGAGTTATCCTATATAAAATTTTTGAAATACATAGTATTTTTCAGTTTAGAGCCTTCGTATTTTTCAGTTTAGAGCCTGCCAATCCATAGGAAATTAAGTTAGCTTTCCAAAGATACAATATTCTCCCAAATTCAATACTCGAGCGAAAGTTAGAGCTATTTTTGTAAAGCAGTGTGCCAATTGCTACTTCAGCACATCGCGGAGTATGACCAAATGGCAATTGTCAAATCCAGTGAGCCTTGCAATCATGGCGCGTCGCACCATGGCTCAGTTTTACAATTGTCCTTTTTCCAGTAAAGCTACACGACGTCACCGCATCAAGATGAACTACCAGGTCACATCCAGTGTGGCAACACGATACCACCACATCACGCCACCAGCCACATTCCTAGTTATCAATTTTTAGTGACACGGAGTGATAGCGCCGCATCGTACCAAGGGCCTAGATTGGGATATTTCAGTTAATTCCCACTTTTAATTCTGAGGGCATTAAAGTCTTTTTCTGTAATACGCTGGAAAATTTTTTGTTGAAATTTTGTGCGTAAACGTGTTGGGTTCTATCTTCTAGAATGAATTATAAATATTTTGTGCGTAATGTCTTAGATTATGACCCACCATTGCATAGAGTATCGAATAAGATTTCCAACGATATGTCGATCATCCAAAACGGACACCCGAGCGATGAGTTATGAACATTCCGATCCAACCGTGAATAGTAGTGAACAGTAAAACATGCAGGAAAAAGTACTGAGGCCTGGGGTATTTTTGATCCAACTTTAAATGATCATAACTCCTTGTACATAGTGATTTGAGTGATCTACTATATATCAATGGAAAGCACTGCGAGTCCTCTTTCCAATGAAATTGGTTTCATCTAATTTGTCTATCGAATCAAAAAGTTATGGTCGATTTAGTTCAGCCTATCAAAAATAAATTTTTGGGTCAAATTCAAACAATTATAACTCCTTGTACACAATGATCTGGGTGAGATACTATATATCAAAGGAAAGATATGAGAGTGCTCTTTTTAATAAAATTGGTTTCATCTAATTTGGATATCGGAGTAAAACGTTATGGTTGATCTACTTCAGACTATCAAAACAGTCCACCAAAGGACAGATTCGAGAATTTTTTTTATTTTTATGGGCGTTTTGGTCATTTCTCCTCACCCAAAATCTATCCAAACCCTATATTAGAGCCTATTAGAAGCATTATATGTTATATTTCATCAAATTCCCTCAAAAAGAAAACCCTAAGCTCCTACATCCAACTTCAAGAACCTCCAAAGTTCACCATTAATTCTGCAAATTTATTCAAGATTCCAAGTTCCTAGTTCAAGAACTCTAAGAACCATCATTCAAAGGCACGATTAACATCTCAAAAATGAGTATCGATCTAAAGTTCATCATTCAACGTATGTGGAGTTTTTCAACAAGAACTCTCTTTCGTTCTTGTGCCCAAAAGTAATTTTCTTTACAAAGGCATGATTTTTACGAATTTGAATCATGAACCCATATCTTATGATGATTATTATGAAATCTTGATGTTTATGATTTTGAAAGATGAATTTACATGTGTGGAGATATAAAGCATGAATCTTGAATGATATTTATCATGATTTTGATATTTGGGTCGTGATCCTCATTGAAAATTATGTTTTTTTGAGAAAGTGTGTGTTATAAGAACGTTGATGTTGAATATTTGAGATATTTTAATGATTTGACCTTTTGATCTTAATGGAGTTATTTTGAACTCGAGTGTGAAAGAAATCCACAACGTGGTTGATTTTGATAGATGAGATGCATGATGGCTCCCGATGTATATTTATATATTACTAAAATTATTTTATTGTGGATTGTCTTTGAAATAATCTGAGCCAAGTCCGGGAGAAATATTTAGCACCAAGTGGGAGGTATAAAGTAACCTTAGTTCCCTAGAACTACGTACCCTCGTAGGAGTGAGCCTGAGGCTAATTTATATAGTGATCACTAGTTTCTGTGGATTTGATATTGATAGTCCTACTCTAATGGCAAGGTTAGGACGGCTCTCCCCAACGTGGGTTGGACGTTGGATTCCATGTGGCTCACATGGTTTATGTTGGTTATAGGATCTCCTAGTGTGTGTGTGTTTCCTTGTGTCTATGGTGAATGGTGAAGTGATTTGAAAGTGGAATTGTGAAAGTTATTCTTTTGAAAGATTTAAATGATATTTATATTATGAGAATTGATATTCTTGATGAACTGAAAGTTATTGACAAAATATATGATGACTCACATGTGTTATTGTACTTATTTCATCCTCTCATGATTATGATGATTTTATTTGGGCTATGTGAGTCTTTCATATATCCTGCATATTTCTTATAAATATTTATGATGATGATATTTATAAAACTGCATACACCCCCATATATTCGGTTCCTTTCCATGGTACTGACCCACATCTTCGTATGTGGGATGCATTTTCTTGAAATATATGTTGAGGTGCTCAGGTCCAGGTTCGACAGTGATTCTTTAGGCACGCTGTTCTACATCTTGTGTTGTGGTGAGTCCTCATGTTTCGAGGATGTGATGTCTGATGTTGGTTTAACGAAATTGTTTACATTTGATAACTGAGTATGAGTCAGTTGCGGCATGTCACAATGGCTCGCTACTTTTATTGATTCTCTTAGAGGCCTGTCAGACTAGTATAGATGTTGGGATTTGACTAATAAGTCAAATTTTGTTATCTTTCTGAAATTCTTTTATTCTTGGATGATGATTACTCTGTTGATATTCGAGGGTTATTAATGGAAACCCCATTGATTTGTGTTGAACTGAATGAAAATGGTTCAAAGGGTTAGCTTGGGGCTACTCGTAGCCTCAAGCACTGTGTCGTGCTTCGGGACCCATTTTCTGGGGCGTTACAAACTTGGTATTAGAGCCTAAGGTTTTAAGGTATTCTAGGGAGTCTGACAAGCCGCGTTAAGTAGAGTCTTAATCATCGGTGTGTAGCGCACCACATCTATGAGCAAGAGGCTACAAGATGTTTTAGGAAAAAGTGTGATTCTTTCTTTAAGAAGTCTATCTTGCTTAAAGTGCCTCTCTCTTCTATTGATTCGTGCTCTGCTCTTTTAGAAATATGCCTCCACATCGAGCAAGAAGTTCAGATGTCTTTACAGATGATCTCCCAGGGATACCTCCTGATAGAGAGATAGAGTTCGGGATTGATCTTCACCCCAATACTCAGCCCATTTCTATTCCTCCTTACCGTATGTCCCCTACAGAACTTAAAGAGTTGAAAGAGCAACTCAAAGATCAACTAGATAAGGGTTTTATAAGGCCAATCTTTCTCCTTGGGGTGCTCCTGTGTTGTTTGTAAGAAAGAAAGATGGCTCTTTACGTATGTGCATTGATTACCGCCAAATGAATAAAGTCACCATAAAAAATAAGTACCTTCTTCCGAGAATAGATGATTTGTTTGACCAATTGCAAGGTGAAAGTTATTTCTCAAAGATAGACCTTCATTCCGGCTTTCATCAACTCAAAGTTAGGGAGTGTGACATCTCAAAAACTGCTTTCAACTCGTTATGGCCATTTTGAGTTTCTTGTTATGTCTTTCGGGTTAACTAATGCTCCAGCAGCTTTCATGGACCTCATGAATCGACTGTTCAGACCATATCTAGATATGTTTGTCATAGTGTTCATCGATGATCTATTGGTGTACTCCCGTAGTGAGGATGAACAATTTGATCATCTCTGAACTGTCTTGCAAACCCTTAGAGATCACAAATTGTTTGCCAAGTTCAGTAAGTGTGAGTTTTGGCTAAGGTCAGTTGCTTTTCTATGTCATAGCATTTCTTCCGAGGGTATTAGAGTTGATCCCCGAAAGACCGAAGCTGTTAGAAATGTGCCTAGACCTATTTCTCTAACTGTTATCCAAAGTTTCGTGGGTTTAGCTGGCTATTACTGTCGTTTTATTGAGGGTTTCTCCTCTATAGCATCTCCTATGACTCGGTTGACCCAAAATAAAGTGAAGTTCTTGTGGTCCGAATTTTGTGAAAAACGTTTTTAGGAGTTAAAGATTCGACTCACTTCATCCCCTGCTTTGACTTTTCCTGATGGTGTTGATGGTTTTGTGGTGTACTATGATGCTTCGAGAGTTGTGTTGGGTTGCGTATTGATGAAGAAGGTTAAGGTGATAGCTTATGCTTCTAGACAGTTGAAACCCCATGAAAAAAATTACCCCACCCATGACCTTGAGTTGGCTGCTGTTGTGTTTGCCTTGAAAATCTGGAGACACTATTTGGATGGTGTCCATGTTGATGTTTTCACTGATCATAAGAGTCTGCAGTATGTGTTTACCCAGAGAGAATTGAATCTTAGGCAGAGATGATGGTTAGAATTGTTAAAGGATTATGAGATGAGTATGTTGTACCATCCGGGCAAGGCCAATATTATGGCGGATGCCCTAAGTAGAGAGTCCATGGGTAGTGTTTCGCATGTGGTAGAAGGTAAGAAAGAGTTGGCTTGTGATGTACATCGTTTGGCTTGATTGGGGGTTAGGTTGTTTGACTCTGCTGAAGGTAGTATAGGGGTTCAGAGTAGTTCCGAATCCTCCTTGGTTTCGAAAATGAAGGAAAAGCAATTCTTAGATGCTAGTTTGGTCAGACTGAAGGACTTAGTCAAGGACTAAAAAGTAGAGGTTTTCTCCCAAGGGAGAAATGGTATGTTGAGATTGTAGGGCAGATTATGTGTCTCGAATATTAATTATCTGAGACAGAGGATTATGGCTGAAGCGCACGGGGCGCGATATTCTATTCATCCTAGTACTACCAAGATGTACCGAGACTTGCGGGAAATCTATTGGTGGAGTGGCATGAAGAAAGATATAGCAGGGTTTGTAGCTAAGTGTGCAACATGCCAACAGGTTAGGGTTGAACACCAAAGACCTGGTGGTATGATGCAAGAGTTTAGTATTCCCACCTAGAAGTCGGAAGAGATAAATATGAACTTCGTGATTGGTTTACCTCCTTCCCAACGCCATCATGATTCCATTTGGGTTGTGGTTGATAGGTTGACTAAGTCTGCTTATTTCTTGCCTGTTCATACTTCATATACTGCTGAGGATTACGCTAGATTGTATATCCGAGAGCTACTCAGACTACATGGAGTTTCCTTGTCTATTATTTTGGATAGGGTACTCAGTTTACTTGCCAAATTTTGAAAGCTTTTCAGAAGGGTCTTGGTACCCAAGTGATTTTGACTTTAGCTTTTCATCCGCAGAACGATGGTCAGGCTGAGCGGAACATCTAGACTTTAGAGGATATGTTGAAAGTTTGTGCACTTGACTTTAAGGGAAGTTGGGATGATCACTTACTGTTGATAGAGTTTTCTTACAATAACAGTTTTGATGGATGGGAAGCATGATGGCTCCCGATGTATATTTATATATTTCTGAAATTATTTTTTTGGGGATTGTCTTTGAAATAATCTGAGCTAAGCCTGGGAAAAATATTTAGCACCGAGTGGGAGGTATAAAGCAACCTTACTTCCGTAGAACTACGTACCCCCGTAGGAGTAAGCCTAAGGCTGATTTATATAGTGATCACTAGTTTGGGTGGATTTGATATCGATAGTCCTACTCTAATGGAAAGTGTAGGACGACTCTCCCCAACGTGGGTTGGACGTTGGACTCCATGTAACTCACATGGTTTATGTCGGGTATAGGATCTCCTAGTGTATGTGTGTTTCCTTGTGTCAATGGTGAATGGTGAAGTGATTTGAAAGTTGAATTGTGAAATTTATTGTTTCGAAAGATTTAAATGATATTTACGTTATAAGAATTGATATTCTTGATTAACTCAATGTGATTGACAAAATATATGATGACTCACATGTGTTATTGTACTTATTTCATCCTCTCATGATTATGATGATTTTATTTGGGCTATGTGAGTCTTTCATACATCCTGCATATTTCTTATAAATATTTATGATGATGATATTTATAAAACTGCATACACCCCCATATATTCGGTTCCTGTCCATTGTACTGACCCACATCTTCGTATGTGGGATGCATTTTCTTGAAATATTTGTTCAGGTGCTCAGGTCCAGGTTCGACAGTGATTCTTTAGGCACGATGTTCTACATCTTGTGTTATGGTGAGTTCTCATATTTCGAGGATGTGATGTCTGATGTTGGTTTCATGAAATTGTTTACATTTGATAACTGAGTATGAGTCAGTTGCGGCATGTCACAATTGCTTGCTAGTTTTATTGATTCTCTTATAGGCCTGTCAGACTAGTATAGATGTTGGGAGTTGACTAATAAGTCATATTTTGTTATCTTTCTGAAATTCTTTTATTCTTGGATGATGATTACTCTGTTGATATTCGAGGGTTATTAATGAAAACCCCATTGATTTGTGTTGAACTGAATGAAAATGGTTCAAAGGGTTAGCTTGGGGCTACTCGTAGCCTCAAGCACTGTGTCGTGCTTCGGGACCCATTTTCTGGGGCATTACAAACTTGGTATTAGAGCCTAAGGTTTTAAGGTGTTCTAGGGAGTCTGACAAGCCGCGTTAAGTAGAGTCTTAATCATCGGTGTGTAGCGCACCACATCTATGAGCAAGAGGCTACAAGACGTTTTAGGAAAAAGTGTGATTCTTTCTTTAAGAAGTCTATCGTGCTTAAAGTGCCTCTCTCTTCTATTGATTCGTGCTCTGCTCTTTCAAAAATATGCCTCCACATCGAGCAAGAAGTTCAGATGTCTTTACAGATGATCTCCCAGGGATACCTCCTGATAGAGAGATAGAGTTTGGGATTGATCTTCTTCCCGATACTCAGCCCATTACTATTCCTTCTTACCGTATGGTCCCTACAGAACTTAAGGAGTTGAAAGAGCAACTCAAAGATCAACTAGATAAGGGTTTCATAAGGCCAATCTTTCTCCTTGGGGTGCTCCTGTGTTGTTTGTAAGAAAAAAAGATGGCTCTTTTCGTATGTGCATTGATTACTGCCGAATGAATAAAGTCACCATCAAAAATAAGTACCTCCTTCCGAGAATAGATGATTTGTTTGACCAATTGCAAGGTGCAAGTTATTTCTCAAAGATAGACCATCATTCCAGCTTTTATCAACTCAAAGTTAGGGAGTGTGACATCTCAAAAACTGCTTTCAACTCGTTATGGCCATTTTGAGTTTCTTGTTATGTCTTTTGGGTTAACTAATGACCCAGCAGCTTTCATGGACCTCATGAATCAAGTGTTCAGACCATATCTGGATATGTTTGTCATAGTGTTCATCGATGATCTATTGGTGTACTCCCGTAGTGAGGAAAAACAATTTGATCATCTCTGAACTGTCTTGCAAACCCTTAGAGATCACAAGTTGTTTGCCAAGTTCAGTAAATGTGAGTTTTGGCTAAGGTCAGTTGCTTTTCTGGGTCATAGCATTTCTTCCGAGGTTATTAGAGTTGATCCCCAAAAGACCGAAGCTGTTAGAAATATGCCTAGACCTATTTCTCTAACTGATATCCAACATTTCTTGGGTTTAGCTGGCTATTACTGTCGTTTTGTTGAGGGTTTTTCCTCTATAGCATCTCCTATAACTCGGTTGACCCAAAAAAAAGTGAAGTTCTTGTGGTCTGAATATTGTGAGAAGAGTTTTTAGGAGTTGAAGACTCGACTCACTTTATCCCCTATTTTGACTTTTCCTGATGGTATTGATGGTTTTGTGGTGTACTGTGATGCTTCAAGAGTTGGGTTGGGTTGCGTATTGATGCAGAAGGGTAAGGTGATAGCTTATGCTTCTAGACAGTTGAAACCCCATGAGAAAAATTACCCCACCCATGACCTTGAGTTGGCTTCTATTGTGTTTGCTTTGAAAATCTGGAGACACTATTTGTATGTTGTCCATGTTGATGTTTTCACTGATCATAAGAGCCTGCAGTATGTGTTACCTAGAGAGAATTGAATCTTAGGCAGAGACGATGGTTAGAATTGTTAAAAGATTATGATATGAGTGTGTTGTACCATCCGGGCAAGGCCAATATTATGGTGGATGCCCTAAGTAGAGAGTCCATGGGTAGTGTTTTGCATGTGGTAGAAGGTAAGAAAGAGTTGGTTTGTGATGTACATCGTTTGGCTAGATTGGGGGTTAGGTTGTTTGACTCTGCTGAAGGTAGTATAGGGGTTCAGAGTAGTTCCAAATCCTCCTTGGTTTCGGAAATAAAGGAAAAGCAATACTTAGATGCTAGTTTGGTCAGACTGAAGGAGTCAGTCAAGGACCAAAAAGTAGAGGTTTTCTCCCAAGGGAGAGATGGTATGTTGAGATTGTAGGGTAGATTATATGTCTCGAATATTAATTAGCTGAGACAGAGGATTATGGCTAAAGTGGACGGGGTGCGATATTCTATTCATCCCGGTGCTACCAAGATGTACCGAGACTTGCGGGAAATCTATTGGTGGAGTGGCATGAAGAAAGATATAGCAGCGTTTGTAGCTTAGTGTGCAACATGCCAACAGGTTAAGGTTGAACACCAAAGACCTGGTGGTATGATGCAAGAGTTTAGTATTCCCACCTAGAAGTTGGAAGAGATAAATATGAACTTCGTGATTGGTTTACCTCCTTCCCAACGCCATCATGATTCTATTTGGGTTGTGGTTGATAGGTTGACTAAGTCTGCTTATTTCTTGCCTGTTCATACTTCATATACTGCTGAGGATTACGCTAGATTGTATATCCTAGAGCTATTCAGACTGCATGGAGTTTCCTTGTCTATCATTTTGGATAGGGTACTCAGTTCACTTGCCAATTTTTGAAAGCTTTTCAGAAGGGTCTTTGTAACCAAGTGATTTTGACTTCCGCTTTTCATCCGCAGAACGATGGTCAGGCTGAGCGGAACATCTAGACTTTAGAGGATATGTTGAAAGCTTGTGCACTTGACTTTAAGGAAAGTTAGGATGATCACTTACCGTTGATAGAGTTTTCTTACAATAACAGTTTTGATAGATGGGAAACATGATGGCTCCCGATGTATATTTATATATTTCTGAAATTATTTTTTTGTGGATTGTCTTTGAAATAATCTGAGCTAAGTCTGGGAAAAATATTTAGCACCGAGTGGAAAAATACGTGCCCCTGTAGGAGTGAGCCTGAGGCTGATTTATATAGTGATCACTAGTTTGTTTGGATTTGATATCGATAGTCCTACTCTAATGGAAAGGGTAGGACGGCTCTCCCCAACATGGGTTGGTTGTTGGACTCTATGTGGCTCACATGGTTTATGTCGGGTATAGTATCTCCTAGTATGTGTGTGTTACCTTGTGTCTATGGTGAATGGTGAAGTGATTTGAAAGTGGAATTGTGAAAGTTATTCTTTCGAAAGATTTAAATGATATTTACATTATAAGAATTGATATTCTTGATGAACTGAAAGTGATTGACAAAATATATGGTGACTCACATGTGTTATTGTACTTATTTCATCCTCTCATGATTATGATGATTTTATTTGGGCTATGTGAGTCTTTCATATATCCTGCATATTTCTTATAAATATTTATGATGATGATATTTATAAAACTGCATACAGCCCCATATACTCGGTTCCTTTCCATGGTACTGACCCACATCTTCGTATGTGGGATGCATTTTCTTGAAATGTATGTTGAGGTGCTCAGGTCCAGGTTCGACAGTGATTCTTTAGGCACGCTGTTCTACATCCTGTGTTGTGGTGTGTCCTCATGTTTCGAGGATGTGATGTCTGATGTTGGTTTCACGAAATTGTTTACATTTGATAACTGAGTATGAGTCGGTTGTGGCATGTCACAATGGCTCGCTAGTTTTATTGATTCTCTTATAGGCCTGTCAGACTAGTATAGATGTTGGGAGTTGACTAATAAGTCATATTTTGTTATCTTTCTGAAATTCTTTTATTCTTGGATGATGATTACTCTGTTGATATTCGAGGGTTATTAATGGAAACCCCATTGATTTGTGTTGAACTGAATGAAAATGGTTCAAAGGGTTAGCTTGGGGCTACTCGTAGCCTCAAGCACTGTGTCGTGCTTCGGGACCCATTTTCTGGGGCGTTACAAACTTGGTATTAGAGCCTAAGGTTTTAAGGTGTTCTAGGGAGTCTGACAAGCCGCGTTAAGTAGAGTCTTAATCATCGGTGTGTAGCGCACCACATCTATGAGCAAGAGGCTACAAGACGTTTTAGGAAAAGTGTGATTCTTTCTTACAGAAGTCTATCGTGCTTAAAGTGCCTCTCTCTTCTATTGATTCGTGCTCTGCTCTTTCAGAAATATGCCTCCACATCGAGCGAGAAGTTCAGATGTCTTTACAGATGATCTCCCAGGGATACCTCCTGATAGAGAGATAGAGTTCGGGATTGATCTTCACCCCAATACTCATCCCATTTCATTCCTCCTTACCGTATGTCCCTTGCAGAACTTAAGGAGTTGAAAGAACAACTCAAAGATCAACTAGATAAGGGTTTCATAAGGCCAATATTTCTCCTTGGGGTGCTCCTGTGTTGTTTGTAAGAAAGAAAGATGGCTCTTTGCGTATGTGCATTGATTACCGCCAAATGAATAAAGTCACCATAAAAAATAAGTACCTTCTTCCGAGAATAGATGATTTGTTTGACCAATTGCAAGGTGAAAGTTATTTCTCAAAGATAGACCTTCATTCCGGCTTTCATCAACTCAAAGTTAGGGAGTGTGACATCTCAAAAACTGCTTTCAACTCGTTATGGCCATTTTGAGTTTCTTGTTATGTCTTTCGGGTTAACTAATGCTCCAGCAGCTTTCATGGACCTCATGAATCGACTGTTCAGACCATATCTAGATATGTTTGTCATAGTGTTCATCGATATCTATTGGTGTACTCCCGTAGTGAGGATGAACAATTTGATCATCTCTGAACTGTCTTGCAAACCCTTAGAGATCACAAATTGTTTGCCAAGTTCAGTAAGTGTGAGTTTTGGCTAAGGTCAGTTGCTTTTCTATGTCATAGCATTTCTTCCGAGGGTATTAGAGTTGATCCCCGAAAGACCGAAGCTGTTAGAAATGTGCCTAGACCTATTTCTCTAACTGTTATCCAAAGTTTCGTGGGTTTAGCTGGCTATTACTGTCGTTTTATTGAGGGTTTCTCCTCTATAGCATCTCCTATGACTCGGTTGACCCAAAAAAAAGTGAAGTTCTTGCGGTCCGAATTTTGTGAAAAAAGTTTTTAGGAGTTGAAGACTCGACTCACTTTATCCCCTGTTTTGACTTTTCCTGATGGTATTGATGGTTTTGTGGTGTACTGTGATGCTTCGAGAGTTGGGTTGGGTTGCGTATTAATGCAGAAGGGTAAATTGATAGCTTATGCTTCTAGACAGTTGAAACCCCATGAGAAAAATTACCCCACCCATGACCTTGAGTTGGCTGCTATTGTGTTTGCTTTGAAAATCGGGAGACACTATTTGTATGGTGTCCATGTTGATGTTTTCACTGATCATAAGAGTCTGCAGTATGTGTTTACCCAGAGAGAATTGAATCTTAGGTAGAGACGATGGTTAGAATTGTTAAAAGATTATGATATGAGTGTGTTGTACCATCCGGGCAAGGCCAATATTATGGTGGATGCCCTAAGTAGAGAGTCCATGGGTAGTGTTTCGCATGTGGTAGAAGGTAAGAAAGAGTTGGCTTGTGATGTACATCGTTTGGCTTGATTGGGGGTTAGGTTGTTTGACTCTGCTGAAGGTAGTATAGGGGTTCAGAGTAGTTCCGAATCCTCCTTGGTTTCGAAAATGAAGGAAAAGCAATACTTTGATGCTAGTTTGGTCAGACTGAAGGAGTTAGTCAAGGACCAAAAAGTAGAGGTTTTCTCCCAAGGGAGAGATGGTATGTTGAGATTGTAGGGTAGATTATGTGTCTCGAATATTAATTATCTGAGACAGAGGATTATGGCTGAAGCGCACGGGGCGCGATATTCTATTCATCCTAGTACTACCAAGATGTACCGAGACTTGCGGGAAATCTATTGGTGGAGTGGCATGAAGAAAGATATAGCAGGGTTTGTAGCTAAGTGTGCAACATGCCAACAGGTTAAGGTTGAACACCAAAGACCTGGTGGTATGATGCAAGAGTTTAGTATTCCCACCTAGAAGTCGGAAGAGATAAATATGAACTTCGTGATTGGTTTACCTCTTTCCCAACGCCATTATGATTCTATTTGGGTTATGGTTGATAGGTTGACTAAGTCTGCTTATTTCTTGCCTGTTCATACTTCATATACTGCTGAGGATTACGCTAGATTGTATATCCGAGAGCTAGTCAGACTGCATGGAGTTTCCTTGTCTATCATTTTGGATAGGGTACTCAGTTCACTTGCCAATTTTTGAAAGCTTTTCAGAAGGGTCTTTGTAACCAAGTGATTTTGACTTTCGCTTTTCATCCGCAGAACGATGGTCAGGCTGAGCGGAACATCTAGACTTTAGAGGATATGTTAAAAGCTTGTGCATTTGACTTTAAGGGAAGTTGGGATGATCACTTACCGTTGATAGAGTTTTCTTACAATAAGAGTTTTGGTAGATCGGAAGCATGATGGCTCCCGATGTATTTTTATATATTTCTGAAATTATTTTTTTGGGATTGTCTTTGAAATAATCTGAGCTAAGTTTGGGAAAAATAGTTAGCACCGAGTGGGAGGTATAAATCAACCTTACTTCCCTAGAACAACGTGCCCCCGTAGGAGTGAGCCTGAGGCTGATTTATATAGTGATCACTAGTTTGTGTGGATTTGATATCGATAGTCCTACTCTAATGGAAAGGGTAGGACGGCTCTCCCCAACATGGGTTGGACGTTGGACTCTATGTGGCTCACATGGTTTATGTCGGGTATAGGATCTCCTAGTGTGTGTGTGTTTCCTTGTGTCTATGGTAAATGGTGAAGTGATTTGAAAGTGGAATTGTGAAAGTTATTTTTTCGAAAGATTTAAATGATATTTACATTATAAGAATTGATATTCTTGATGAACTGAAAGTGATTGACAAAATATATGATGACTCACATGTGTTATTGTACTTATTTCATCCTCTCATGATTATGATGATTTTCTTTGGGCTATGTGAGTCTTTCATACATCCTGCATATTTCTTAAAAATATTTATGATGATGATGTTTATAAAACTGCATACACCCCCATATACTCGGTTCCTTTCCATTGTACTGACCCACATCTTCGTATGTGGGATGCATTTTCTTGGAATGTATGTTCAGGTGCTCAGCTCCAGGTTCGACAATGATTCTTTAGGCACGCTGTTCTACATCCTCTGTTGTGGTGAGTCCTCATGTTTCGAGGACGTGATGTCTGATGTTGGTTTCACGAAATTGTTTACATTTGATAACTTAGTATGAGTCAGTTGGGGTATGTCTCAATGGCTCGCTGGTTTTATTGATTCTCTTAGAGGCCTGTTAGACTAGTATAGATGTTGGCAGTTGATTAATAAGTCGTATTTTTTTATCTTTCTAAAATTCTTTTATTCTTGGATGATGATTACTCTGTTGATATTTGAGGGTTATTTATGGAAACCCCATTGATTTGTGTTGAACTGAATGAAAATGGCTCAATGGGTTAGCTTGGGGCTACTCGTAGTCTCAAGCACCATGTGACGCTCCTGGACCCATTTTTCGGGGCGTTACATTTTCCCTCATCCCAGTCAGCCTTTAACACAAAATTTGCCCTAATTAATCTAGTTATACCATTATTCACTCACTTTTCTCAAGGATTACATCATTCTCTCTCATGAGGCAAAAACCCTAACTTCAAGAATCAAGGTCAATCCTCAAGTTTTCACTAAGAACCTTTAAGGATTAATACTTTCAGGTATGTTAGGTGTTCATCTATGGGTTCCTTTCACTCATAGAGTCCACGAATCCATTTTTTAAACTACAAGGTTGTTGATTTATGAATTAGATGCTTGAAATTGAATTGAATTCATGTTCATGTTAATGTTGGATCTTACTCCATGATTAAATTACAAGCTTTCATGAAATTATTCATTATATGTGTTGAATTACATGATCTTCGTGATAAACCCCTCAATTTGTAAGTTGATTGATATTTCTATGATAATTATATGTGTTGATTATTGTATAACCTAAGCATACTCCCCATGTGTTTGATAAAATGCTTATGTGAATGAAATAGTGCCATTATAATGATAGCATGTATTCCTCATTCATTTACAAGTTAATTCATTACTAGTGTTTGATGAAATGCCTCTATGGATGAATTATGATCAAGTGAACATTGTTATGTTATTCAAGATTATGCTATGCCTTATTTTTATGCTACGAGTCCTGAGGGTATTTAATACCCGATAATCTAGTTGTTTACCTAGATCCAGTGTCAGTTACAGAATAGTATCAATTATGTCATAATCAGTAGTACTCAGTTAGTTACAGAACTCAGTAAAACATAGTATCAGTCCAATCCAGTTAGTTAACACGCTCAATAACAATTCGGTCATGCCTAGTACTATCTAGTGATCAGATCTGTGTCTTCAGTTGGGATTAAGATTCAGAATCGAGTGAACCCAGGGATAGGGGGCATTACTGTAAGTATAGGGTTTAACCCTTAGTAGCAATCCCTGAGTTACAGAACTACGTAGCTAACGTAGGTTGGGATGACTTCCTGCTAGATAAAGGTTGGCACATCTTTCAAGAGTTTTCCTGTTAGTGAGGGTTTACAAATGTATTTATGTTAGTTAGGGTTAACTCATAGCTAGTGTTAGTACCCATGGCACGGTATTAGCACCCTTCCAACTGGGGTTATAGGTTGGAGCCCAATCAGTTCAGAGAGGGGCATGTCGGTTGGATAATTACCTCCCACAGTTTTAGTTTTAGTTTCAATCTCAATTTAGAATTTAGTTTTGTTCTACAAAATCTGGACTATCAGTCACAGTCACTCAATATTAGTAATTCAGTTATCAATAACATCAAATATTAGTTACTTCATTATCAGAACTCAGTACTTACGTAACTCCCTGAGATCCTATCCCGAGACGTCACACGGTGCTTATAGACCCAAAGGACTACAACCAAACACTTTTCTGATATCTGTATCTATACACTGCATAATATCTAAAAAAATGCAAAAACTTTCCATAAGGTTCAACACATCTATACACACTCAAAATTGAAAACTGAATACTAATACATCCGTCTGAAAAGCCTCTAACTATCTGAACTGCGGAGTTGATGGGATATGTCCCCAACTAACTCCATCAACAAAAAATAAACAAAGTCTGAAACAATAGTAGTAAACTGAGACTCGTCCTCGAAAGAAGAGGACTCACTGCTACTGCTGCTGACTGGGACCAAACTGCTGAGGATAAACTGGATCCTGTGCCTCTTAACCTATGGTGTCAAATAAAACACCATAGCGCAAATGTGTAGTACAAAAATGTACCGAGTATGTAGATGAGGTAGGCTAATGCAAGGGTTCATGCATGCACAATATCTAAACTGAATAATCATAAAAATGTCGTATGAGAACACATACATGAATGCACAGAATATGAACATAATTATCGCAACTCTAGATACTGAAACTCAGATACCACTTTACTGCAGACTGAACTCACTACTGACACTGAGATACTGAATCACTAACTCATCTAATACTGATAATTGAGGATCTGGATGTCCTTACATCAATGACTAAATTCTTGGACTTCCTGCTTTCGACTGACGGGATTAGATATCAACCTTTCTAACAGATGATTTTGGAAGCTTTATCAATGATTAGAAATATGATTATATCTAAATCTGACAACAAGAATACTCAATAGATATCTGATACTGTGATCAAGACTGTCTGACAGCATATCTCTGAATATAATATCAAATAACTGTATGTAAGACCAAGTCTATCTGATGGGATGGCCCATAAATCAATGGAACTATCTGAGTTCCTCATAATGATAGATAACTGTATCTGACAGTCCTGATTTCTAAAGACTGATTCAGAAATTGAGATTGAATCTGAAACTGAAACTGTGGAAAGTAGTCACTTAACCGATATACCCCGACCTACCACATGTAGGGTCCAACCTGTGCCCTAGTTGGAAGGGTGTCATTACCGCGCCACTGGTAAAGACAACTCTATGTGACCCTCATTTAGTAGGTCCTCAAACGAGAAAGGTGGAGCCCTCATCTAGCAGGTCAAGCCACCTCATCTACCTTCATCCAGCAGGTATGATGTCTCTCATCCACCCTCAACTAACAGGTGTGATGTCTCAACCTACGCTGGCTTCGTAGTTCTGGAGCACAAGGATTGCTTCTAAGAATCACACCCTCTACTAGTAGGTGAGTTCTCATCCTTGAGCTTGATCGGTGCTAGTTTCTACTCCCAACTGAAAGACTCAAAACTGAATTCTCAACTGAACACTGGCTGAACTGAATCTGACACTTATCATATTAATCAAAAGGTCTGACTGAGTTACGCTGAGATCACTTGGTTCCGTATCTGACGAAAAAGATATCGAATCATGGTATCTGACTGATGATATAGAGCTTGAATAGATTACTTGAATCGCTTCTGAGATTAAGATTGAATCACTTGAATACTATTAGAACTGAGTTGATTACAAGTCTGAGGCTAGATTACTAGCGATATAGAGATTACAGAGATAATTGAGATTACTGAAATTTATTAAGCTTCGGACTTGTCTGATGATACAGAGTTCTATAGTTCACTGAGTTCTGAGAATCATGGCTCAATTGGAATTATCGAAAAACTAACACGGGATCTAGACAACAGCTTTATTTTCGGGTATAAATATCCCCAGGACTCGATAACATAAAAGTAAGACATAATCATTCTTTATCTCAAATCATTCATGCATCATCACGCTCATTCATTCATCACTACAATTATTCATTCATCATTACAAGCATTCATTCATCATTACAATCATTCATTTATCATTACAATCATTCATGTATCATCACAATCGTTAAAGATTCACTTCAAGTAGTTGGGCATCATAACATACTTTCCCTCTCAAGATCCTTAGGACATCACATTAAGCATTTAGGAAATATAGACCTCTATTCATCATCACAACCGCAAAAGGGTCACTCCAAACCTTTAAGGATCATCAACATCGGTTCACCATCATATACTATCCTAGAGAAGACATGCTATTAGATTATATCCCACTCAACGAGATCTTACATCAAGTACTTCATACTTATATCGGTCTTGTCATGTATTTGGATATCACTTGATTTGGGAGAAACTTCATACTAACACGTCACTATTTACTTGCTAACCACTTGACATGTATTAAAAGCTTAGCATATATCAAAAAGCACAAAATCAGGGAATTTACAACCATCATATCTCAACTTGTTCACTAGGGTCTTTCAACAACTACTAGATACGACCGATTTTACACCTACTTGGGGATTTCATGCTATCTTGGCACATTTCACTCACTAAGGCATTTTATCAAACACTAGGCATGCAAGGACTAGCTCACAATTTGGGCTTTCCTATTCAACATACTATAGTATCCCTTATACTTAACCTAAGCTCTTTATCAAATCTATGGGGAACGTTCTTCACTTATTCAACCATTTTTACACCCAAAAGTCATAAACACATCACATGAAAAAACAACTTCAAGAGGGTCTATCACAAACATCACATGAATTCCAAATACTAGGTCAAAGCTCATAAATTTTGTAGGCAAACATAAATCAAAACTCAACAACACATTAAACATCCATTTCAACTCATATAAATCATTTACAACTCATAAACATAAAAATCTTCTAGTTTTAAAAAGGGTTCTTGAGCTTCTTGGATGAAAGGGACCCAAGAATCAACATCTACATACCTTAACCTTTGAAATTGGATGAACTTTAGTTCTTGAAACTTTATCCACACTTGAAATAAATAAATTCTTGAAGCCCACACTATGAGGAACTTGATTCTTGAAAAACCTTGAAGAATTTATGGATGAATTTTGGAAGATTAGGGTTCTTGAATGAAACCCTAGATATTCTTGAGAGAATTGGAAAAGAAAATGATGGAATTAGGGTTTGAATGAGGGTTACTCATATTTATAGAGGCTCAAAAAAGGTGTAAAATTAACAAAATACCCTTGCAAGAATGCCGTTGAATTGCTGGAAAAATATACTTGACACCATCCGTGACAGGTCGTCAGGTCCGTGATAGGCCATCACAAATGGTCGTCACAAAAGGAGTCCAAATTCTTGATTTTCTTCCCAAGACTGACGATGTCATCAAAAATATCATCAGAATGTGACGACATCATCAAAAAGGTCGTCAGAAATGTGATAGCCCGTCAGAAACGTCGTCACCGTTTTCCAGCTTGACATGCTGGATTAAAATGGGCATAACTCTTTGCTCCGATATCGTATTTAGGCGAAATTGGTATCGTTGGAAAGATAATTCAAAGATATTTCATTTGATATATATAAAGACAGTCAGTTATTTATATACAATGAGTTATGGTCGATTTAATTTGACCCAAATTTTAACGGTCACTAAAACTTGAACAATAGGAAAGTTTTCAACTCGTTCATGAGTTAGGGGACATCTATGATCTTAATTCATGCTCAAATAGATTCCCACATGATTAAAAGTGTTTCATACTTGGGAGGATATTTCTGAAATATTTTGACTTAGATTTTCGCTTTACCAAATACGCTCTAAGGCTCAGACTAGAAGAAGATTTTGCGGGGCATTACAACTTAGCTTCAGAATAGCTCAAATATAGTATATATAAATACTAAGTATTTACAGCTGTTTTAGTTACCCATGTATACATACTAAGTATTTACAGCTATTTCAATTACCCATGTACTCTCATACTCAGTTACTCTATATCATTCAGTCAGTTATTGTTCATCCATATGAATCCTAGCATTCGGTCTTATCTCATCTAGCATACCAGTACATTCCACGTACTGACACATACTCTTTCTTTGTGCTATAATGTCTCAGATTTCTGACCGCGCATAGACAAATTCAGATTCAACCAATGGTATCAGTTTTAGTTGTGAGTCCTCATCTATTGAGGATATGCTTTTCTTTTAGTATTTTAGTTTATTAGTAGTTCAGTAGTTGGAGTGAGTTGGGGGCTTGTCCCATCAACTCCATATTCAGACTGTTCAGTTAGAGGCTTTCTGACTAGACCAGTTTAGGCAGTGTTTAGTTTCAAATGTTTTTACTAGATATTATTATTTATCATTATTTAGATTTTGAACCTTATGGCAATTCAACCTAATTCAACATTTATTTCAATATTATTATTCAGTGCTTACAGCAGATATCAGTCATGGGTTAGCTTGTGATCCTTCAGGGTCGTAAGCACCGTGTAGCATACGGAGTACAAACTTGGGCATTACAATGGGGTCTTATAATATCTCCTCCTAGGGAACATTCATCCTCAAATGAGACTATTAAGCTGAGAGGCACTGAGGTACTGAAACTATGCTGACATTCATAACTGAAACATGACTGAATCTTGAGGCATGACAATGACTGAACTGATCCATCAATGAATGAGATGAGATGAGAATGATATGTAGCTGAAACAAAGCATAGAACAGAGTTAATCAAAGGAAAATTGTTACCTTAGGCTAAGTCGGAGTTTGAGGAAAAGAGGTGAGGGTACTTGATTTGCATGTATACTTCTGGTTCCCAAGTGGCTCCCTCAACGGACTAATTCTGCCAAAAAACATTGACCAAGGGAACTTCTTTGTTCCTTAGTCAGCGAGTCTGACATTCAAGGATTTTGACTAGGACTTCTTCGTAAGAGAGACTATTCTGAACATCTAAACTCTCTACGGGGACTACAACTGCTGGGTCACTTATGCACTTCTTTAGCAAGAAGACATGAAACACTGGGTGCACTGATTCTAAGTCTGCAGGAAACTCAAGTTCATAGGCTACCTTTTCAAAACGACTTAGGATCCTTTAAGGATCAACATATCGGGCACTAAGCTTTCCCTTCTTACCAAATCTCTTCACCCCCTTCATGGGAGAGATTTTCAAATACATATAATCACCAATCTCAAATTGAAGATCTTTCCTTCTCACATTTGCATATGATTTCTGTCAGCTCTGGGCTACCTTAAACCTCTCCTTAGTCAACTGCACTTTATCTAAAGCATCAAACACCAAGTCAGGCCCCACTACTGCTGCCTCACCTACTTTAAACCAACCAATGGGAGATCTATATATTCTTTCATAAAGAGCCTCAAACGGAGCCATCTGAATACTAGAATGAAAGTTGTTATTATATGTAAACTTTGTCAAAGGTAAGTGGTCATCCCAACTGCCCTTAAAGTCAATGACACACTCTCTCAATATATCTTTTAAAGTTTGAATGGACCTTTCTGCTTGACCATCTGTCTGAGGGTGGAAGGTTGTACTGAGATGGACTTGGGTACCAAGACCCTTCTGGAAAGCTTTTCAAAAGAGAGAGGTGAACTGTGTATCTTTATTTGAAATAATGGACAATGGGATACCATGTAACCTAACCAACTCTTTGATATAGAGCCTAGCATGGTCCTCAGCTAAATAGGAAGTATAGACTAGCAAGAAATGGACGAACTTGGTCATTCTATCTACAAAGACCCAAATTGAATCGTGCTGACGATGAGCATGAGGCAAACTCATCACGAAGTCCATGTTCACTTCTTCCTACTTCCATATAGGAATACTAAACTCCTGCATCACACCGCTAGGCTTTTGGTGCTCAATCTTCACCTGCTAAAAAGTAGAGCACATAGCCACAAATTCTACATAGTCTCTCTTTATCTCACTCCACTAATAGACTTCCCGTAAATTTCGGTATATCTTAGTGTCCCCTAGATGAATAAAGTAACGTGCACCATGTTCTTCAGCAAGAATTTGTTGTCTCACATTATCTACACACATAGCACACATAGCCTACCCTGGCAATGCACACACCACCTTTTCCTTGGGAGAAAACCTCTACTTTTTTTTTCTCTGCCTGACTCTTTCAGCTTAACTAAATTGGGATCTCTGTCCTACTTTTTTTCACCTCAAAAACTAAAGAAGACTCTAAAATATTTTGCACCTAAACACTTTTCTCAGTCGAATCAACCAAACGAATACCTAGTCAAGCAAGCTGAGAAACTTCCTGAACTAACTTCTTCTTACCATCCTCAACGTGAGAAACACTACCTATGGACAACCTACTGAGGGTATCTGCCACTATATTGGCCTTGCCCAGATAATACAGGACACTTATGTCATAATCTTTCAATAACTCTAACCACTTTATCTGACGCAAGTTCAGGTCTTTTTGTGAAAACACTACAGGCTTTTGTGGTCAGTGAATACATCAATATGCACCCCATACAAAAAGTGCCTCCAAATCTTTAAGGCAAACACAACAGCTGTTAATTCAAGATCATGGGTGAGATAATTCTTTTTATGGGGCTTAAGTTGTTTAGAGGTACGGTCTATAACCTTACCTCTATTCATCAAAACACACCCTAAACCAACTCTAGAAGCATTACAGTATACAATAAATCCATCTAAACCATCGAGCATAGTCAAAACTGGGTTGTAGTGAGTTGAGTCTTCAACTCCTGAAAACTCTTCTCACAAGAATCTGACCACTGGAACTGAACCTCCTTCTGAGTCAATCTGGACATAGGGGACATAATAGAAAAAAACCCTTCAATAAATTACCGATAATAGCCAGCCAAACCTAAGAAACTCCTGATATCTAATGAAGAGATGGGTCTAGGCCAGTTTCTAACTGCTTTGGTCTTTTGAGGATCAACTCTAATGCTATCACTAGAAACTATATGACCAAGGAAAGCTACTTATCTTAGCTAAAATTCACATTTACTAAATTTAGTGAATAACTGATAGGCTCTCAGAGTCTATAATACTATTTTAAGATGGTCTATGAGATCATGTTCATTGTGAGAGTAGACAAGGATGTCATCTATGAAGACTATGATGAACATGTCCAAGTACTACTTGAACACAGGGTTCATCAAGTCCATGAAAGCTGTTGGGGCATTGGTAAGACCAAATAACATGACTAGAAATTTGAAGTGACCATACCAAGTTCTGAAGCTATTTTTGGAATTTCATATTCTCTGACTCTGAGCTGATGATAGCCGAATCTGAGGTCTATTTGTGAAAAGTAACTAGCACCCTGAAATTGGTCAAACAAGTTATCGATTCTAAGAAGTGGGTATTTATTCTTGATGGTAACTTTGTTCAATTGATGATAGTCTATACATATTCTAAGAGAATCGCCTTTCTTTTGCATGAATAAAATTGGTACACCCCAAGGAGATATGTCGAGACTGATAAATCCTTTGTTTAAGAGGTCTTTCAATAGTTTTTTCACTCTTTAAATTTACTTAGAGCCATTCTATATGGAAAAATAGAGATAGGCTGAGTATTAGGAAGAAGGTTTATTCCGAAGTCAATTTCCATTTTAGGAGGAACTCCAGGGAGATCTTCGAGAAAGACATCTAGAAATTCACGTGCAACTAGAACTGACTCAAGTTTAAAAGTCTCAAAATTAGAGTCTTTGACTCACACAAAATGATAGACACACCCCTTGAATATCATTTTTCTTTCTCTAAGGTATAAAAGAAGTTAACCCTTAAGTGTTGTAGTACTACCCCTCCATTCAAGGACTGGTTCATTTAGGAACTGAAAATAGACAATTCTGCTCCTATAATCAACTGAAGAATAGCATGAATGGAGCCAATTCATGCTGAGAATAACATCAAAATCCATCATCTCTAGCTCTATATTAGACCCCATAAAATTTCTAGTTTAATTCAGTCCCATATAGCTTGTAATAAAGGGTCCCACACTTAGAAAAAAATCAGCTACTTGGAATTATTTTTAGCCTTCGTAATTGGACGACCTTATTTTTTATCCTTACGATCTTAGAATGTTAATTTTTAAGTTGATTCGTGATCAGGTACGTCAATAGGTCATATTAGGTGAGTTTTGAAATTTTTGGACGTTGTTTGAGTAATGTTTGGATGACCAAACTAGCAAGCTAAAGTGATTTTGATGTGTCATGTTGGCTATCATATTGTACCCGTCGACGCGATGCGTCAGTGATCGCATCAACTCCATCGACATGGCGTATTTCCTACCGCATTACTGAGCCAATTTTGTGTGTTAAGTTAGAGGTTTGTGGGGGTATTTAGGTCCGTTTATTCTCTCCCAATTCAACCAAAACATGAAATTAAGCCCCCAAAAGGGCAAAATACATTCATTCTTCACAAATCCTCTCTAGAACAAAACCCTAGGTTCATCAAGTTCAAGTCTAAATTCCAAGAAATCCCCAACAATATTTATGAAATCAACAATTAAGGTATGTTAGGTGTTCATCCTTAGGTTTTCTGTCACCCTTGGAGTTCAAGAACCTTTTTCAAAACTTGAATTATGATTCTCATGTTATGAATTAAATTATGCTCATGTTTGTGTTATTGTATGGGTTTTAATTTAAGATTTAATTATAAGTTTCATGAACATAAGATAGCATGTATATTGATTGATGTAATTCCCATGTTAAAACCCTTGAAATTGTAAGCTTAAGTTGCAGTCATGATGCTTATGTGTTGTTCATTACCATGTGCATTAATTATGCTCCACAAGTGTTTAATAGAATGTCTATGTGAATTAAATAGTGTAATCATGACATGTTATCATATGTTCTTATTCATGTACAAGTTCATGACCTCCAAGTGTTTGATGAAATGTCTCAGTGAATGAATTGTGAACAATTGACTATTGTTATGCTTTCAAGATTTGTTATGTTAATTACTGATGCTGTCAAGTCCTGGGGGTATTTATTACCCGAAATCTAGTTGTTTACTTAGTTATAGTAGTTATATAATAGTCCCAGTAATGTTCAAGAATATTAGTACTCAGTTAGTAACAGAACTCAGTAAACTCAGTCCAGTTTAGTCAATCAACACGATCAGCGTCAGTTCAGTCAAGCCTAATACAATCTACTGATCAGTTTAGTATCAATTCAATTAGGAGTAGGATTCAGCATCGAATGAACCCAATGATAGGAGCATTCCTACCAATATAGAGTTTGACCCTTAGTAGAAGTCCCCGTATTAAAGAACTATGTAGCCAGTGTAGGGTAAGTCGTCCTCCTGCTAGACTAAGGTTGACGCTATCATATATATATTTCATAAGTCTTCCTACCAAATTAGGGTTCACCCAGCATTGTTAGTATCCTATGGTAAGGTGCAAACACCCTTCCAAGTGGGGTCATAAGTTGGGCCACAAATCAGTCTATATTGAGTTATGTCGGTTAGATAAGAACTACCATAGTTACAAATTTAGTCTCAGTTTCAGTAAAGAACTCAGCCAGTTCTACAAAACCATGGCTATCAATTATCAGTTACTCAGCCATCAGAATTCAGTACTTAATTTTAGTATAATCTCAGATATATGATGTAGATCTACATGCACAGTATTGCATGTTCAGTATATTCAATAGTTATAGTTTTGCTTGTACACTTGTCCAGTTACTTCATGATGTTCATTCAGTCAATTATCATCTCATGCATATGAACCCATGCATATCAGCCTTTCCCCAATTAGCATACCAGTACATTCCACGTACTGACGCATACTATCTTTTCCGCTATGATGTCTCATATCCTAGGTTTAAACACTCAGGGTCTTGACCGTACTTAGTAGGTCAGGATATCAGTGGCAGATTTAGTAGTGGTTCCTCATCCATTAAGGATATTATTTCATTTCAGCATTTTAGCAGATTAAGTATGTTCAGTAGTCGGAGTTAGTTGGGGACTTGTCCCATCAACTCCATATTTAGATAGTTAGAGTCTTTCAGACTAAATTACTTCAGACAAATGTTTAGTATTTTCAATATTATTATCAGTATTCAGTATTTGTTTTTAATTTATGAACCTTATGGCATTTTTAGCCTAACTTTCACATATATTTTTAGTATTATTATCCAGTGCTCACAGAAGGTACCAGTTATGGGTTAGTTATTGATCTTTTAGGGTTGTAAGCACCGTATGATGGCTAGGATATAATCTCAAGGCGTTATACTCTACAAGTTCTGCTGAAGTAACTTCCTGAGACACCATAATCAGATAGTTCCTATATACCCACCGGGTGATGATAGTCTTACCCAGTGAGGTAGAGACTGAGAAAGGCTCTGTTAGGATTTTGGGACTGACTTCAAAGTTGACGGCTATATAAGGCGTTACAAAAGAAAGATAAGCTCCAGGATCTAACAAAGTAGAAACATGTAAATGAAAGATTGGAAATGTACCAGTAACTACAGCAAGAGAACTCTCCTGATCATGTTGGGACTAAAATGCATAGTTCCTGTTTGGGCGCTGCCTACTGGTGGCACTGAAAGTGGCACCCTGCTGAGATGAGAAACCAGACTGAACTGGGGGATGGTTATGCTGGCTATATAAACCTACTTGAGGACATTAACTGATCCTATGGCCTGGCTTACTACACCCGAAACACACGTCACTGTCAGCCCTACAGATACCCTGATGATTTCTTCCAAATTTCTAGAAAAGAGGATTTCTTTGAGCACTGTTCACACTACCATGAGATTTAGAGCCTGGCGCCCTATCCTTATTATCATTCCTGAATTTGGGAATTGACATACTAGCTGAAGACAGAGCTAAGACTAAAGATTTTGGGCAAAACTGAGGACGGTTACCACCTTCTGACTTTGACTAAGCAAAACTAAAGCTACTTGTTCTAGCCTTCTTATTTTCCCTCTCTTTTTCCTTAGTCTTCTGTTCCTCAATTTGTTGAGCATGGACCATAAACCTAGCCAAGTCTATCTCCTTAATCAGCATTGTGGTCATATATTCCTAGACCATACTATCAGATACACCAGACATAAACTTGCTTATGTTAGACTTGCTATCATCTACCACATAAGGAGTATACCTTGCCAACTGAGTAAACTTAAGAAAATACTCTTTCACACTCATGTTGCTCTGTTTTAGGTTGATGAACTCTAAAACCTTATCCTTCTTCAACTCCAATGGAAATAACCTATCTAAAAATAAATGAGGGTTTATTTGGGTGAAGTCCTGAATTCTAGCTGCAGTAGTATTGGCCACCGGGTTAGCCTACACAGCACCTGGTCAAACATTCTAAGCTTTCACAGATTGGGCTAAAGTGGTAAAAGCTCCTTTAAATTCTGTGTGAGAAACGTGCTCATTCAGGGGATCTTCAAGAATAGGCAGAGGTGCTGGTTGGTTCCCAGTTCTTCTCCGATTGGTATTTCTGGGAGGCATATTTTGTAAATAAAAGAAAAAATTAGATTAGACAAAGAGTTTAACTTGAGATAATGCTCGCTCACACGATATGAATACAAAAATAAGGGAACTTTTTCCTAAAAATGTCTCATAGCCTTTTGTCCATAATTGTGGCACGCTACACACCCATGCACAAGACTCTACTTGACGCAACTTTCAAACTTTCTAGGAGTCTTTAGAACCTTAGGCTCTGATACCAAGTTTGTAATGCCCCGAGACTATACCCTGGGTGCCACACGTTATCTATGATCCTGAAGGACCACAAGTTAACCCATGGCTAGTACCTACTGTGAGCACTGAATAATAATTATGAAAACATATGCGAAAGTAAAAGCTAAAAACGCCATAAGGTTCATAAAACTAAATCAATATTGAATACATCTGTAGAATAACTGCTAACTAAAAGTGTCTGAAAGCCTTTAAACATCTAAAATAAAAGAGTTGATGGGACAGGCCCCAACTAACTCCTAAAACTGTCTGACAATAAATGTTGACCTGAAATAATATATTAACTAAATAAAAGTCATGTCCTCGATGGATGAGAACTCACTACTATAAATACTACTAATCAACTGAATCTAACTAAGTACAGTTAGGAACCCGAGTGTCCGAACCTATTACATGAGACAACATAGCGCAAAGAAAGAATGCATCAGTACTTTAAATGTACTGGTATGCTAGGTGAGGTTAGGTTAATATGCATGGTTCACGTGCATGAAGATGATTACTAAATATCATGGAGTGACTAGATGAGAGTATATACAAAACTGGACCTACTGCGAATAGTGTACATGCAATACCAAGCGTATATCGTCCGTTTAAATTAGTCTAAAGCTGAAGAAATAGGTTTCTAATAACTGATTTCTGATGCCTTAAAGTCATGATCATGTTTAAATAAATTGAGTTCTTTACTGAATACTGAATATTGAATACTAAATACTGGATACTGAATACAAGAACTGTAACTGTAGGAGTTATCATATAACCAACATACCCTAATTATTGACTAATATGGGGTCTAACTTGTAACCCTAGTTGGAAGGGTGTTAGCACTGTGCCATGGGTTACTACCAGTAGCGGGGTCATCCTTAATCTAGCACGAAGATTTATGAGATGTATATGGTTACCTAGTCTGGCAGGAAGATGATTTACCCTATGCTGGTCATGTAGTTTTGTAATGCAGGGACTGCTACTAAGGGTCAAACCCTTTTCTGTCGGGAATTCCTCCATCCCTGGGTTTGCTCGGTGTTGAATCCTACTCCTAACTGAATCAACACTAAACTCATCACAAGACTGTACTAGTATTGATTGACCTAACATTGATTCTATTGACTGACCGTATGCTACTATTTGGGATACTATGGAATCCTTCTATTCAGACTGGAGACTAGACAACAGCAAAATTTTGGGTATTCAATACCGCCAGAACTCGATAGCATAGTTAATGAAATCATATCTCAACTCTAAAAGAATCACATATAAGTTATCATGCATAATTCTTTCACATAGACATTTTGTCAAACACCTAGGTTACATAAATCTTGTACAGGAGAATGAGCAATGTATGAATATCATGACTACCACATTCAACACCAATACTTAAAGATTAAACATGGGGGTTGCATAAATCAACATGCATTCTAGTTAATTCACATGAACCTCAAATTATTCTACACTTGAAATCCACACAACATCATATACATAAACATAGTTCTATTCAAGAATGTAAATCATAATCTAAGTGTTTGAAAAAGGATTCTTGAACTCCAAGGGTGGAAGGAATCCAAGGATAAACACCTAAACATACCTTGATTGTTGAATTCGTGAGAATTGTTGGTGAATTCTTGATACTTGAACTTGTATTTGATGAACCTAGAGCTTTTCTTCAGAGGTATCGTGAAGAATGAATGTATTTTTCCCATTTGGAAGCTTAATTTTGTGTTTTGGCTGAATTGGGTTAGGGGAAAAGGACCTAAATGCCCTTGAAAAATCATAATTAAATGAGCAAAATATGCCCAGTGATGCGACCATCAATGCTCCACGTTGATGGTATCGATGAAATTATCGATGCATTGTGTCGATGGTAATGACACTATAGTCAATGTGACGCATCCTGATCGCATTGTCTTGCGGTTTTGGCCATCCAAACGTGACTCAAACAATGTTTGAAAATTCTAAAACTCACCTGAGATGACCTATAGATAACACTGATCGTGAACCAATTTAAAAATCAACAACCTAAGGTCAGAAAGATCATAAATGATACCATTGAAATATCGAGGCCTAAAATGAGACTAAGTTTCAAAACTTGGCTGAAATTTTCTAAGTCTGGGACCTCTTTTGGCATGCTATTAAGGATTGAAATGGGCTAGGATTTTACGGGGTCTTACAATTCTAACTAGAAAAAACTTAGAAACTAAAGTATTAGTTACAATATATGATAATAGATAGTCAGACTCGAAAAGATCTATAATAGGAATAACAGAAATAGACCTGTCAATAAATGGAGGACTTTTTTACTGTAGTCTAGACTATATGATAAATTTCTTAGAATTTGGGAAATATATAAAGATAGGTATTCAGATTAAATATATGAAGAGATGAATAATGGATATAATTTACTAATATGTGTAGGATTTATAGGAAAATTTTCCACTAATAGTAGTACAAAATTTAGATTAAAAGTAGATGATATAGTAAGTTTAATGGGAAATAAAGGTATTAGATTAACGAAACCCCTGAAGATAGATTCAAAAGAATATGCAGGATAAGAATGGAACTTGAACAAATTTACTAAGAAAGAAATATTAAAGACAACTAATCATTTAATGTATATAAACAATAAAGGAGAAACTTTGATAAGATTCACAGACTACCAGTACACGAACAAAAAAGAAACTGATAAAGAAGTTGAAGAAAGTGAGAGTACTAATTTTATGAATATAGAAATACTAGAAGAAGGTTTTGAAGTAAATAAGGCTATATTAAAAGCAGAAGCCCCATACGAAATAAATAACAATAGAACGTTCAAATGTATAGGGTGTAAAATGGAGAACCTCAATCTTATCGAAACTAAATAACATTTTGTCAAATGTGAATTAAGAATAGATAATTATGGTTACACATTTAAAAAAGAAATAATAGGCAATTGCTAATTTTTATATTTACCCTTTGTATACCAGTCGTCCTTTAGAATGGGCTTGAAGTACTTGCCGCACTTTTCATAAATTCTTTTATACTTTCCATCTCATTTATACTATAACTCGTTTCTAGGTCTTCTTATTTTCTTTCTTTTTTATATGTGTAACCATAATTATCTATCTTAATTCACATTTGACAAAATGTTCTTTAGTTTCGGTGAGATTGAGGTTCCCCATTTTACTGCCTATACATTTGAACGTTCTAGTGTTATTTATTTCTTATAGGGATTCTACTTTCATTATAGCCTTGTTTACTTCAAAACCTTATTCTAGTATTTCTACAACAACAACAAACCCAGTCCCATATAGTGGCTTCTAAGGAGGGTAGAGTATACGCAGTCCATACCAATACCTCTAAAGAGGTAGAGAGGTTGTTTCCGATAAACCCTCGACTCAAGATAAAAAGGCAGTAATCAAAAGCATAGAACACGATTAAATAACATAGGTACAACATCCACAAGAATAGTACATTACCAAACAAAGGGCAATAAAGTCCACCTAAATACTGACTACAACCACCTAAATACTGACTACGACCCATCCACACCCTTAGCCCTCTATCCTAATGCTTTTCCTCCATAACTTCCTATCCAAGGTCATGTCCTCGGTCAGTTGTAACTGTTCTATGTAACATTTAATCACTTCTCTCCAGTATTTTTTCGACCTACCCCTACCCCACTTCAAACCTTCCAAGGCCAACCTCTCACACCTACGAACCGGTGCATTCGTGCCTCTCCTCATCATATGACCCAACCATCTCAACCTCACTTCCTGCATTTTATCCTCCACTAACGCCACCCCAACCTTTTCCCAAATAATTTTATTCCTAACCCTGTCAGCCTTTGTGACTCTACACATCCAACGCAATATCCTCATGTCTGCCACCTTCAGATTTTAGATATGAGAATTCTTAACCGACCAACACTCCGCTCCATATAGCATAGTAGGACAGACTGCAACTCCATAAAACTTACCTTTCAGCTTGAGGGGCACCTTCTTATCGCATAAAATTCCTAAAGCGAGCCTCCATTTTATCCAACCTTCCCCTATAGGGTGAGAGACATCCTCATTAATCTCTTCGTTTCCTTAAATCATAGACCCGAGTTACTTAAAACTATCCCTCTTACAAACTGCCTTAGAATCCAACTTTACTTCCACCACCTCCTCTTGGCTCGAGTCACTAAACTTGCACTCCAAGTACTCCGTCTTGGTCCTACTCAACTTGAAACCTTTAGACTCCAGGGTTTGTCTCCAAACCTCCGTCTTATCATTAACTCTTTGTCGCGACTCATCAATCAAACCTATATCATCCGCGAAAAGCAAATACCAAGGCACCTCGCCCTGTATACTCCACGTCAACACATCCATCACTAAAGCAAATAAAAATAGACTAAGATTTGATCCCTGGTGTAACCCTGTCAAGACCGAGAAATACTCAAAATCTCCTCCCATTGTCCTTACCTGAGTCTTTTCTCCCTCATACATGTCCTTAATCGCTCTAATGTACACCACCGGTACCCCCTCGCCTCCAAGTATGTCCAAAGAACCTCCCTAAGGACCTTGTCATACGCCTTCTCCAAGTCGATAAATACCATGTAAAGATCCCTCTTCCTCTCTCTATACTACTCTACCAGTCTCCGCACAAGGTGAATTGCCTTAGTCGTGGAGCGACCAGTCATAAAACCAAATTGATTTTCCTAAATAGACAAATCTTCCTCAACCTCCACTTTACCACCCTCTCCCAAATCTTCATCATCTGACTTAACAACTTAATACATCGGTAGTTGTTGCAACTCTAAATGTCACCCTTGTTCTTATTTAAAGGAATCATCGTGCTTTATTCTAGTATTTTTATATTCATAAAATTAGCACTCTCACTTTCTTCAACTTCTTCTTCAGTTTTTTTTTCTCGTGTACTGGTAGTCTGTGAATCTTACCGAAGTTTCTCCTTTATTGTTTACATACATTAAATTATTAGTTGGATTTAGTATTTCTTTCTTAGTAAATTTTTCCAAGTTCCATTCTAATCCTACATATTCTTCTAAATCTATCCTTAGGGGTTTCATTAATCTAATACCTTTATTTCCCATTAAACTTACTACATCATCTATTTTTAATCTAAATTTTGTAATACTATTAGTGGAAAGTTTTCCTATAAATCCTATACATATTATTAAATTATTTCCATTATTCATCTCTTCATATCCTTTAGTCTGAATACCTATCTTTATATATTTCCAAAATTCTAAGGAATTTATCATATAGTCTAGACTACAGTAAAAACGTTCTTCATTTGTTGACATGTCTACTTCTGTTATTTCTATTATATATCTTTTTGAGTCCAGCCATCTATAATCATATATTGTAACTAATACTTTAGTTCCTAAGTTTTTTCTAGTTAGACCTTTCAAATCTATTACTATGAGTCCCATATGCATAAGGCTCATGTTTAATTTGGTAATTTGTTGTAAGGATTCTAAACTTATTAGATTTATACTGGCACTATCTTTACCAATAACATACATTTGTTCTTCCCTATAACGTTTATATAATTGTGCTAGTGAAAACATTCCTTCATTATATAGTGTCTTAGCGCTTAATAATTTTTAGTTTGTTTTCTTGAAAGAGTTGTATATCTTTGTCTACATCTACTATCTCTTCTAGTTGGTGTCTTAAGGTCATTTTTGGTCTATTTATGATCTTAGATAATATGTTAGTTTTTAATCTGTCTTGGGTAAGGCTTGATCTTGGTTTATCTGTTGATGTTGAAAAAGGATCCATGTTTTGGGTTTAGTCAATTTAGCTTTTTCTTTTTCTTTTTCTTTTTCTTTTTCTTTTTCTTTTTGCGGGGTTAATTCTACTTTCTTTAGTTGGTCTATTAATTCTTCTATATTTTTGTCTTCTTGACTAGTTTGTTGTTTTGCTTTTTCTAGATTTTTAGTAAGTTCTAATAGTAACAGTATTATAATATTATTTTTGTTTTATGACTATAGAGTTAGTTCTTCCTTGAGGTTGGTAGTCTGATAATCCTTCGGGATTTGGTTAAATTTGAGCAGCCTTTTGTAATATTGCTAAATAAAGTTGATCATTTATAGGAATATTATTCATGAGAGTGTTATTTCTTTTAATTGACTAATTTCTTTTCTTATTTCTTGTAGCACTAGTTTTATTTCCAGATTTCTGAAGCTACCCACTTATCCTTATTAATTAAATCTTTAATTTTCTTTTCTAGTTCCGCTTGTTGGTTCTTTAGGAAATCAAAATTTTGTTCTATTTTATCTAACAGTTTCTTTTGTTTGTTTTGCAAATCTTCTAATATCTCTAGAGTCTTTATTATTTTAGTATTTTCTTTTTGAACAATTTCTCCTAGGTTTATTATAAGGTCTATAATAGTATTTAGTTGTGGGTTTTCTCCATGTAATATATGTTCTCCGTTATTAAAATTACACCTTATAAGAGAATTGTCTTTAAAACATTTGTATTTCTTCTCAGTTTGAATTGTTAGATCTAAATACTCTAGTTTATTTAAGTTATCTATTTTAATACAATTCTTACCCTAACGAAAATGTATCATTAATACATTATTTTCTAATGGTTTCATTCTAATATTTCTATACTCCATACAATATCTAATACTTTCTAATATACACTTTAACAAGTTTATATGATCTACGCAGTTTAACAGATTTATAGTATCTGAAATTATAATTACCTATACTTCTATTTGATTTATTAAGGTTTGTTCTATTTTCAAAATGTTGTTTCTTTGTTTCACTTCTTTATATAATTGATTATATAGTCTTTGTACTATTCTAGCAACAAGATGTGTTTTCATATAGCTTTTAAATTTACTATGGCTTACTCTATGCTAACAGAATAATTTGTCTACACTGTTCTCTATGAAAACTTATTGGCTTATTATATCATTCAATATCACTTCTAATACCTTCTAATTCCCACTTTAAAACACTTATATATTTTTTTAATAGTCTTGACTCTGGCGTTTTGATGATTCTAATATTCTTAAATAATTACTTAAAACTTTTTCTAATTTGATCACCTTTCTTCTTAATATTATTTCTTGATTTACGT
Source organism: Capsicum baccatum var. pendulum (assembly GCA_030864225.1). NCBI lineage: Eukaryota > Viridiplantae > Streptophyta > Magnoliopsida > Solanales > Solanaceae > Capsicum > Capsicum baccatum. Next base: position 82,366,499 of record CM061552.1, read on the forward strand.
ACCAATATTTTAGTTGTATACTTCTAGCCCAAGGGTTTGTTCTCATTTATTTCTTAATTTGAGATGTCCTATTAATTGATATTCTAGTCGAGATATTATGATGATTAGCTGATCTAGTCTTATAGGATCTTCTTTTGTATTATTAAGTCTCTTATATTCTAAATATAGATCATTTAATTTTTCTTTAATCTCTTTGTAGGACTTAGTATTTCTACGAGGTCTTCTCATTAAGCTAAATAGATAGCATTCTTTTGTCTCCAAGTTTCTTCTAATTTTATTTGGTCTTTGTATTAAAATATTTTAACTTGTACTTCTAATAATCTATTATCTATTTGTATTAATTCTTGATAAATCTCTTCGCTTAGATCTGGCGAGAATTCTAATAAACTAATATATAACTATCTTTGTTCTACCAAAACGTTATAGAAATTTGTATATTCTTTCTTTAGGTTTGCAATATACCAATAATATTCTGAATCTAATATTATTTCCTTTTCGTAGGGTTTAGGTTTTCTTTTCTGAATTCTAGAAATATTGTCTGATACCATATGTATGTATTAAAGTCTCCTAGAATCTTAGGGCTGTGATATCAATAATAGATAACTTGGTGATATAAAGACAGATATAAGATAATATATAAATGATATAAATACAGATAAAGACATATATAACAAATAGATGATGAAAAATAAACAGATATAAGTACGCCGAAATGAGCAAGCAGCAAAGTTGAAATAGATATGTTTTTAGAAAATATGGTGTAAAATCCTGGACTTCAAATGTATTTAAGAAACTTTTGCATGTTGGGTACACTTTGTGGGGCCCATCATCATATGGTCATGTTTCCTCTTTAATTCATATCTATTCATTTGTTTTCCACTTAGTATCAGTTTTTTATCCTTTACATCATTGCTTACGTCTTGAATTTTGTCTTTCTATGAGTATCGTCACTACTTACATTTCTAAATTGTGTAATGCTTATGGATCAAAAATCATTCTAGAGTCATCATCTGCATTTGAGTCTTGAGAGAATTGATCCATAGCTAAGTTATAGTCATTTTCCATTGTTGGATCATATTCTTCACTATCTCCACTTGATAGGCCTAGTCTTGTTTCAGTTCTAGATCTTGTCTCTTCTCCTGAAAAAATCTTGGATCTTGGCTCAGGTTTTGGATTTTTCATTGCTATTTCTTTAAGTTGTTCTGCTAACAGTTTTTTGATAGAGTCTGCTACTATTTGTTCTATATTTCTTTTACTACTTTTCCATTTTCACGGGTAGAAACCTTTTTTATTTTTGTCTTGGGTAGTCACCTTCGTTCCTTCGTTTAGTGTCTGAGTTCCTGTTGTTTTGAAACTGGCTAGGAGAATTCTCTCTACACTTTTTGGCAAATTCTTAGCCATTAACAGATTTGATGAGTTTTTACCAGTTAGTATTTGAACTGTATTAGCTGTATCATTACCCGATACCGTAGGTCTTTCTCCATTCATTGGGGAATGCACACGACTAAAATGAAGTAGCTATAGTTTCTGGGTGTCTTATTGTAGGATATTCATAAATTTTTGATCAGGTAGATCTACTGTTTGCCCACCCGCACATCTAGTCTAAGTTTGTTAGTCAGGTTGGATGGTTCATAACTGATGAGATTGTGCAGCCTAAAAATCATTCGTTCTAATTTCGGATGTTCCAATATTGTAAGTGGTCTGTACTGAGTGTTCCTCTTTAGCTTCCTCAAATAGTCTTGGGAGGACGAGGACGAGGCCTTACCTTTTCCCTTGCATGTATACATACTAAAACAAAACTTATTAGTTTTCTTCTTTTATTAGTCTACTAAGTTGATCTGCTAGGTTATTATCTTTTCCTTTAATATATTCTAGCACAATGTTATAAATTGAAGTGGCGTCTAAAAAATTTAACCACCTCCTTTTACTACTATTCTTTTATTTATTTTCTGATAGAATTTTACTATAGCTTCGCATTCTGCTCTTACTAATATTTCAGGTTTATGCAATATATAAAGCTTAAAACTATTTAAATCGTAGGTTACTACTAGTGTTTCTGCATCTATACTATTTAGATTACCTTTTTCTTTATATTTTTCGCTTGAATAAGCATAGATTTTCTCTTTTTTTTTCTCACTATATTTATTAGGTTTTGCATTTAATATCGCTCTCCATCCTCAGAGACTTCCATCTGTCTCAACTATTAAATAATTTGTTTCTAAGGGTAGTGTGAAGTCAGGGATGTCTTGGATCATACGTTTAAGTTGTTGGACTAATTTTATGTATTCAGCATTAAAATTCCTTTGGCCTATTGATCCAGTTTTAGAATATAACGGCCCTACTACCTTTCCTAAATCTTTAATAAAAGCTCTAGCATAATTTAGTAGTCCTAAAAATTTTTGTAAATCCTTTGTTTTATCTAATCTATCTGACATCTCTAAGACCATTTTAGCTATGTGTGGTTGTAGTTTTATTCTACCATCCCCAATGACTACTCCTAGGAAATTAATATTTTTTTTACATAGTTCCATTTTCTTTCTACTTATTATTATTCCATTGTCCACAAATAATTTAAAGACTTGTTGTAAATGTCCTAGATGTTCTCTCAAGTTATTACTGAAAACTAAAATATCGTCTACATATACTAACATAAAATTTTTATAATCTCTAAAAATACTATCCATTTTTGTTTGGAGGATTGAAGGAGTTGTCTTTAATCCGAATAGCATAACCAGCCATTCAAAATGCCCTTTTGGACATGTGAAAGTTGTCCATTCTATACTTTCCTTGTGCATCTTAATTTGCCAATATCTGAATTTACAGTCGAACTTACTAGATATTTTTCTTCCTTGTATTCTATTTATTAATTTTGTTTTGTCTGGTAACTTATACCTACCCATCGTAGTATTATCATTTAGTCTTTTACAATTTATTACCATTCTAGATTTCCCTCATACTATTTCACTATGGTTTCTTACTATAAAAGTTGTTGATCTATGTCTTGACTTGGATCTTCTAATTATACCTACTTCTAATAGTTCCTTTATTTGTACTTCAAAATCTTTAAGATTTTCATTTGTAGCTTCTATAGATGTTGTTTTTTATAGTATATTCTGGATTGATTATTTCTAATTTGCAGGTAATTTGATGTAATACCCATGCTTTTTCTTAGCTTGAAAATCATCTCAAGGATGTTAGAACTTGCTTTGAAATAAGAATTCATTCTTATACACGTGGAATTTCCATAATTTTCACATGGAAAATTGAATAAGCTTTCCATCGATATATAATTCGCCCAAATCCGACACCCGAGCGAAGAGTTGGAGTCTTTTTAGTGAGACAGTGTTTGACCTGAGCCTTCTGCGCGTCGCGGAGATAGCTCAAATGGCAATCAAATTCAAGCAATACTGGCGCGTTGCGCCAAACTTTCAGGTCGTAGACAAGGTGGCAACGTGATAGCTCCACGTTGCGCTACCATGTAATTTCCCAATTGTCAATTTTCAGTGACACGGCGTGATAACACCGCGTTGCGCCAAGGGCCCAACTCGGGAAATTTTACTGAAAATTTAATGACGTGTCCAGGGTTAAAAGGGTCAACTTTCTACCCCCTATATAATCCTTTTAACACGTGATTCAGCCACTTTTCACCCAAAACATATTAGTTTCTCTCAAGTTTATCTCAAGAACAAACTAGGGTTTCTATTGGAGATTCAAATTCAGGAAAGTTTCACCATCAATCTTCACGAAATCACAAACTAAGGTATGCATAGTGTTCATTCATGGACTCCTTTCGTCCATGAAGTCCAAGAATCCTTTTTAACTACAAGTTGTGGATTTTCTTCATGTTTTCATGCTTTGTATGTTCTCTTTCATGTTGATAAATGAGGAATTGATTTATATTCCATGATTTGATGATAAATTCCATGTGGGTTGATTAGTATAGATAAAGATTTATGAAATCTCATGACTAAAACCTTGTATGATGGAATTGGAATTGAAGCATGATGTTTAATTGTTGTATAATGTGTTTACATGTACTAAGCCTACCATATGTTTGATAAAATGCCTAGATGAAGGAAATTTCCCTAACTAGCATGATATCATGAAAATCTCTATAAATGTACAAGCTTATGCCTATTAGACGTTTGATGAAATGCTTCAATAAACATATTATGGTGATTATCATGTATTCAAGAATGTCAAGTCATGTAAGTTTCCTTCTATCGAGTCCTAGGGGTACTTGTACCCAAAATATTAGCTGCGTGCCTAGATCTATGTCATGTTTTCACGATACTCTCAGCCAAGCTATGAACTCTTAGACTTCAGATAGTCTTATGACTTAGGAAAAATCTTCATGATCTCATGACTCAGTCAGTTGTCAGATATCAGTAGTATTTCATCAGCCATGAAAATTCAGTAACTCATTCCATGCTCAATTCAGACCAGTAAATCATACTCAGTGTCCATTCAGATGGGAGTAGGAATTAGCACCGACTGAACCCAAGGATGGGGACTCACCTGTTATACAAGGGTGTGATTCCTAGAAGCAATCCTTGCGTTCCAGAACTATGTAGCCAGCATAGGTTGAGATATCGTAGCATGCTATATAAGGGTAGATGAGGTGGATTAACCTGTTATGTGAGGGTTCCCACCATTCTCGTTAGAGTTATCTATTATATAAGGGTTACTCACATGTTGTCCTTACGTGGCGCGGTATTGACACCCTTCCAATTAGGGCATAGATTGGACCCCAGCTCAGCTATCATAGTACCTTTTGGGCATGTCGATTAGATACTACTTTCCACAGTTTCATGTTACAGAATCAAGACTGTTAGATACAGTCAGTCAGTCTCAGTAATAGAACTCAGATAGTTCTTCAGATTTCAGGACTGTCAGGCACAGTCAACTCAGATACAGTACAGAACTTAGATAGTTTCATCAGATTCAGAACTGTCAGCTACAGTCACCCATGTTATCAGCATTATTCAGATATAGTTCTTCATGTTATCAGTCATATCAGTTACTAGTATGTCACATTATCATTATACAGACTCAGAAATCACGAAATCATGTTGTCAGTTACAGTTACGTATTTATGTATGTATTCTCACATTTATGTTAGACAGTCAGTTAGCATTATTCATGTATGCAAACCCTTGCATATAGCCTACCTCACATGTATATAGCCTACCTCACATGTATACTTGGTACATATGTACTGACGCATTCGCGTTATGGTGCTTTCTTTTTATGTTACACCATAGGTTCAGATACATGAGTTCCAGATCAGCAGTAGATTCCAGATTTAGCAGTCAGAGTAGAAGTGAGTTCTCATCCTTTGAAGACATAATGATTTTCTAGTATCTCATTGATTAGCTTATTAGTTGGAGTTAGTTGGGGACATGTCCCATCAACTCCTTATTCAGATTCTTCAGACAGTAGAGGCTTCCAGACGAGATGCGGACTAGATATAGACTACCATGTTTGAGACTTCAGTTTTGTTTTGGGTATTCTATTACCCCACTCAAATGTTATGTTATTCAGTTATATTCATGATCGAACCTTCTGGCCTTTCAGTGCATGCTCCGGCATTATTATGTTATCTTATACAGTATACAGGTATAGATATCAGTCATGGGTTAGCTTGTGGTCCTTCAAGGTCATGAGCACCGTGTAGCGTTCTGGTTCAGCAAATTGGGTCATTACATTTGATTGGAGTTCCAGTGCTGCAAGGTTTTTTCTCCAATTATCTCTAGTTTGGCTAGGATTTGTATTATTTTATCTAGGTCTTTTTTATCTTTTATTATTTCTATCTGTTGTATTCCTCTCTTAAAATTGTATAATTCTGTATTCATTTCTATTAGAGTGTAATCTTTTTCTAATTCTTCTACTACTAATAGATCTTGTAATTCTTCATACATACATATCAAGAAACGTTCCTAGGAGAGACGACTAAAGCATATAAGACAATATTCCATGAAGATTTTCAGTAATTGATAGAAATGGGTTCTAACCCATATAATTTTGTAAATAAACTACATGCTTTACTGACAGGGGAAGATTCCAATAGTGGATTAATAGTATTATAGAAAAGGGCTTTAATAAATCTTGAGCAATTAAGTATAAATAATTGGTTAAAAATTAAGGAATTTGTAAATGAGTATCTCTATTATTGTACAATTAGTGGAAACTCGTTTGATGAAACTTTAGGAAAAAGATTATTCAATAAATTACCCGGAGCATTAGGAAGAGAAATAAAAGAAAAATGGTCCAAAAGAGATGTAGTACAAAATCCAGACACTAAATGGTCAACAGGACAAAGAATACAACATATAATGGAAATATTACAAGAAAGGTATACGAATATCCAACTACAAATACAATTAAAAAGAGGTGACACGGATTTTTGTAAAAATATATATACTACGCAACATTATGATCAAGACTATAAGAAAAGAAGACATAAAAACTATATAAAAGGGATTATAGTTCTAAGAAGACATATTTTTTAAGAAAATCAGAAGCTAAAAAACCATATCTAAATAAACAGAGACATGCAAGAAAATATAACTCCAATAGAACTTATAAAAATAAATTAGAATGTTTTACTTGTGAAAGTATAGAACATTTAGCAAATACTGTCCAAAAAGAAATAATAGTAGATCTAGAAATGCACAGTTAATAGACAAAGTAAATGAAAATCTAATACATGTAGACGAATATATGTCAGACAACGAAAGCATATACTCTATCAGGAGTATGAAAATATTCGAAGAAGAAAAGGACACATTGGATTCCTCAAATTCTGAAGAAGAAGAATTCATAAATGAAATAGGATTAGAAAAGATAAATCCATACTATTATGATTTTGTCAATCTTATAGAAGAATGTAAAAATAAATTTGAAAAAAGTAAAGGACTAGACAGCAACCAATGTTCGTACTGCAGATGGTTTTCAAGTAAAAATAAAAGGGCAAAATGCAGTAAATGCTATATAGAAGGATGCATAACTTGTATAGAAAAAGCCTCAAGAGTCCAAAAAAAAAAGAAAATAATTTAAATAAATTTTGTAGACAAGAACCAATAAATAGAACAACAGACGATAGAATATTGGAACTAGAAGAAAAATTGAAAAGGATGGAGATAAGAATAAAGAACCTCAAAAAACATAAAGAGGTATTTAAAGAAGAAGATTTATTAGAAGTAGAATTATTAAATACATCTGTCGAAAATAATAAATTCAAACAGAAAAAATCAATGAATATATCATTTGAAAGAATGATATGCAATGAAGAAAAGAACATTAGTACGGTCAAAGTCCTAACAAGAATAAGAATTCAAGATTATGAGTTTGAAACCTCAGCAATAGTCGATTCAGGATGTACAAGAAGTTTATTAAATAGTAAAATTTTATCACCAAGACTAATTAAAAAATTACCAAAACCCCGAAAACCCATAAAAATGGGCGGAACTCATAACACTTATACAAAATATACACCAAAGGCAAAAGTAAGCTTTAGTAAAATTTTATCACCAAGACTAATTAAAAAATCACCAAAATGTGATAAGGGAGAAAATTGTACATGTAGTGACAGTAAAAAGATAACAACGTATTAAGAATTACAAGATCTATTAAAGTAGAATTAAAAAAAATTACACTCTAATAACAATGAATACAGAATTATACAATTTTAAGAGAGGAATACAACAGATAGGAATAATATAATATCAAAAAAAGACACAGATAAAATTATTTTCTGCGATCATTGTTCTTCGATGACCGAAGCTTTTAGAAGACTAAATCACGCAAATGAGACTCTAAGACAAGACAATGAAAATATTATAAATGAAAAAAGGACAAGTGATAGAACATATAGCCATTTTACAAGATCATATCAAAGTTCTTCATTATGAATTATCCCAATAGACTCAGCAAACCTATGAAACTCAAATGGTTTCGAAGAGTTCTCCATCACCTTTAAAAATGGATAAGAAGGGTGTGCATTCCTCAATGAATACAGAAAGACCTACTGTATCGGATAATGATACAGCTAGTCCAGTTCAAATGGTAATTGGTAAAGACTTATCAAGTCTGTTAATGGATGACACTTTGTCAAAGAGTGTAGGGAGAATTATCTAGCCAGTTTCAAAACACTAGGAACTCAGACTCTAAACGAAGGAACGTCGGCAACTATCCAAGACAAAAATAAAAAAGGTTTCTACCTGCGAAAATGAAAAAGTAGTAAAAGAAATATAGAACAAATAGTAGCAGATTTTATCAAAAAACTGTTAGTGGAACGGCTTAAAGATATAGCAATGAAAAATCCAAAGCCTGAGCCAAGATCCAGGATTTTCCCAAGAGAAAAGACAAGACCTAGAACAGGAACAAGACTAGGCCTATCAAATGGAGACAGTGAAGAATATGATCTAATGATGGAAGATGACTATAACTCAGCTATGGATCAATTCGCTCAAGACCTAAATGCAGATGATGGCGCTGGAATGAGTTTTGATCCAAAAGCATTACACAATTTGAAAATGTAAGCAGTGACGATACTCATAGAAAGATAAAATTCAAGACGTAAGCAATAATGTAAAGGATAAAAGACTAATACTAAGTGGAAAACAAATGGATAGATATGAATTAAAGAGGAAACATGACCATGTAACGATGGGACTTACAAAGTGTACCCGGCATGCAAAAGTTTCTTAAATACATTTGAAGTTTGAATTTGAAGTCCGCCAGATGCCTATAAATACTCACTTCATCAGACTTAAGAAGGAAGAGTAAAAGAGAAATTGGAGCACAAGAACTCAAGAGTAGAGAGAATACAAGAGTGAGAATTTCTTAGTTTCCAAGTTTGTTAAAAAAAGAGAGAGAGAGAGAGAGTAAGTAAGTTTGTGTATAGTATATAAGTCTTTTTCTCGATAGCTGTGAAACTTTTAGGGACTCTCGAAAGAAAAATTTCTCTTCACCTTAAAACATGTAAGTAGTTGTTATTTAAAATCATTGTATCTTTTCTCCCTACTATGTAAATTATGTTTGTTATATGAAATTTTCATGAATTCCTGTAAATTATTTGTTAAATATACCCTCAGTATATGGTTAGTCTTTCAGTGTTTTAGTAGTAACGAGGAATTAATCAGTAAATTCCTAGGGATTTAAAAAGTTCAGAGAAGAAAGGACTGTTGTGTCATCCCGGGGTGTGATTAAAGAAAATATTACTAAAATACCTAAAATTTAAGACAAAGAGATAAACAGGGTATAAAAAAAAGTATTCACATTTTTTTTTCTTTTTTCTAGTTTATCTTCTTTTCTATATTTTTTATTGTCTGGTTATTTAAAAGTCATATTCTAAACAAAAATCAATAAAATTAGAACTATTCTACACGATCCTCATATAAAGTCTAAAAAAATTGTTATTCGATTAAAAATAGAAAATATCTAATTTCGGATATTTACCTTTGCCACATTTTAATTTAAATACAGGTTATAAACTCAAAAATACAGGTTCATCTTTTAAAGAAAACGTGTCCTCATAATTTAGTTAAAATATTTAGTATAGGGCATATAACATTTAAATTTTAAAAGAAATAAGTTTATGAAAGAGTAAAGGTTTATTTAAAACTCTTCAACAATAAGTTTCTCTTTTTAAGCTAAGGATGTTTTTAAAAATAAAGGATAATGTATTTTAATATTCAAATAGTTCAAAATTTTTATTACAATATTATTAACTTTGTCCTAAAAGCTGTCACTTGACTTCTCAATAGTTTGTCACTTAGCTAATTATGGTGTTTCATCCTCTACTTATAATATGAAAAAGTTACTTGAAACTGCAAATTTACTTTCTATTATTAAACAATATCCCAAATTATAAAATAATTACAAATATCTCATTTTACAATTTGTCTCTCTATAGTTATATACATAACTCGACCTTCCCATTTACACATTTTTTGCCTTGGAAATTACCTACAATCAAGGAGCCACACTCAAGAGGTTATGAAGTTTGAATTTACAATCATGTTTCACCGTTTTAACAAAACTGAAAATTTTCATCAACTTTTACCTCTCGTCCCCCAAAATTGACACTCCTTCAACCCTCAGATTCACTCAAAAACTCGTTCAATCTCCATTTTCTTCATTTTTTATACCCTATACTTTCATCAATTCTATCTCTGCCCCGCCCTTCTTCATTGTATCAATCATCAATTTTGATAAAGACAAGATTTTGAAAAACTCTATCTTGGAGCAAGCACCACAATGATTACGTTAAGATGAACAAGTTGAGGAAAGTTGCTGGGAGAAGCTCAAAAAAGGTCGTTGGTGAGTCTTCAAGAAAGAAAAAAAAAGAAATATGATGACCATGTCTTTCCAAGGTAGAGTGTTTGGTGTCTGAATCTATTTATTTTGCTTAATTTTTACATTCATATACATAGCTACAAAGCATCAGTGTTGTTACTTTAACCCTGATACATATCGTAGCTATGTCTATGTTTGGGGGGCAACTTTCTAGATTTGTTGTTACTTCATCTCATATACATAAATTATTATGTATATGAGCTCATATACTTTAAATTTGTTATATATATGTGGTGAAACAAACACAGATAGACTATTTATTTTAGCACATATACATTACAAAGTTATGTATATGAATTGCATTAATTGTGTTATACAAAACACAGTTATGTATATCAACCTGTACACAAATTCTGTTATGTACATGTGTTGAAACAAACACTGTTGGACTATTGCATTTTCAGAACATATACATTACAAAGTTATGCATATGTTATACATTAACAGTGTTATGCATAATACAATTATGTATATGACTCTGTTAGACAAGTTGAGTTGTGTTTATTTCAGCCTATATACATAGCATTATTTTATATATGAAAGAATATTAGGCATGAATATTAAACATTGTTTTGTGATTTCAAGTTTTAATATTTTTTATTTAAGTTATGTTGCATATTAAACTAACATTGATTTTACAATGTATATTATTACAAGGAAAGCAATTCGGATTGCAGTTATCGAAATCAACTCAAGATTCCTCAATCTCTAATTCTGATCCGTTGAAATTGATTTGGTGTTTCAAAATTTGAAATAGAAAAGTTGTTATTAAATTTATAGGATCCATTAATCAAAATTTCATAAATATAGCGTTAATTACGTTATGTATTTAAGGCATATATTTTGTTTCCTTAATTATAGTTAAATCAGTTAGTTTAGATATATAAGTAGTAATATATATCAACGTCCAGTTATATATATGAATAACTAACAGTCGAGAGAAGGAAAAATTAAATAAGAAAATCGAGAGAGAAGATAATTTTTTTTTCTTCCCCCCCCCCCTCCCAGGAGGATCAATAGTGTTCCCACTTCCCCTCCAGCGTGACTTGAACCCTCAACCTACCGGTTGAAGGTGGAGGTGCTCAACCACTTGAGCAAGCCTCACTTGTCGAGAGAAGATAATTAAGAAGCAAACTAGTGGGATTTATGTTATTTACCCTAATAATATATATAATTTGAATATGTCTAGTAGCCTATTTGGATGGGCTTATTTTAAGTGTTTTTAAGCCAAAAATAGCTTTCAAGTCTTTTGATGTGTTTGGGTAAAATTCTAAAGTGTTTTTAAGCTAAAAAGGCACAAATACATTAATTTTTAGCTTATTATTTTATCCTGTAGTAACAGCTGAGTTACAAATTTCTGTGTAATAACTTATTCTTTCTGTACTGTAGTGTATATCTAATTCTAGATTTTCTATGTCATTTATTATTTTGTGTTGTTCTTCTCGTAGTGAGTTTTTTATATTATATAAACTGTTACATGTACTTTTTTCTAAATTTTCTAAGGTTTTTTCTATCCATATTAACTTTTCTTTTAGATCTTCCATTATTTTTCTAATTCGGTTCCTGTAATTAATTTCGTTATTTAGATTATCTTGGTTTTCTCTAGTTTTTCTAATATATTCTAACATCCACAATCTTGGTCTGAATAATATCCTTTTGGGTAAATGTCTTCGTATATTTGTGCTGTAGCATTTATCATTTCTATTTCGTAGTTTATTACTTCTTCTAATATCATTTTCTTAATATCTATTATTTCTATATCTTTAAGTATATATAAGGTTAAAATTCTAAGGTAGTCTAAATGGGCTATTTTTTTATAATTGATATTTTATAGCTATTTGTTTTAGACTTAGTAGTTTTTGCATATTTTTATTAAGAGATTTTATATATTTTTTATTTTCCTTGTATTTGTTTATATTTATTTTTATCTGTTTTTCTAGTAACTGTATTTTTTGCGTATCTTTAAAAATCCTACGTAATTTTAACATAATAAATATTTATAAGAGTAATTAGGTATGTGTGGTATATAATTTATTCTATCCGTATAATTTTTTCCATATGCTTTTTCTAATATAACTTTTCTTATATCTGTAATATCTATATCTCTAAGTGCATACAAAATAAGTATCTTAAATTTATCTACCATGACATCAGATATATTATCATTCATTATCATAAAATTGCTTTTTTCAAAATATTCCCTGCAATCATATACATAATAAAATATAGTCATCTCAGATTACTATATACTAGATTATTCTTAAATAACATGTTCTTCGGTCACTACTAGCATGGTAATTCGGATACTTTTCCCTTAAACAGCGCCTCGACTTTGGTTACTCCCCGCCACGGCTTCTTGCCTCATTGGTTTCACCTTTAGGATGGCATAGTTTCTTGGGATTTTTCTCCGTTTCCACTTTGCTAATAAACTTCTTAACATATTATTTTTCGAATAATTCTACTATAAAGTAACTAATATGAATTTATTTTATCATATCATGATTGTCGGGAATTATGAATTTAGCTATTCATAATCGTAAATAGATATACCTGTTCCGGTAGCTTTGATATTTCTGAGGTTTGTTGTTCCATAGCTTTTTCCATTGCGGTGTATATATTTAATTAACTGGGCTAAATATTTTTGAACGGAATGGAGAGAGTATTTTTTTGCTGAATGTTCGAAGGCTTGCTTTGCAATGCCTTCTTGCCTCTTTATTTATAGATGATTCTTTACAAACACTTTACATTTTCTTACGTAAAAGCTAAAGGCTAAAAAACAAAAACGGTAAAAAAAGTCCTAAAGGCTATAGTAGCCTACTAGTGCCTAGTCTAATAAACAAAAAAAGTCTTCATATACATTAATGGTACTAAAGAAAAAGTCTTCACATTAATAGTGCTAAAGACTTTACGTAACTTTTAATAAATAACTTGTCTCCGTGGTTTTTGTCGTATCTGTTGTATCTCCATTATTGCTCTTCTTTATCTTTCCAGCTGTCGTCTTTATCTTCTTTTATTCTAGCTGCACTGCTGGGACGTCATTATCTCCTCCATTACATTTTGAACATCTGTGGTCTGGGTATTTGTGTCCAATAGTTTTGCAATATCTGGTCAATAATTCTTCTGAAATAAATTTTTCTTTAATAGCTCTGGCGATAGGTTCTGTCTCTGGTTTAAGCAACGTCATAATCCATTGCCTGATTATTTCCATATCTGTTTCTCGTAGCTCTTTTGAGTTTGAATATATCAATACATGGTTTCTTGAATAATAACTCCATATAGGATTTTGATTACAATATGTATTTGCTAGTTCTTGTAAAATCGTAGATAGTCCGATAACTCTTTTATTCACATAAAATTTTGGTATCTCGATTCTGGGTATCTCTGGCTGCGTACCGATATCTTGCGGTATAATCATATCTCTTGTCATCCCTATTTTTACAACTTGTATAGGTTTCTTAACTTCGTCAAATAATATCTCTGCTGGTGCCGTGTAGATTTTTATAAAAAATAAAGTACCTTTGGTTATTCTTTTAAATGTGGTAAATGCTTCATATATCTCAGGTATAGTGGATATCTCAGTTCCATCCGTGGTATATACGGTACTAAGTAATCCATATTCGTAGCAAGTTTTAACTAGGCTTGGTTTAGTTTTTGGTAAGGCAATTAGCTTATTTTATCCGGTTAATTTCTGGGTTATATAGTTCGTATCTGGTTCTTGGATATTTGTAGCTTTTGGGTTGCTATTTAAGAAAGTTTGTACGTTGTAAATATTTTCTATATATGTGCGGGCTGTGTAGTTGTATGTCTTTTTGTCCTGGTTTAGGCTATCTCGGTATGTAGTAACTTGTGGGGGTGTAAACATAGGGTCTTTTGGTATATTTGGTGTATATGGCTTGTCAAATAGCTTATTTAAGTTCATATTTTTTCTAACTCCTTTGCTTGTACCTGCAGAAGTAGATTGATAAACGTTCTGGGTTTTATGGAGTATCCCAACATCTCCTTCTAGCTCTGGAATTTTATTGTCTTCCGATCGACATAGCTCTGCACATTGCTGAGTTAGCTGATTCATAGCTATAGACTTCAGATTATCTTCACTAGTCTTTAGCTTTAGCTTTTCTATCTCAGTACTCATACTGTCTACTTTCAATGAAAGCATAGTCAGGGCGTTGAGTATCTTTTCATGTATATTTTCTTCTATCATTTCAGTTTGCGTAGCTTTGTCTTGATATGTAATCTGCAATAACATTTTTGTTAGTACCGATTACTTCTATTATAAATGTAAAATTTAATATATTTAAAACTAGTCTCCGAATCTCTTTTGTTGTAACTGAATTTTGTATTTTCTTTGTTAGCCACCAGCGTACCTGTGTATTATCTGTTCGCACAATAAATTTGTTATATACAATATATGGCTCAAATGCTAACAAACATTTATATAATGAATATAATTCTTTCCTATTTATTTCCCATTTTATTTCTGTCTCGTTGAACGTACCTGAGTAGTATCTACAATGGTGTTCTATTTTTTCTGCTTCATATCTATATTTAAGTACTCCTCCGTAACTATATTCACTGGCATCTGCTTCTACTATATATGTAAATTTTCTATTTTCATCCGGAAATTGTAATTTTGGTAAATCCTTGCAAAGTAATTTTATTTTTTGAACTTGTTTTTTATCTTCTTCATTATAATTATATTCTATATCCTTTTTTAATTTTTTCTGTAGGGGTTTTAGGTTTTCTGCTAATTTTGGAATATATTCTCTTACTTGGTTTACTAATCCTAAAAATGATTGTAATTTCTTTTTTGTATTTAATTCTTCTTTCGAATTTATTATTTTTTGTACTATATGTTGTTGCATTTTTACTCCACTTTTATCTATTTGTATTCCTAAAAATTCTATCTGGTTTTTCATAATTTCAGCTTTTTTTTCACTTAGACTTATTCCTGAATTTTCTATTATATCTGTAAATTGTTCTAATAATTTTATATGTTCTTCTTTAGTCTTTGTATATAATAATATATCATCTATGTATACTATGCAATTAGGTAATTGTTTAAAATAATTATCCATAAAATGTTGATATCTACCTGGTGCATTTTTATATCCAAATGGTAATACATTCCATTCGTAAAATCCTTGTGGTACCGTAAATGCGGTTAATTTTTTAGATTCTTCTTCTAACTTTAGATGGTAAAATCCTGATTTACAATCGAATTTACTAAAATAATTATATCCTTGGATTTGTCTTATTTTTAATATCTTATTTGGTATTGGATAATTATATGTTATAGTTTTTGCATTTAAATTTCTATAATCAATAACCATTCTACTTTTTCCTCTTTTTTGTTCACTATGTTTATTTACTATAAATGCTGGACTATTATGTTTGCTATTACTTTTTTGTATATATTGTTTTTCTAATAATTCATCTATATGCATTTTAAATTCTTTTAAATCATCAAAATTATATGTTAATGGTTTTGGGGTTATTATACTATTTTTATCTATTAATTCAATTTTTATGGTAGTTTTATGTTTTTCCCATCCTTTTAATGGATCTTCGCTATATAATTGTTCTAGTTTTTTTTTAACTATTTCTATCTTATTTATTGAAAATATAGTTATTTCTGTTTTATTTATCGAGAATACTACTAATTCTATTGTATCTTCAGCGTTTTTTATATTTTCTAACTTTTGTGTAATTTTTTCACTTCCTTTTATCCAATCAGTTTTCTTTCTTATTTTATTATTAACTCTTTTTGCTCTTACTTTTTGTTTACATGGTGTTGTGAACCACCAATCGTTTCTAGTTATTATATGTGGGTATAATTTATCTAAAAATGGCATCCCTAAAAGTATATCTT
Source organism: Capsicum baccatum var. pendulum (assembly GCA_030864225.1). Taxonomy (NCBI): domain Eukaryota; kingdom Viridiplantae; phylum Streptophyta; class Magnoliopsida; order Solanales; family Solanaceae; genus Capsicum; species Capsicum baccatum. The sequence continues at coordinate 82,382,730 of CM061552.1, forward strand.
TTGATGTTAGTTCATAATTATAAATTTCTTCTATTGTCAATATCTTATCCCATATTTGTGCTTTTACATTCCTAGCTTTATAAGTAATTAAGCTTCCTTCATTATTAAATCCTTTAACTATTATTGGTATTTTTAATTATCCCATTTACTTTCTGGTAAACAATTATATCTACATAAATTAGCTTCTGCTCCTGTATCTATCATAGGCGTATAATATCTACTGTAATATCCTTCCACTACTATCTTCATTAATACATATATTTTCATTTTATGTTAAGGCTCTTCTTAGAAATAACCTTTCCCTATTATATGTTATGGCTAATTGTGTATGTTCTATATTATATGGTTTTACTTGTTCTAACCATTTTATTCCTAATATTATATCTGCTTTTTGCATTTCTTCTTTTACCTCAAATTCTATTTTTATTTTTCTAATTCCTCCTATTATTATTTCTTTTTCTGCTATATCTTTATTATTTATTAAACTTCTCGGTAGATCTGGGCATATATCATTATCAGTTTTTATTTCTTCATTTTTTACTAGATATTTTGCTATATAATTTTCTTCTTGTCCTGTGTTTAATAGTATTAAATGTTCTTTTTCATTTATTTTTCCTGTTATGTAATATTGGTTTAAATTACTTATTGAATTTGTTTCATAACTCATTCTTTTTGATGAGCTCGATGACTCTGGTTTTTCATTAGCTATTCTTTTCGTTGTACTTATTCTATCATTTACTATTTCTAAATTTTCTTCTATATCTATGTCTCTATAGCTATAGTCATTATAATCTATTGTTTTCACAATTTGCTCAAATGGGCTATCTATTTGTATTTTATTAATCTTATTTTTCCCTGTTATTTTATGTTTTGTTGTTAATACATATAAATTTTTACATCTCGCTGTAAATATTTTACTTCCTGGGGTTAATTCTATTCCTGATATCTTCCAATATAATACTAATGATTTATCTATATTTCTATCTGTTACTGCTACTAAATAATTTGCACTTATTATGAATTTAAATTTTTGGTATATTAAATTTTCTTTTACGGCAGTTATTATACTTTTTTCTATAGGTTTTATAATTCTATCATCTGCTAAATATAATTCTATCGGTGTATCTATTCCTTCTCTAAAACATGCTTTTATTAATATTTCTGTACCTCCGAGGTGTACGTATTTTATTGGATCTCCTTTACTTTTTATATCATTTATTTCTTTATTAATTATCCTTTTTGTTACTAGTGGTATACTAGCTTTTCCTTTTGCATATCTACAGTCTATTATATGTTCTTTTTGGCATACTACATAATATTCATCTTTTTTCCTACTAAAAATATTTTTTATTGTTGGTATTTTAAATATTTTTTCTACACTTAAATCTAACTCTTTTCCTTTTATTTCATCAAATATATTACTGTCAAATATTATCTTTTGTTCTGTTCCTTCGTCATTTAAATATTCTTCCTTTGTTATTATTCTTATATCTTCTTCAGTCATTTGATTCCTCTATCTCACTATCTATTTCAGTATCTGTGTCGTTTTCTGAAATTTCATAGATACTATCTTCACTTTCTAGTTCATAATCTATATAATCTATTTGCATATATTCTGTATTTTCTATTTTTATTTCGGATATTTGTTTATTTTTTGGATTTTTAGGTAATTTACAATCTCTAGCTAAATGTCCTAACTTTCCACAATTATAACATGTACATTCTTTTATAGATTTTTTCTTTCTATATGGTCTTTTATTTTTGTAATCTCTTACATAATATCTTTTTCTTGGTTTCTTATATTTATATTTTGATTTTTTATATTTCTTATATTTCTTATGTCTTTGTCTTTTCTTATAATATCTTTCTTCGCATCCAAATTGAGGTGCTATTTTATTTTTGCAACATGCTAAATTTCTTATTAATGTTTTTTCCATTTTTAATTCTTCTCTATATTTTTCACATAGCTTTCTATACCATTGTTGTAAAAAATTTATTCTAGCTCCTAATGTATCTACTATTTTTGCTTCTTCCCAACTTTTTATTATTTTTGAACTAAATGGTTCGGGTAATTTATTAAAGTATAATTTTCTTATTTCCTTACTTTCTTCTATACTATATGCTCCTTTATAATAATATTCTTTAAATGCGCAAGTATATTCATCTATATAACACATATTACATATTGTTAATTTTATCATTAAATTCCTATTTGTATCTTTTTCTTCATCTTGTTCTTCTAATGTTGTCATACTACCAAATTCATCTTTTATAGCTGTTTCATATTTTTTCAATAATTCTATAGGTGTTAATTTTGTTGTTGTTGATGCTGCTCCTTCCATAGGTTTATTAGCCCTTAATACTTTCTTACTATTTTCAGTTAAATTTGTAAACCATAATTTTACTGATCCTATTAGTGTTTTTTCTATGTATTCTGGTGCATCTGTTATGTTTATATTATTATCTAATAATTGTTTTGTCATATACCCTACCCATAATTGTATTGTTTTTTCTGTATCTATTACACAGTCTAGATCTAAAAAGTTATAATTTTTATTAACTATTTGTTTTGGTGTCCATTTGTCATATTCATTATATCTTTTAAATTTATTTTTGTAATATATAGATTTTCTTATTTCTGTTGTTTTGGGTATTAGATTTTCATCTTCTTTTTTGTCAAGAGTATTTATTTCTGTATTATTATTTTCTAAGTTTTCTTGATTAATTCTTTCTTGTTTTTCGTTAATTTCTAAATCTTTTAAATTTGTTAATATTTCCGTATATGTTTCACTATCTTCTGAATCATAATTATCTGTTTCTTCTACCTCTATATTATTTATTTCTAATTTTTCCTTAAATTGATTTATCTCGTTTATTAATTTTTGTTCTTTATCTATTTTTTCTTTTTCTTTTTGTCTTTGTTCGTATAAATCTTTTAACATTTGTAATTCTTTTTCGAATTCAGCAATTCTACTATTTTTAGTTTCTTCTATTTTTCGTATTTCTTCCGTAGTTTGTTGTTTAATTTTTTCTATTTCCTTTTTTCTATCTATCTCTTCATTTTCTTTTTCTATTCTTACCATTGCTGTTAATTTATCTTCTAATTTTAATTCTTCTTTTTCTAACATTAAATATAAATGTTCTCCTATTTTCTTATATCTTCTTCCTAGATTAGAAAATACTATTTTTATTTTCGATCCTTCGTGATTTTCATATATTTTTTCATCTATTATAAATTCTTCTTTATTCATTTTATTGTGAATAGTTCGTGTTGATATATATATTCTAAACTATCTATTTGAGATTCTAATTTTGATATTTCATCTTTTTGTATATTTATTGAATTTTTACTAACTCCGGCAAATATATTATAATGTAATCTTTCTTTTCTTATTTTTAATTCTTTACGTTTTTCAGAGATAAATTGTTTTAATTCTTTATATTTTTGCTCTTTATTCATTTAAATTGTGTTTATAATATTTTGGTGGATATCTAAATCTAATTTTGTCATAATTAGGTGGTATATGTCTCATTCTTCTAGATTTTAAATGGATTATTAATTTTGCTTCAATACTAGATATTAATGTAATTAAATAGGCTAATCTTTGTGGATTTTCTTTTGTTTTATTTAGACTTATATATTCTGAATAATATCTAACTAACGATTCTTTAATTTTTCTAAAAGCTTCTCTATTTTTAAATGGTCTTCTCATAATTAATTTAATAAATAACTAAATCTAATCTTAACTAAATTTAAATCTAACTTAACTAATTTATACACGTATATCACTTCCGTATCTTTTAAATTACTGGGCTCTGATACCATTTGGAGGGGGGGTGCGGATAACTAAGCTGATAAATAGATTTGTAAATAGATTTATTATAGCTGATGAATCTATTCTTTTTTGTGCGTGGTTATTTCTTAGATTAACTTAATTTGCACATCTCCAACTTTAATATGGTATTATCAAATACCGTACCAAATCGAACTTTAATTTACCAATTACCGAATTATCGAATCGATGTTTAAAAATATCATATGTGGTATTTACTCTCAAATACCAATTATCGAATTATCAAACTCAAATTTTAAAAATACCGAACCGAATATCGAACATCCACCTCGAATTCCTATAATAACTTTAGATTAATATATATACCAAATAACTAAGTTACCACTCAGATCTTCATAAATATATGTATAACATAAATAAAAACTATTAGGTTCAACCCGCATGCAACACTGCGATGGATCCACCAAAAAGATTGTGCAAAAGGACACTTCATCCTGGCTAAATTATAGTAGGATAAAAAAACTCGAGACATATATTCCACATCACTAGTGATACCTATGCGAAACAACTTAGGGAGGGCTTTCTTTATTTCCGATTACCGTCATATATGTATACAGAGAGAGAAATTAAAAAATGGGAAGTAGAATTAGAATAAGAGGCAAAAATAGTTGCAAGCAAATTCAAAGCACATAAAATGAACATATACATACACTTTGGTAAGTCTGGTTATTATTGGTCATCTGCATCTCATTATCTTCAGAGTGCTGCTCATGCAAATTTCTAATGAATAACTGCATCAAATATTTTCAAGGTTAAATTTACGTGACACATTGTTTTAGTTCGTTCTATATTGATGATAGGTTTAAAGTATTGAAAAATTACATCATATCTAAATTTAATTTACTATAACTACTTAAAATCACAACCTTTTTAAATAATTACATAAATATCTTACAACAACAACAACAACAACAACAAACCCAGTGTATTCTCACCTAGTGGGGTCTGGGGGGGTAAGATGTACGCAGTCCATACCTCTACCTCTAAAGAGGTAGAAAGGTTGTTTCCGATAGACCCCCGGCTCAAGACACGAGATACCGCACAAATACATAGTAAAGCACAGAACAAGATTTCATAACATAAATACGGCACCCATAAGTAATAGAAACAGAGAAAAGCACACAGATTCGTAATAAAACATGGAACAAGGTACCATAACAAGAATAATACCCCCACCAAGTAATTCCCTACACTAGCGACCCAAACTGACCCTAGCCTTCTGCCCTAATTCGTGTCCTCCAGATCTTCCTATCTAGGGTCATGTCCTCGGTGAGCTGTAACTGCTCCATGTCCCGCCTAATCACCTCACCCCAGTACTTCTTCGGCCTACCCCTACCCCGCCTAAAATCATCCAACGCTAGCCTCTCGCACCTACGAACCGGGGCATCCATGCCCCTCCTCATCACGTGACCGAACCATGTCAATCGGACCTCCCTCATCTTATACTCCACTGGGGTCACACCAACCTTCTCCCTGATAATCTCATTCTGAACTTTATCCCTTCTAGTCAGCCCACACATCCAACGCAACATCCGCATTTCTGCCACCTTCATTTTTTGGATGTGGGAGTTCTTAACTGGCCAACACTCCGCTCCATACAACATGGCCGGACGGACTACCGCCCTGTAGAATTTGCCTTTAAGCTTGGGCGGCACCTTCTTATCACACAACACCCCCGATGCGAGCTTTCACTTCATCCATCCTTCCCCAATACGGTGCGAGACATCTTCGTCAATCTCGCCGTTACCCTGGATCACGGACCTGAGATACTTGAAACTATCCCTCTTACATACCTCCTGTGATTCCAACTTCACTACCACCTTATTCTCCAGCCTCACGTCATTAAACTTGCATTCCAAATACTCTGTCTTGCTTCTGCTCAACCTGAAACCTTTAGACTCAAGCGTTTGTCTCCACACCTCTAATTTGTCATTCACACCCCCTCGGTCTCATCAATCAAAACTACATCATCTGCAAAAAGCATACACCAAGGCACCTCCCCTTGAATATGCCGCGTCAACACATCCATCACCAAAGCAAACAAAAAGGGACTAAGAGTAGATCCCTGATGCAATCCTGTCAAGACAGTGAAATGCTCTGAGTCTCCTCCCGCCGTCCTCACCTGAGTTTTCGCTCCATCATACATGTCCTTAATTGCTCTGATATACGCCAGCGGGACTCCACTCACCTCCAAGCATCTCCAAAGCACCTCCCTGAGAACTTTGTCGTATGCGTTTTCCAGGTCTATAAACACCATGTGCAGGTCCTTCTTCCTTTCCCTATACTGTTCCACCAGCCTCCGTACCAGGTGAATTGCCTCCGTCGTCGAGCGGCCAGGCATAAATCCAAACTGGTTTTCCAAAATAGACACTATCCGTCTCATCCTCACCTCGACCACTCTCTCCCAAATCTTCATAGAGTGACTCAATAACTTAATCCCCCTATAGTTATTGCAACTCTAGATGTCACCCTTATTCTTATAGAGAGGGATCATGGTACTCCACCTCCAAGCCTCGGGCATTTTTATCGTCTTGAAGATTTCGTTAAACAATCCAGTCAACCACCTTACACCAGCCTCTCCAACGAACTTCTAAAACTCCACTGATATCTCATCCGGCCCCGTCGCCCTACCCCTTCGCATCCTGCGAACAGCCTCTCTAACCTCTTCTACCTTAAAACGTCTACAATAACTAAAATCCCAACACCCCTCAGAGTGCTCCAGCTCCCCTAACACAATAACTCTATCCCCTTTGTCATTCAAGAGCCTATGAAAGTACGACTGCCATCTATTCTTAATGTGGCCGTCTTCCACCAGCACTGTACCGTCCTCCCCCTTAATGCACCTCACCTGGTCGAGGTCACGACCCTTCCTCTCCCTAGCCTTAGCGAGTCTAAACAACTTTTTCTCCCCTCCTTTCCCCTGTAACCCTGCATACAAGCTCTCAAAAACGGTCGTCTTAGCCTTCGTAACTGCTAACTTAGCCTCCTTCTTAGCTAGCTTGTACTCTTTCCTGTTCACCCGCTTCTCTTCTTCGTCCTTACTCGCAACCAACTTATCATACGCCTCTTTCTTGGTCCCTGCTTTCTTCTTAACCTCTTCATTCCACCACTAATCCCCCCGATGATGCCCATCCCGGCCCCTAGAAACACCCAACACCTCACTTGCATTCTCCCTGATGCACCTAGCCACCCTATCCCACCTACTATCCACGTCCCCCCCACACTTCCACACCTCCATTCCCGCCAACTTCTTTCATATCTCCCACGTATTCACTGGCGTCAAGCCGCCCCACTTAATTCTAGGTCGACACTCCTCACCCCTCCTCTTTTTATTCTTCTTTATACCCAAATCCATAACCAAGAGCCTATGCTGGGTCGAAAGGCTCTCACTCGGGATGACCTTACAGTCCTTACACAACACCCTATCCCCTTTCCTAAGCAACAAAAAGTCAATCTGGGTCTTGGCTATCGCGCTTCGAAAGGTGATCAGGTGGTCGTTCTTCTTCGGGAAGCCCGAGTTCACCACCACCAGCCCAAAGTACCTCGCAAAATCCAATAGAGTAGCCCCCTCTTCATTTCTTTCGCCAAAACCAAAACCACCATGTACATCACCAAAGCCTCCCGGTAACGCCTCGATGTGCCCGTTGAAATCTCCTGCTACAACAATCTTCTCCGAGCTAGGCACGCCTCTCACCATCTCATCCAAAGCCTCCCAAAACCACCTCTTTTCCTCCCCCTCCGAGCCCACTTGCGGCGCATAAGCACTACACACGTTCAGGGTAAACCCCCGAATGACCAACTTAATAGTCATCAACCTGTCGTTAATCCTCTTCACCTCTACTACCTGATCCCTAAGCTCTTCATCTACTAAGATGCCAACTCCATTCCTATGCCTCTCGCTCCCAGAGTACCACAGCTTGTAACCATCCACATCCCTAGCCTTAGACCCTACCCACTTAGTCTCTTGAACACACCCAATATTAATCCTCCTCTTTCTAAGAATCTTCACAAGCTCTATGGACTTACCCTGAAGGGTCCCTATATTCCAAGACCCAACCCTCAGCCTACCCTCACTATCCCCACGTCTTCCTCTAACACCCCTCAGGCCAAACCTTGGCCTCCCTCCCACTCCCGCCCTTTCCTCATCCCCTGCCCCCATAACAGCCCCACGCCCCAACCCCCTCGAACATGACCCTATACAACCATCACCGTCCACAGCCACTACTACAAGTAAATATAAGCGAATATAAACAATGGTAGTAGCACAGCAGCAGTAAGAAATACCGGGCTCACACAAAATACGAAGAAATAATGAAGAAACAAAACTAAAGTCAAATAGAGAGCAAACACCACTGGGCTCAACACCCAAATCCCCAAACAGAGCCCCGAGCCGATAACCCAATAAAAGCAGTGCAAGAAACGACAATAGACAATATCAACAAATCAAACACAAGTCAAGATACAGGAGATAGTACTAGCATAATACGAGGAATGAAATACTGAAATAACAAAGGTTAGAAGTCACCGGGTTACGCTTGTAGGCCAAGTCGAAAACCAAAATCCAACATAGATCGGGCTCCGGTCGCCGGTGCTGAGACAAAGAGGGTCGGCGGTCGCCGGTTGCCGGTGCTCCGGTCGCCGGTGCTGAGAGGGAGCGGCGGCTGCTGGTGCTGGGATGGAGAGGGTCAGCGGTCTCCTGTCGCCGGAGCCGGAGCCGGAGTTAGGGTTTACGGCGGCGGTGGCCGGCTGTTTCTGTGGCGGCAGTGGCGACGCTGTTTCGCCGATGGCGGCGTCGGGCGAGTGCCGTTGAGGTATGAACAGAGGGGGGAACGGGTCGGAGCCGGAGGTCGGCGAAGGGGGCGGCGTGGGGGGGAGCGGCGACCGGGGTCGGCGCCGAGAGCCGGAGGTCGGCGACGTTCTGATAAAATGTGATGTATCCGTATAAAATTAAGTGATGTATCCAGAAAAATGTAATGTATTCGTATGAAATGTAATGTATCCGTGTAAAATAAGCAATGTATCCAAAAGAATGTGATATTTCCGTGTACACTAAATTAGAAAAATTTTAGTAATTTTGAAAAAAGTTGAATATGAAGTAATTAGCTCCAAAATGATAGGAATTTTTGTACCTTTTACTTTTATTTGTAGTGATAAGAAACTTCTAACACTATATACTAATGTTATGTTATGACTTGTTTAAGACAACAATATTAAAAGTCTATAATCAAATAAATACTATGACATGTTTTAAATCCTAATTTTTACAAAGAAGTTTTTCATAACTTAGTTTTTTACAAATTTATTTTTAGTTTTATGTTATTTTTATCCTTAAGAAATTTGAAATTATCATTCTCGTCTGTTTAATTTGTAAGTAATTATAAGAGATTATTTCCACAGTTGAAACTTTGTCACATTGACATTTACTGAGTTAAATGTGGTCACCATTTTCACGTGATTATTTATTTCCTTATTCTCCTACTGGATGGTCGGAGAAGTTATTGACAAAAAAAAATTGACTGGTTGAATAGGTGCAATTTTTCTTCCAAGCAACCCTAGATCTGTTCAACGTAATTCAATTGGAATACTAGCATATGCATCACATATTCAACAGTAATTTGTAGAAAAGTGAAAGATACCTAAAAGCAGTGTAAGGTGGGAAAATTAGTAATACGAAGTAGTTGGAGAAAATCAATGGTGACCACTTAGCATTTACTATTCTAGTACCCAAAAGAGAACAATAAGACCCCATTTGCACTAAATCAAGGAGACATCTAGTGTGTGCATGTAATTGTTACCTAAAGGAAGATCACGGGAGATATGTTTTGTTCTCCAGGGATGTGACCTTATCGATTCAAGACAGTATTTGAAATTTATCATTTAAATGATTTCAAGTTACGTATCTAAGCCAATACAGGTCTGAATCAAAATACTTCAGATCTTCGGTCATTAAATATATTTATTTATATTAAGATTTGTAAGGAATGAATTTTGGATCTAACTCAAACCTCAAAAGTTAACCCACGAGGAAGGATTGTTCAAGATTATATAAGGAGATCAAGTATCCATTCCTTTTTCGATGGGGGCTCTTAATAAGATTTAAATAATTATTTGACTTGATTAGATCTAAATCATTAAGATCCTTAAAAAAAAAAAATCTTAATTTCATTAAGAGGTATATTTATGTGGATAACTTATACCATCACTTTGTCCACAACCTCCCACTAGCACTACTACTTTTGTCATTACAACCACCACCAATCATCTCGATCATCACACGAAACCACTATTGTCAGTTGCAGCTCTTTATATATATATATATATATATATATATATATATATATATATATATATATATATATATAATCATAATTATATCCCACTGTCACCACCATCACTGTCATTTCTACTACCAGTATTATTAATCACTTTCACTATTGCGGTCCAATCCCTACTACCAACAACCTCCACCTTCACAACTAACACCACCTCTAACTTCTACAAACACCATCATCAACCACTCCACATTCTTCGAGCATCACAACCACCATCATCACATGAGTCACTACATATCAATCACCTCCACTGTTCAAAACAATCACTACCCCTGCGACAAATCATTTTCACCATCACATATACATAAATTTTTTATTTTTTAATCAAATAATTATTTTATTTCGTTAAATTTCTATTTTTTAAGTATTTAATTACCTTTTTATTTTAAAAATATAAATAAATAAAGCACATTCAAAAAAAAAAACTGTCTTAGTTATTTAGTATTTTAAATGCAAAAACAATAATTTAGTCATTTAGATGTACATTTATTTAGATATTTTAATCTTAATTAAAAAGATGCGGTTAAAGTAAAAAACAAACAATTCTTTGAAAAAATCGATTAATAAAAATATATATGCTTACGCCTCACGTGGAATAGTGGCCTACAAATCAAGAGAATCTAACATGCATGTCCAACATGTCTACATAAAAAAGTCAGAAACATGCATGAAATATGTATCCCCTTCCAAAATGGGATGTTAGCAATGTGTTTGTAAATTACATAGTTGATGGTGGGGTGGTCAATACAAATTTAAGTTTTGACGATTTCAACATTCTCAAAACGGATGAGGGTCGAAAACATAATTTATTTGATCGAAATCAAGTATATATTAAAGGACGATTCTCCCCAGAATTAATATAGAATGACATGAGTTTGTGTATATGTTACTACTATTATTTATAAGCCGAAATAAAGAGTTTCAGTAGTCCTCGCGAGGTTATTTTTTTTTTATCAAATTAGTAGAGTTAATTTTCTTTAAAAATTGACCTGCGTTTTTATTTCATTGTCACACTTTAAGATTTTGCTTTGTCCCTCTTTTAAATTGTTCTTGGTATAATTCTATTATTTTTTTGTTTCTCACCTGGTGTTCGGTACTCATATTGAAGTTCCGATTAATCTGGATCGCGCACTGCAGGACCCATTCTGAGGGTGGCGCTCCCAACAGAATTTTCTCCATACCCAGGGCTCGAATACGAAACTTCTGGCTAAGGATGGAGTAGTCTCATCACTACATCGCAACTCATGTTGATTTTCTTGGTATAATTCAATATTACTTTAATTGTCATCACATCATTCGGTAAATAATTTTAAAAGCATTTTTGAGGTGTTTAGCAATGCCTTATTCAATAAGGTGTTTAGCAATGCCTTATTTAATATCTGTTGTTTGTATTTATCTTATTTATAAGCTTTGTCCATGAAAAACATCATACAAACATATGAGGATTTAAGTAAAAGTGCAACTATTCAAGAAACAAAATAGCTAATAAACTATGTTCTTTTGGCGTAATTTTTAAATATATAAAGTTTAATTTAATAATTTAAAGTACCACAAGTTGATATAGCTAATAAATAAAATATTTTTCAAAACTAGAAAAATATAGTAAAAGCAAAATGATTTGAATACTCAAAGACAAAAGGGGTAGTTTACATCCTTCACGAACCTTAAGCCAACTATTCCCCAGACCTCTTTACTGCTATATATATATATATATATATATATATATATATATATATATATATATATATATATACTAGATACCCGTGTCAGTGCACTAATGTGCAAAAGCGATCCAACTTTGAGGAAGATTATTTCCTACTTGTTTTAATTGTTTAGCAAAAGAAAAAAAATATAATACAATGAACCAATGTTAACATAATATATACTATCATGTATAATTCAATTATAAAGGTCTTAATAAAAATATTATTAAAATAATACATAAGGACAAAACTAATAAATATAAGGAAAAAATAATATGCATGTGTAACCATTTTATTGCACCATAAAAACGAGGATAAAATTAATAAATATAAGAAAAAAATCATATGTATGTGTGACCATTTTATTTACTATTATATATAAGTGAAGGTTGAGGTGACTAAAATTACCGAAATACCCTTAGTAGTCATCGTAACCTTCATTTATATATAGTAGTAAAATGCAATATGCAAGTCTAACCATTTTATTACACCATAAAAATGACGACAAAACTAATAAATATAAGGAAAAAAACATATGCATGTGTAACCATTTTATTTACTACTATATAAAAGTGAAGGTTGGGGTGACTAAAATTACCGAAATACCTTTGATAGTCACCCCAACCTTTACTTAAATACAGTAGTAATAGTAATTTATTAGTTTTATTCTCATTTTATGGTTCAATAAAATAGTTACACATGCATACTGTTTTTTCTTATATTTATTAGTTTTGCATGTCCTCATGTATTATTTTAATAATATTTTTATTTAGACCTTTGTAATTGAATTATACATGATAGTATTTTTTATAAATATCTTTTTGTTCCTTATTAAATGATTACCTAGGGTATTTCGGTAATTTTATGATGCAATAAAATGGTTACACATGCATATTGCTTTTTTCTTATATTTACTAGTTTTGTCCTCATTTTATGGTGCAATATAATGGTTAGACATGCATATTACCTTTTCATATATATATTTATTAGTTTTGTCCTCATTTATTATTTTAATAATATTTTTATTTCGACCTTTGTAATTGAATTATACATAGTAGTAATTTTTTATAAATATCTTTTTATTCCTTATAAAATTACTTATTTTTTATACCCCAAAGGTATTTCGATAATTTAATGGTTCAATAAAATGGTTACACATGCATATTGTTTTTTTTCTTATATTTATTAGTTTTGTCGTCATTTTTATGGTGCAATAAAATGGTTATCCATGCATATTAATTTTTTATATATATTTATTAGTTTTGTCCTCATGTATTATTTTAATAATATTTTTATTTAGACCTTTGTAATTGAATTATACATGGTAGTAATTTTTTATAAATATCTTTTTATTTCTTATTAAATGACTTACAAAAGTATTTTAATAATTTTATGGTGCAATAAATATTTCAAAATCGATGTATGTCTACATGCATATGTAACCATTTTATTGTAATATTAATAGTAAAAAAATGAATAATAATAATAATAATAATAATAATAAATATTATTATAATAATAATAGTAATAATAGTAATAGTAAGTACCCACAAAAAGACAAATGATGAGGACAAAACTAATAAATATAAGAAAAACGCAATCACTACTAAAATAAAAGAGGAAAATCGACTACAAAAACCGACCACAAAATCGACCAAAGTGCGTGATCGGTAAAATTATGGTAATTTTTAAAAAGCCGACCACATGTGGTCGATTTTTTAAAATATATATATATATTTAAAATTTATTATTATTTTATTAAAATAGAAAAAATGAGTTTAAAAATAAAAAAATTTAAAATAAACCGACCACAAGTGGTTGGTTTTATTTTAAAATTAATTAATTATTTTTATTAAAACCGACCACTAGTGGCTGGGTTTTTTAAAAATTAACAAATTAATTTTAATAAAACTGACCATTTGTGGTCGATTTTTTTGGATGTTTTTAAAAAAAAAAAAAAAAGCAACAAATGAAACACCATACAATACAACAACAATAACAAACCAAAGTATAAACTACAACAAAATGTTCAAATTCATACAACAACAACAAACCAAAGTACAAATCAAAGTGTAAAAACTACAACAATACATACAAAAGTGTAAAAACTACAACAAAATGTCCAAATCCAAAGTACAACCCATGCAAAGTCAAAAAACTAATACTTATTTTCATCGTCATCGTCATCGTCATCATCTTTATCTTCCGCATCCTCATCTGTGTTAATATCATCAAGTGGGCGTAGACCTTTTGCAGCCCGAACTGCATCACCAGGACATGGAGGAATAAAACCTGCAGTCTGAATAAAAGAGCTGAACTGCTCCTGCAACATCCTGATTTATGATGATGTTTCCTCCTCTTTCTTCTGTGCCCTCTCTCTCTATTCAGCAAACTCTTCAGTGAGATTAGAAACCTTATTTTTTAGTGATTCAGTGGTTTCTCTATCAACTGAAGAGGTATAGGATATAGGACCGAACGAAGACCAAACATTCTCGTCAAAATAATTTCGGTGGTATCCGTAGAAATGGCCTCTAACTGCAGGACCCATAGTTTGTTCCCATAACTCTTCCTCTACATGTTGGGGTATTGGGTCACCCTGGCTTTCAAGAGGCTGACTACTATGAAACCCACTAATGAGTTGCCTATATTTGTTCTATATTTAAAGTAAAGTTAAAATCAATAGTCAAAAAATATTAAAGTACTTATACTTGAATAATATCAACTTTGAGAAAAAGATTCATAAATTCAAAATTTGATTATTACATGGGCAGCTTTTGCACGAGGTTCAACCCAGACATCTTCATCAGTCGGGTTCTTTTTCTTTATCAGATGTGTCTCCTCGAATAGCTTATCGTGTGGTATCTTCCTACCCTTTTTTTTCTGCATACCAAAAAATTATTAATCTTCAAATAATTAAAAATTTAAATAGAAACAAATAATTAAAACTGTAAAATTACATACCATGTTTTCCTCCACAGCAATCATACTTTTGGCACCCGTAGTATGCAGGGAGCCACCCTTGGATGATGCCTAGGCTTTCTTTCCTTTATTCCTCAATAATTGGTATTCTTCGCTATTCCAATAGCGAATATACTGTTGCCATAAGGATTCACTTATCCAGTCAGGTCGTACCAAGTTGGTTCTGGCATAATTCAATAGACCGTTAAATCTGAATCTAGCTCTTCTGTAAAAATTTCTCTTTATAGCACATTTATTAGCATCATCCCACCAATAATATTTCTACAACAAAAATAAAAATATAATATTCAACCTTCTGTTCTAACAATGTGTTAAGTAGTAGATAAGTTAAATCCTTACATGAAATTCGTTAAACATTCTTTCTCTATCTATTTCTGAAACCTTTTGTCAACTGGTCCAATAGCCATTGAAGTGCCGATAAATGCATTTTCTCGCAAGTGTTCCAACTCCAGCATCTGGCCTAAACCTACAACACAAGATCAAACAGTAATTTCATAGAGCATAATTATATAATAATGAAAAATGAATAATGTTATTATATTTAGAAATCTTACCCTGTTCCATAGTGAATAAGATAATGCCTCCCATAAGCATCTTTGTCTCCAGGCTGCAGAGCAAGTACTAATAGATGCACTAGCGTGAACGGATCTGAAGCACCGGATGGAGTGCCTCCAAGATGAAGATCCGACAACCCAATAGATCCGAATCATTGTGCAAACTTGGGTGACTGCTACAGGAGGGTACTGACGATGGTAGATATCCAGATGTGTCAGCGGTCATTTGATAATACTGTGATGGTTGTGGCACGGTGATAGGAGCAGAATGAGCCGGTATAGACCCATGAAGTAGCCCCATATGCGTAGGAGCAGGAACCGAATGCTGAGATAACCTAGAATATGAGGGTCGTGCTGGCGCGTCAGCAAATCTACCCTCAGATATATGAATACCTGTCAGTCGTCTATAAGGCGGAGGTTGTTTTTTCTTTTTTGTTTTCATAGGATCAATTTTTCCCTTACCTTTGTCACCTCTACCTGACATCTAAATTATGTAAAGTTAACAAGTAGTTAGTTCCTACAAAATAAATAAATAAGAAAACATTTCAAGTTACTAATTCACAGTGCAAATCGCTCCAACAACACAAGATAGACAAGAATGTTTTTATTACTATATAAATTATGGAAAAGTGAAAACAACAATCTTAAACAGTATATTGCATATCAATCTTAAACAAGAAACATAAAGGTAAATATATAGTACAAAGCATAAAGACATCAATACATAATAAATACAACCTACACAAACTAATCCTCCTCTTCTGAAGACTCTCCACTAAATCATTCACCCACTTCAAAAGTTTCCTCATCTCCTACCCACTCAGCCTCTTCTTCCATAATATTAACTTCTTCAAATATATTTTTTGGGTGATTCAAACTATCCACTAAGTCAACGTCTGCTAGCTGGTGATCAATCTGCATTTCATTTTGATACGCAGTCTCCATCACATTCTCAACTTCCACCCGTCCTATAGCCTTTGTTTTGATTATAGTTCACCAATCGAACTTATCACTGTGCAACGGATAAGTAGCATAATACACTTGTTTAGCATTTTGCGCTAGAACAAGTAGATCGCAAATAGGATACGACCTATTGTGCTTTACTTCACTGATATTATGCTCCTTATGTACTCTTGTGCCTCTCGTGGTTGAACCAAACCACTTACATAAAAAAAGGACAATTTTTTTATTGGGAAACCAGCATACTCCAGTTCTAAGATCTCGTGTATGATGCTAAACTAATCAACATCATCATCACTCTTAACCCAAACACCACTATTGTTTGCTTTCCTTATTCTGGAGTGTGCTTTGGTGGGAAATTTAAACCCATTTACTTTGTAATGGGACATTGCATGAGCTTCAACTGGACTCAAAGAAATATCTCTCAAAAGCTTATCGTATGCGGCTGCATTTGGTGACTGGTGTACCTAAAAATATTATACATATATATATATGTGTGTCTGTTAGTTGATGAATGTGTAAATGTTTAAAATTTGTAGTAATATTAATACACTTACGAACCTCATATGTAAAGCATGTTGTAAAGGATCCATACACTTAATTTTCGTGAAATTGAGTCTTTAATAAAATGAAGATCCAACACGCGAAACACAAGTAGTTTCTTTAAGAAAATGAGTAAACAAATAAGATATGTTAATATTTTAATCTCTTTACTTTGGAAAGGGCTCAACTTCCGGGCAATTCAGCAATACATACAAAGTTGCTGATTTGCGCTCCGTGGGAGTGAGCCAGCGAAGTATGGTATAATTCTCTAATATCCCATCCCAAGATGTCACACGGTTCTTAAGGTCACACGCAGCCTCAAGATAACCCTCTAAACCTGCCATCACTTCTAGAACTCACTTTGACAATAGTCGTGCTAATATAAGAGAGAATGACATATCATAAACGTACTAGAATAAGATAAGAAACTAGCATGTACAAGCCAAAATACTGAAATTATGTACATACCAACCCTTTTTTCTGGCAAAGCCTCTATACATCAAAATCAAGGAGACATTGGGACAAACCCCCAACTGACTCAAACAGTACTAAAAGCCATAACAATAAAATGGTATCACAAAATATAAGCACGATCCTCGAACCATGAGGACTCACCATTGAGAAGATGAAATGAGGCACCCAAATATCGCTAACGCTACTGAGTACCTGAACCTACATTACGAGAAAATATGGCCCATAGAAAAACATGTGGGTCAGCACTTTAGAATGTACTGAGTATGTGGGGGTGCATGTAACAATGTAAATATCATCATCAATTTCATGAAAATATGCATATGTACAATGTGGCTCACTTTGCTTGAGTTAGATTGAAAACACACTTTTCAAGATCTCATCGTAAATAAATCATATGATAAAAAACTCATAAATCATCATAAACAACTCAACTCTTCAACTCAAGACTCGAAGTGACTCTGTAATTCAAGAAACTCGACTCTTATGGACATGGGAGGTTCTTATAACAGACATAAACCATGTGAGCTACATGGAGTCCAACGTTTTTCCCTCCTAAGGAGAGAACCCCACATTGGCGGGAGCGTCGTACTCTTGCCAGAGAATACAACCTAAATTTAGTGATCACAATCTAATACTCGGCCTCCGATCCACAATTATCAACATCAATCCTACGGTGGCACATAGTTCCAGAGGAAATACCACATTTCTCGCTCGGTGCTAAATACTACTCCCAGACACAAGCTCAGAACGCGTTAGAAAATCCACCACAAACATCGTCAGGGTCTGTCATGAAGAACAAATCAAATCGCTTTCTCATTTATCAAATCATAATCAATTTGTGGATTCCTAACTCGACTCAAATCAAATCAATCTTTCTCAATATCAAAATGCATCAATTCATTAAGTCATGGCAACATCAATAACTTTGAGGAAATATCAAGACTCATTGTAACAACTCAATTCTCATGAATCAATATACTCAATAATATAATTTGTCATAAGGAAGCTTAAAGCTTGACGCATATCTTGAAAGCACTTGAAAAACCAACTCACGGTAGAAACTTGAAATTCACAATATTAAATATCAAGTCATAACTTGGAAATTGTAAAATAATCATGTATAACAAAGCTTGAACGATTTATATTCTCATAATCTCATGGTGAAGTAATTTGGGTATAAACCCACTTGCAAAATTATATAAATCCATAGTAAAAAATCAAAGCTTTGAGCACAAGAACGAAAGAATTACTCTTGTTCAAAACCCCACATACCTTGGATTATGATTTTTAAGATGAACAAGCTTGATTGGAAACTAATCGTTACACTTTTGAGCTAAGTTTCTTGATGCCTTTGGCTTGGAGAACTTAATTCTTGAACAACTTGGTGAAATCTTTGAAAGATTCTTGAATTTCTTGGAGATGATTTGATTTAGGATTTTGGAAGAAACCCTAGTTTCTAGAGAATCAAGGAGGAGAAATGAGAGAAAAATGATCTTCTCTCCTTTACTTGGATAGATATATATAAAGCCAAATTGGGCGGAAAAGACCAAATGCCCTTTTAAAAAGAGTTGAAAATTGTTGATTGGGGTCTGTGACAGTCCGTCAGTGCAACTGATGATCCACCAGATCGTCCGTTACTCGAGTGACAAAACTGGGACATACTGCCTTAACATGATGGTCAAAGTGATGATCCGTCAGGTACTCTGATGGTTTACCAGATCATCCGTCACTCGGGGGTCAGGAATGGGACATTCTGCCTCGACTTGACGGTCCTCTTAACGGTCCATCAAATTTTTAGCGGCCCCCTATTTTGGACGTCGCACGATGGCCAAAAAAAGGGTTAATACCTTGTCTTGAAGGGACAATTGACGGTCCACCAAGGACTTGGCGGTCCTTTAAGTCTACCGTCAGGCCTGGGCGATTCCAACATTGCTTAGTAAAATGGCCATAACTTCCTCGTCCGATGTTGGATTTTGATGAAATTGGTATCGATGGAAAGCTTATTCAATGCTATAAATGATAAAAAGTAGAAATTAGAGAAATACAACACAATATAAACATCAATCACTTTGGAATCCACCCTTACCCACTCAAAAGACAGATTTAGGCTTAAGAAACGATCGAGATATTACAATATCTCCCCCTTGGAAAGATTCATCCTCGAATGTTGCCAGATAGGTCAAGAACAAGAGAAAAATGAGGACGCACAGCTGGAACAACCCACTCGAAGGGCTTACTTTACTCTAAACTTTTGGGTACTGCACAGAATGCACGAATCATTGAGAGAGTAACCATATAGATGAATGCACAACTGAATTGAGGAAGAATAGTACATTCATCTTGATTTGAACTCGTGGATAAGAGATGAGGGTAACTAGCTCGCATATCTGCTTCTGCTTCCCAAGTAGCACCCTCAACTGATTGATTTCGCCACTAAACTTTAACCAAGGGAACTTCCTTGTTCCTTAGTTTTCAGACTTGATAATCTAGGATCTCTACTGGAACTTCATTATAAGAAAGACTATCTCGAACATCGAAGCTCTCTAATGGATCAACAACAACAGAATCACCAATGTGTTTATTTGAGCATAGAAACATGAAATACACGATGGACAGCTGACAACTCTGCAGGCAACTCAATCTCATAAGTTATTTTTCCAACATGATTTAAAACTCAATAAGGGCCTACATATCGAGGACTAAGCTTTACTTTCTTTCCAAATCTTTTCACCCCTTTCATGGGTGAAATTTTCAAATACACCAGATCACCAACTTCAAACTCAAGGGCATGTAGACACGTAATTTTGTCCCTTCCCGATAACACTTTTTATCCATTTTTTTACCTTATCCTACCGTATACCCTCACCCATGTAATTACATCCCACAAAAAATAAAAATAAAAAAAATTCTCAACAAAATCCCTAACAAACTTTTATTCTTTTTAACATCCTAACAACCCTTTTTAATTAAAAGAAGACACCTAACCCTTATCCCTCCAATAAAAAAACAACACCTCACCCACGTGACCCCCTAACCACTTTTATTTTACACGTTATTCCTATATATAGAGGGGGCCCACAGAAGATTGGAGGACCAAATTATCATTAGCATCTCATCTTCTCCGCAGGAAGGCTCTCCATTTTTTGGGGGGAATTTTGGTTTCTTCTTCAACATAGAACAACACAATACATAAGGAGGGAACCAAATACACACACAGAAGCCATTTCCACTCACCTAAACAGAAACATATCCTTGTATCATTCCTTTTTTCTTCTTCTTCGTTCAAAAACATACAGGCACAGCTACAAACACATACACGCGTAGAATTAGAAGAAAATCAAAGAGATTTCAGAGAAAATAAAAGTGAACAGAAAGAAGTCGAAGGAGGACGGACCAACATCGATAGTATTGCAGGTTTAAAAATCCACCAAAACGTTGCAATTCCTCAAAATCACCCCCATTTTCCATCGGCTTTTTTAGCTGAATCGGGCCGAAAATAGCGAGCTTCACCAAAATCTATTTTGGTTTGTCGTTTTCCACCTCCATCTGAGCTCACCTGAGTTCGAATCGTGCAGATATTCAGTTCTTTATTGATTTTCAGGGGTTTCGGATTCAACTATTTTCTTGATTCATGCTCGATATAATATGTTAGGGGTTTTCTTGCAATCTACTGGGTTCAATATTCGTGGTTTGGAGCTTGGTTTGTCGTGAGGATTTCGTTCGAGGATTTCAGTTTTTTGGACTTCTTTATTATCAATAAAAACAAGTGCTATTGAGGTCCATCTCCTTAACCCGCTCTCTTTAGTTATTTTGGTTTATTGAATTGGTTATGATTATGCTTGTTAGATTTTTGTTGATGTTGATCATCGTTGGTGGATTTTTGTTGGTGGTATGAGGTTATAATTATGTGTTTGACGATTGAATTTTGTTAATATATGGGATGAATCGGAGTAACGTTGAAGGTTTGATTGATAAAAAATGAAATTAGTGGGACGTGGAATTAAAATTGATAAAAAGTAAGCGTTAATTTATTTTGATTCATTGAATATCGTTGATGTGATAGTATCATGATAGGTTGAATTGGATAGGTAAAGAGTAGGTTCGGGTAGGCAAAAGTAGGACTTGCAATCGATGAATGATGAAAAGTGTTTTGTTGAAATGTGTGAATATTTGGTGATTGGTTCTTTCTATTTTTTTAGCGCACAAGGTTGAGAAATGTATTCATTTTAATCGGGGAATGCCCTGAGGCCTTATGTATTTATTCACCAGGGAATGCCCCGAGGTATCTTGTACTCGGAGGATGCTCGTGATCAAGGCCCGAGGCATCGGGTAGAATCTAGGAGCATAGTTACGATTAGTATAGGCTAGATAGGATTCATTTTCGCATTTTTATTTATTTTGAAATTGTATAATTGGACTGAACACCATACTTTTATTCGTTTTGTTTGGTTTGTTGATTTGATTGTTTTATGTATTTTTGTGTGGTTTATACATTCGTAATGCCAAAATATCCAATACACTCCACCAAGCGACCATGGTCAAACTACGGGATCGAGGGGTGCCTAACACCTTCCCTTCGGTTAATAGAATTCCTTAGCCGGAATCTCAATTCGCAAACCATTCTTTTTAAGAGTCAAATCATTTCAAAAAGGATTTTTCAAAGGTGACTTGGCTCACCAGATTATGTCAAGTGGCGACTCTGAGTTTGAATGTAAAAATAATCCTTTTTCAAAGCAAAAATCATTTTTTTTGTCACTTAATAATAAAAACTCTTTCAAATTCTTAAAATCAGTTCTTTTGGAGTTAAAAAAAGGGTGTGACAGCTCTGGCGACTCTGCTGGGGAGCATTTCAAAATTCGAGCTTATTTTTGGAGTCGTATCGGCTTTGTTTGGAATTATGGGTGTATAAACATTGTTTGTGATTATTATTTGTGTTATTTTTATCACTGTTGTGCGTTTTCGTTCTCTTTGTCTACAGTATTTATCCTATGTGTTACCGTTTTTATATCTGACATCATGTGTCTACCCCCAGGCCTTCTTTCTGCAATAAGTCTGTAGTAAACGTGTTATACACGACCTTTAGTTGAGTCAACCTTATTTTAGTGGGGGAGCCATCGGTGTTATGGAGTAGGTGGAAATCAATGTAGCCAGTATCGACCATACGCTTCCCCGAATAGCCTTGTTAGTGCACCACAATGTAGGTCAGCCTTTAGGTCATGCTTATGTGTATCATACTGAGACCTAGCGGGACCCACATAGCCCTTTGTAGGAGACTCACCTCTAAAGCATCCTTACGTGCTAACTGTTGCATCTTTAAGGGTAACGTGGTCATTTGATAGACTGATTTGAAAAAAAAATATTTGTTAGGAGTAAGGTGCATAGGCAAAAACGAGAAAGAAAAAAAAAGAAAAAAAAAAGAAAAAGTGAGTCAAAAAGAATGAATCAAAAGGAGTGTCGTAGTTTATTTTAGAGTTCTTTATGACTTTTGTTCTTCACAATCCAAAAACTCAAAAAGATTATTTTTATGTTTTGCATTTATCTTCTCAAAGTACCGTAAGTTCAACAAAAAAAGAGGGTTTTGTTTGCCTTTTCTACTTGTTTGTCAAAACAAAAATACCAAAAAGATTTTTCTTCATAATTGGTGGTGTCAGTCTTAGTTGAAGTGTCTAGTTGAAAATTAAAAAAACTTTTTATTCATTTGTTTTTGGTTATGTCTCTTAAGTTAGGGTCAATTTATTAGTTAATCGTTAATTGTCCAATCTGGATGAACTATGCATACCTGATTCTCTTCCCTCGGGTTGGGATATGTAGTCAACCCTCGGTGGGGTCCGGTAATCTTTGTGTTGGCCTTTGGCTTATTATTAGCCTAGGTCTCTCGCCCCGTAATCTAGAGTTGTCAGCCAACTAGACTGATTTTGCTCAGTACTTCTGTTCAGCAAATTGGAATCATAAAGTGGTCTGTCCCATCGACATATGTTTGCGTCAAAAATCCCAAGGGTTAGGAATCTTCTACTCCTGTCGAATTTTTGAGATAACGTCTAATGTGTTATTACAGGATGGATTTGTCAACCACGTCTAGAGTCCTGAGGGTTGTCATGGTGCCCAAAAATTTAATCAAGTGGTGGGAAATGTTTAACTATGTTGATCAGCAGAAACTGATTAAAATATTTGGTGATCTTACGAAACTTCTGCATGTTACCCCTCATCCAGATTTAATAGAGGTTGTGTTGACCTTTTGGGATCCAAGTAGTTTGGTGTTCAGGTTTAGGGAATGTGAAATGACTCCTACTTTGGCAGAATTATCTGGTTTGTTGCATTTTCCCTATATCGAGAAAGATATGATTCGAGCACGAAATCATACTGGTGTGAGGTTTTTGCAGTCTTGTGGTTTAAAAAGTAAGGGTATGCATTTGGGTTGTTTAAGTGATTCGTGGGTTTCCTTAGATTTTTTGTTCGCTAGATTCGGGCCCTCAGAAGGTTTTGATTGCTTTTGGGATGAATTTCATATGACTAAGGAGAAGTGGGAGAGAAAGTGTCTTGAAGTCTTCACCCTCGCTTTGTTAGGTACTTTAGTGTTTCCGCTAGAAGAAAGACGTATTAATAAACGTTTACAATCTGTGGTGATGGCTCTATTTCATAAGGATCAAAATGACAAGGGCATTAATCAAAAGGGCAGGTTCACTCTCATACCCATGATCTTAACAGAAATATATAAGGCTTTAACCGAAGTGAAGGAGGGGATAAGATTTTTTTAGGGCAGTAACCTGATATTGCAGTTATGGATGATGGAGCATTTGCATGCGCTTTCTTTAGTTATACCAGACGTGGTCGATCGCTGTATTCCTAATCGAGTGAAAGTCATGGACCTCAGGTTGCGTTTGGATAAATTCTCACTATCCGTGGGAGTCGATGCTTGGATTGAATTTCTTGAGTCAAGAACCGGGGATAACATTTTGTGGACTTGTCTGTGGCTTCGACCAAAGATAATCTTATTTGGTTGTCAAATGCAGCTCCTTCTAGTTATGTTAGGGCTTAATTGCACTAGACCATGCAGTCCTTCTAGGGTAATGCGCCAGTTGGGTAGGCCGCAGGACGTGCCACCAGTAGTGGATCTTCTAAAGGATGTTGAGTACTTCAAGGACCAAGCCTTAGGTGAAAGCAAATACGAGCAGTTCTGGAAGCATGCAACATAGCTAGGTGTGGACACTCTCAAAGAAAGTTTGGATAATCCGAGGTACACTCAGGGATATGGGGTCTGGCTTCAATCCATCCCTCGGGGTATCAGTCAACCCTTACCAGCGCAGCTTAGAGGAAGAATACGGGAAGAATACATAGTTGAAGACCATCAGGATGAAAGTGCAGGGTCCACAGTGGAGACACTGAGAGTTCAGTTAGCAGATTTGTTCAAGATGGTAGAAAGGTATCAGAAAAATATTTCCAAGTACACTCCTCATGAGGCAGTAATATGGGCCCGAAGATTCTTCCCTAATATCAGGGTGTCTTTACAGGATATGCTATAAAGTTTGAATGGGAGAAAGAGAACTTCACAGGCAGGTCCATCTCAGCCAAGGTCATCACGCAGAGCACCAATTTGAAAGAGCATTCTTATCTTTATTCAGTTTGAGTCTTTTATATTTCTATCATTGTAGGGTGGTTTCTGCTTTAAGTCGAAGTCAAGTTGTTTTAGATATAAGGGTCTTTATTAGTAATCTCACGTATGTCGTCTTAGGGGTCTAGAATGTTGTTTTGTATTTGTTGTTTAGTTTTAAAGTAGTCCTAAATTCTTTGTATGTTTTTGTTGTTTCTTTCATCAAAATGTTATGATGTTACATCTTTCTTTTGTTTGTTTGTTTTCGTTTTTGCGGAAAAAAAAATTCAATTATGTGATGTTTATGCATATGCTGCCCGAACTACGCAAGACTGATTTATGTACAACATGATACGTAGGCAACCTACTTTTGGGTTCGATCTAATTATTTTATTTCATTGTTTTTCATTATTTTTCCTCTTTTAAAGAAAAAAAAGCCATAAAGAATGATAAAATAAAGGTAGATAACGAGAGAAGATAAGAAAGAAAGGATGATGAGACAATAAAGGGAAAGAACAGAGACTGATACGAAAAATAAGAGAGAGGAAAAGAAAAAAAATAAAATAATAATAATAATAAGTGTAGATAAAAATAAGTGTAGATAAAAATCAGGATGATGATAAAATGACCTCGCTACCCTCAAAAGCTGGTAGAAATGAATTTAGGACAATTTTACCAATGTGATTCCCATGCTTGTTGTGTGCTTTAATCCTAACGGATGTCGTCTTTGATAAGCATATTCTTTTAGATAATAGAGGTAGGTTTGCAGCACTCTGTCTAGTCACCCATACTTCACTAGATCAAAAGCAATGCTTGCCATGGCTAGCAAGGAGATTAAAAATTTGCTCATTGACCCAGATCAGGATCACAGGGAATAAAGTTCAGAACACAATGATGAGGTAGTAAGACTCAGGCAACAATTGATAGATTTGCACCGGACATGGACCAGCGGAATGCCTCCTCCTCCACTCCCTGAAGGTCTTGGTAATATCTCTAATTGCCCACCGCTCTCTCAGGCGCAATTCTCTGCTCCTACTGAGTCACCTGAACACGTGCCAGAATTCCCTCTGCGACATTATTATCCTGGCAGTTCTAGTGTGCCCTTGGCAACTCCCAAATCAAGACCCGCTCCTCATCCGGCGCCACCGATCACACCGGTATTCGTGGCTCCGCCACCACCTGAAGCTCCTATATATACTGTGCGTCCCACAATGGGGCTTCTTAGGTCTGCCAGTGAGCCAGTATTAAAGGTTCCAGATAGTCAGTATTATGACTCGGAGCCTACTTTGAGAATGAATAAACCGTATGGGTACACTCAGCCACCTGCACTTCCATTTGATATGGAGAAATCGGTCGCAACAGAGGAACAGGAAGTCATAGCACGGAAGTTGAAAAGTTTAGAACAGGCTGTGAGGAATTTACAGGGAATCGGAATTATAAGAGTGTTTCCTATAAAGATCTTTCCATGTTCCCAGACATCAACCTTCCCCTCGGGTTTAAAATGCAGAAGTTCGAGAAGTATGCGGGGCAGGGTGATCCCGTGCACACTTGAGACGTTATTACGACCAGTTGAGGGCAGCAGGAGGAAGGAAAGAGCTGTTTTTGGCCTTCTTTGGCGAGAGTCTTTCTGATTTGGCTTCAAAATGGTTTATCAATCTAGATATCGACAAGTGGAACAGTTGGGATACTTAGCTTCTGAGTTTGTTCAACATTTTCAGTATAACATCGACCTGATTCCGGACGAAAAATCCTTGGTCAACATGAAGAAGAAAAGCACTGAAGGTTTTAGGGAATACACGATAAGGTGGCGTGAACATGCCGCCAGGGTAAAGCCTCAAATGAAATAAAGTAAGTTGGTAGAGGTTTTCATTCACGCACAGGATGAGACCTATTTTCAACATTTACTTCCGGCAATGGGAAAGTCTTTTATTGAAGTCCTCAAAATGGGGGAGATGATAAAGGAAGGAATTAAGACCGGCCGAATAGTGAGTTTTGCGGCATTGAAAGCCACCACACAAGCGATTCAAGGTGGATCTGGTGCATTCAGAGGTAAAAAGAAGAAAGAGGACGTGGCGACTGTCGTAGCTGGAACCCATTCCTATCCTAAAAGACCAACTCGCCCCTATCCCCAATCCCAAGCCCAAGTCTACACCCAAGCTCCATATATTTCTCCCCACCATTACTACCCACCACAAAACCCTTTATATTCCATTCCACTACCCCCGTACCCAGTATATAGCGTGCAGCCATATGCCCAAACCCTTTTTTATCCGCAGTGGCGCGCACAAGCTCTACAAAATTGCCCATTCGCTCCACTGAATTACCAAAACCCCTCCAGACCCGGTTTTTAACCTAGGCCCGAGTATAAGAAAGAGAAGGCGGTCAAAAATCAATTCACACCTCTTGGGAAGTGATATGCTAGCCTGTTTGATAGGTTGAGAAAGTTGAAGGTCTTAAGCCCAATTCAAAAAAGGCTTTCAAATCCACCACCGAGGAATCTCGATTATTCTTTAAGGTGTGCGTACTGCTCTGACATGCCAGGCCATGATATCGAGAAATGCTGGCATAGAGAACTGTCCAAGATTTAATTGACACAAATTAGATGTTGGTCCAGGCCCCGGAAGGTCCAAACATTAACCAGAATCCGCTGCCAACCCATGCTGAAACCAATATGTTAGAATTGATATATGATAGGAAAGATTCTTCAAGGTGTTATATGATAGGAAAGATTCTTCAAGGTGTTATAAGCCTATTGTTAAGATACAGACCATTGAGGAGAAATCGGTGAATGTAGCAGAGTGTTTGAAAGCAATGTCATTGAGCCAAGAAGGAATGAGAGAAGATAAAGACCAAGAAAGCACAAAGAAACCCCTGATCATAGTACAATGCGCCAGAAGGTATGTTGATTTAAGTCAGGATAAACCTAAGTTGACAGTGGTAGGAGCTCTGAGTCAGCCCATCTTGATGGTGAAAGGAGCACTGGCAGCACCTATTGTCCTTAAACCGGTGTCCCAACCTCTGATAGTTGATAAGAAAAGGGTTCCCTGGAATTATGGGCGGACTATGATGACCTATCACGGGAAAGAACTAGTGAAAGATGTAGATGAGGTAGGGGGTTTGACTAGGTCAGGAAGATGCTTTGTGCCTAAAAGTTTAAGAAAGTCCAAGCCAATTGTGAGTGGACCGTCATCTATAAAAAATCCTATCATCGAAGAAGAAGACAAAGAATTTTTGGAAAAGATGAAATTGCCAGAGTACTCAATAATAGACCAGTTGAAGAAAACCCCTGCTCAAATTTCCCTCTTATCTTTATTGTTGAACTCCAAGTAGCATCATGATATTTTACTGAAGGTATTAAATGAAGCATATGTTCCTAGGGAGATTACAGTAAATCATCTTGAGAAAATAGTGGAAAAAATCTTTGATGTCAATCGGATCAGCTTTTCTGACGATGAATTGCCTATTGAAGGTACAGGGCATAACCGGAGCCTTTACATTACAGTAAAATGTGAAGATTTCTACATCACTCATGTTATGATTGACGGAGGTTCAGGTGCAAATATCTGCCCTTTTCTACTTTGCAAAAGTTGAATATTGGTGCTAACAGGATCAGGCCCAACAATGTATGTGTCAGGGCTTTCGATGGTGCAAAATCAAACTCCATTGGCGAAATAGAACTAATGTTGATCATAGGGCCTGTTGAATTCGCCATAGAGTTTCAAGTATTGAATATAGACTCCTCTTACAATTTGTGGTTGGGAAAGCCGTGGATCCACAAGGCCAAGGCGGTTGCATCTACACTGCACCAAATGATTAAGTTTGAGCATGACAGGAAAGAAGTGGTTATTCATGATGAAGGAGATTTGTCCGCCTGCGAAGATTCTCCATTGTCTCTTATTGAAGCAAATAACGTAGAGGAGATATTCGTCTATCAAATTTCTAATACAGTGCCAGTGAATCGTATCCTTAAATGGTAGGTTATACCGGGACCACAATTGTCTTTCGCTTCTATCATGATGGTGAGTGAACTTTGGAAATTCGGATTTGAGCCAGGAAAGGGTTTGGGAGCGTCTCTACATGGTATAGTTTGTCCCATATATCCGAGTGAGAACATGGGCACGTTTGGTCTGGGATTTGAGCCTACGACTGAAGATCTGAAGAAATCCAAGGGAAGGAAAAAGGAAATATGGTCACTCCCTCACCCAATGCCACTACTCAGTGAATCATTTGTTAAGAGCGATGTCACGAAGCATGTGGAATTTGAAGTTGAATTGGTTGATAACTGTCAGAACCTTTTTATTGAAGTTGATATGGTCGAAGCAGGAGAAGGTAACAGTATGGCAGACGTGCAATTCATAGGTTCAGCCGTCCGACTTAATAATTAGGAAGTCACTCCTCTCCCCATCAGAAGGGAGTTTTGGTAGTTTATTTTATTTTTCTTTCTGTTTATCCAAGTTATTTCAGGGTTGTAATTCAGATTTTAGTTTGTTTATGTTATGTTAGCATCTATGCTTAAACCCTTCTATCTTTTGATTTAATGAAATGCAATGTCCCTTTTATTTTGTGTCTAATATATTTTGTTTTTTATATACAGTTCTTTTTATGCTGATTCTAATGACATAACATGCATGCAAGATTTTTAGCCTGATCTTAAAATCCAAAATAATCAAGATATAATGAAGTAGGATGGGGAATATGATGAAGAATAAGCACTAGAAGAAATAAGCAAAGAGTTGGAACAGTTTGAAGACAAGCCAAATCCTAATTTGAATAAGACTGAGCCAATAAATCTAGGGAATCAAGAAGATGTTAGGGAAACTAAAATCAGCGTACATGCTTTGCTACAACTAAAAGATGGAATGATTCAAGCATTAATTGATTATAAGGATGTTTTTGCATGGTCTTATGATGATATGCCTAGTTTAAGCACTGAATTAGTGGCTCATAAATTGCCAACGGACCCCGTATTCCCCTCTGTCAAACAGAAGTTGAGGAAGTTTAAAACTGATGTAAGTATTAAAATCAAAGAGGAAATCATGAAACAACTTGAAGCCAAAGTAATTCAAGTGGCTCGTTATCCCATGTGGTTATCCAATGTTGTTCCCGTACCAAAGAAAGATGGCAAAATTCGAGTATGTGTTGATTACCGTGATTTGAACAAAGCAAGTCTGAAAGATGATTTTCCACTACCCAACATCCATATTTTGCTAGACAACTGTGCTAAACAAGAGGTTGCCTCTTTTGTAGATTGCTATGCCGGATATCACCAGATTATTATGGATGATGAAGACGCGGAGAAGACGTCTTTTATCACACCATGGGGGGGCCTATTGTTATCGAATGATGCCATTTGGTTTGAAGAATGCTGGAGCAACATACATGAGATTCATGACCACTATATTTTATGTTATGATGCATAAGGAGATTAAGGTCTACGTGGATGATGTGATTATTAAGTCAAAAAAGTCAGGCCGACCATGTTAAAGATTTAAGAAAGTTCTTTGATGGCTTTGCAGGTATAATCTCAAGCTCAACCCGGCAAAATGTGTATTTGGAGTTCTGTTTGGAAAGTTGTTGGGGTTTGTAGTCAGCCGTCGGGGGATTGAATTAGATCCCTCGAAAATCAAAGCCATTCAGGATTTGCCCCCGCCCAAGAATAGGACGGAGGTGATGAGTTTGCTTGGTAGACTGAACTATATTAGAAATTTTATTGCTCAACTCACAACCACTTTTGAACCTATATTCAAGTTGCTGAAAAAAAGTGTTGTGGTAGAATGGATTGAAGAATGTCTGGAAGCATTTGACAGAATTAAAAGATATTTGTCAAATCGACCCGTGCTAGTACCACCGAAGCCTGGTAGGCCTTTAATCTTATATTTATCAATCATGTACAATTCTTTCGGTTGTGTCCTGGGTCAACATGATGTCACAGGCAAAAAGGAGAAGGCTATTTATTATCTTAGCAAGAAGTTCACCGCATATGAGGCCAGGTATACTCTTCTTGAAAGGACGTGTTGTGCCCTAACTTGGGTAGCACAGAAGTTGAATCATTATCTCTCAACCTATACTACTTATCTCATGTCCCTCATGGATCCATTGAAGTATATCTTTCAGAAGCCTATGCCGACAGGTCGATTGGCAAAGTGGCAAATATTGCTTACGGAGTTCAACATTGTATATGTGACTTGAACCGCCATGAAAGACCAAGCCTTGGCAGATCATCTTGCTGAGAATCCCATCGATGAAGAGTACGAGCCATTAAAGACATATTTTCTTGACGAAGAAGTGTTGTGTATCTATGAAGTCGTTATAGATGCTGATCCAGGTTGGAAGTTGTTCTTCGATGGAGCTGTCAATATGAAAGGAGTCGGAATAGGTGCGTTTCTTATCTCTAAATCGGGACAATATTTCCCGGTAACAGCATAACTTTGATTTTACTGTACTAACAACATGGCAGAGTATGAAGCTTGCATTCTTGGTTTAAGGTTAGCTGTGGATATAACAGTCCAGGAATTATTGGTGTTGGGGGATTCGAATTTGCTCGTCCATCAAATTCAAGGAGATTGGGAGACGCGAGATTTGAAGCTTATCCCGTATCGACAATGCTTGCAGGAGCTATGTCAACGGTTTGTGTTAGTAAAATTTAGGCACATTCCAAGGATTCATAATGAAATTGCTGATGCTTTAGCCACTCTTTCTTCAATGCTCTAACATCCTGATAAAGCCTACATCGATCCAGTGCATATACAGAGTCGTGATCAACATGCTTACTGTAATGTGGTTGAAGAAGAGTTCAATGGAGTACCCTGGTTCTTGGATATTAAGTGATACATTCAGTCAGGAGAATACCCAAAATATGCCACCAAAGATCAAAAGAGGATTATTAGGCGTTTGGCTAGTGAATTTTTCTTAAGTGGGGGGATCTTATATAAGAGAACCCCAGATCTGGGACTTTTGAGGTATTTAGATGCAAGAGAAGCCTCGGCAATCATGGTTGAAATATACTCTGGAGTATGCGGGTCGCATATGAACGGTCATATCTTGTCAAAGAAGATTCTTCAAGCAGGTTATTAGTGGCTTACTATGGAGAAGGATTCTATTCGATTTGTTCAAAAGTGTTATCAATGTCAGGTACATGGTGATCTGATACGCTCTCCTCCTGCTGAGTTGCATGCAATGGCCATTCCATGGCCGTTTGTGACTTAGGGAATGGATGTGATTGGACCGATTGAGCCGAAGGCATCAAATGGACATAGATTCATTTTGGTAGCCATTGATTACTTCACAAAGTTGGTGGAAGCAGTAACTTTCAAGTCAGTGACAAAGAAGGTTGTGGTAGATTTTGTTCATGCCAACATCATTTGTAGGTTTGGAATTCCTAAGATGATCATTACAGACAATGCTGCCAATCTCAATAGTCATTTTATGCAAGAAGTGCGTCAACAGTTTAAGATCGCACATCGAAATTCTACTCCATATCGCCCAAAGGCCAATGGTGTTGTAGAAGCCGCCAATAAGAATATAAAAAAGATACTGCGAAAAATGGTACAAAGGTCTAGACAGTGGCATAAAAAGTTGTCGTTTGCATTGCTAGGTTATCGCACCACTGTTCGCACTTCAACAGGGGAAACTCCATATTTATTGGTGCATGGGACATAAGCAGTCATCACTGCAAAAGTTGAAATTCCCTCTCTTCGAGTCATTGTAGAAGCAGAGATGATGATGACGAATAGGTAAAAACCTGACTGGAGCATTTGAGTTTGATTGAGGAAAAAAGGCTAACGTCTGTGTGTCATGGCCAATTGTATCAGAGGATGATGGCTCAAGCGTATAACAAAAAGGTCCATCCCAGGAATTTTGAAGTTGGTCAGTTGAATTTGAAACGTATCCTTCCTCACCAGGTTGAAGCGAAAGGCAAGTTATCCCCTAACTGGCAAGGTCCTTTCGTTGTGAAGAAAGTGTTACCCAATGGAGCCTTATATTTGACAGATATTGAAGGTAAAATGGCAGAAATGGCTATCAATGCTGATACGGTCAAAAGATATTATGTATGATATTTTATTCTTTGTTGATTTTATTGCATGTTTAGTACTTGCATTTTTTAAGATTGATATGATGAAGGCATTTTATTCTTCTATCCAAACATGGTGTCATCCTTTGTTTACCCGTTTGAGCTTCGTTTTATTTTTTCTTTCATATCGCTCTTTTGGAATCAAAATAGAGTCAAAGATAAATGTCAAGAAAATAAGAATAAAAGAAAGAGTTCGAAAAAAAATCAAATCAAAACAAAGAACAAGCTTATGGAACTATGTGGGACCTGATTCTCCTCTCTTGGGAATGAGATACGTAGGTTGCCCTATTTTGGGCTCGGTCCAACCAAATAAAGATTTTAGAGTCACCCAGTCAACAAAAAATGGGGCATGAGTTAATGTGTTGTTTGAATTGATTCCAAAAGTTGTAAGTCTCACCCTCACTGCAAGTGTCGTTTTAACCTCTTGCCATCCTTTTCTAACCTTATTCGAAAGCCAAGTTACAACCAAAGAAAGTCCTTCAGATCAATTTTTTATAATGTTAAGGCTAAGCATGCAATGGATATGATGATATATTGTTAGGTACCACTTGTTTCCCTCAGCATAAGAAATCAGGAAAGAAATACAAAATGAGAGAGTCTTATTGGTGAAAACCCCTGCGGGTATCATAAGGCGATGGTGAGTTGAGAGAAATGAAAATGAGAGAGTCTTATTGGTGAAAACCCTTGCAGGCACCATAAGGCGATGGTGAGTGGAGAGAAATAAAAATAAGAGAGTCTTATTGGTGAAAACCCTCACGGGCATCGTAAGGCGATGGCGAGTTCAAGAGAAAGTAAAAAGTGAAAAGAAAGAGATTTGTTAGCGAAAGAATTTTAATATGTCGTCAATTGAATGTGATGTATGAGTCCAATGGATTTGACGAAGCGGCTCAGCGTCAAAGGCACGAACTCAACAACAAATGGGGAGTTTGGATAGGTAGATCAGGCAGCTTAATCCAAAATGCATGTCATACTCATTGGAGTTGGTTGTCGTATTCAGATAAGTTTTTTTTTTTCGAATATGGGACATTGCCCTTTTCTTTCATTCACATATTCATGTTTTTTGTCTTTTTATGTCATTTATCAAAATAAAAGTCACCATTATTTCTTTACATTTTAAGTCAAGTCTGTGTCAAAACAAGCGAGAAAGGATTTCAAAATTTACTACCAGTCTTTCCAATAATATGAGGAAAAGCCAAGGACCAGCACATGAAAGAAATATGATCGTAATTCAACACAAAGCAAAGAAAGTCTATCAACCGATAGGCTGTTGGATTCGTGAAAGCATTCAGATTTGGGAAAAGGGTTCACCTCAGAGGCATGGTAAAATGGAAACCAATTGTTTGAGTCAGAACTCATTTTCCTCAATCTGGATCCAGGTCAATGATGCGGTAAGACAAGGCAAGTGTCAGCAATTTGGAATAAAGATGAAAGAAAGGAGTGTTGGGGTAGATACCTGAGAAGCCAAGAGCTGCAAACCACCACTAAGTTTTTAACTAACAAATTTTCTTTGTTGAAATAGGGGAAAATTCGCTTCACTTAATTAAGCTACCATTGGAAATGCACATCCGTGAGAATTTACTTTCTGTTCAGGCCCCTCCTGAAAAATAGAATTTTACTTTCTGTTCAGGACCCTCCTTGAAAAATGAGATTTTACTTTATATTCAAGACCCTCCTGGAAAATGGGATTTTACCTTATGTTCTGGACCCTCCTGAAAATGGAATTTTACCTTATGTTCAGGACCCTCTTGGAAAATGGGATGTTACTTTCTGTTCAGGACCCTCCTGAAAAATAGAATTTTACTTTCTATTCAGGACCCTCCTTGAAAAATGAGATTTTACTTTATGTTCAAGACCCACCTGGAAAATGGGATTTTACCTTTTGTTCAGGACCCTCTTGGAAAATGGGATGTTACTTTCTGTTCAGGACCCTCCTGAAAAATGGGATTTTACTTTATGTTTAGGACCCTCCTGGAAAATGGAATTTTACCTTATGTTCAGGACCCTCCTGGAAAATGGGATGTTACTTTATGTTCAGGACCTTTCTGAAAAATGGGATTTCACTTTATGTTCAGGATCCTCCTGGAAAATGGAATGTTACTTTATGTTCAGGACCCTCCTGAAAAATGGGATTTTACTTTATGTTACGAACCCTTCTGAAAAATGGGAATTCACTTTATGTTCAGGACCTTCCTGAAAAATGAGATTTTAATTTATGTTCAGGACCCTCCTGAAAAATGGGATGTTACTTAATGTTCCGGACCCTTCTGAAAAATGGGATGTTACTTTATGTTCAGGACCCTCCTGAATAATGGGATTTTACTTTATGTTCAGGACCCTCCTGGAAAATGGGATTTTACCTTATGTTCAGGACCCTCCTGAAAAATGAGATTCTACTTTCTGTTCAGGACCCTCCTGAAAAATGGGGTTTTACTGTTTGTTCAGGACCCTCCTGAAAAATGGGATTATACTTTCTGCTCAGGACCCTCTTGAAAAATAGGAATTTACTTTATGTTCAAGACCCTCCTGAAAAATGGGATTTTACTTTCTGCTCAGGACCCACCTAAAAAATAGGACTTTACCTTCTGTTCAGGACCCTCCTGAAAAATAGGATTTTGCTTTCTGTTTAGGACCCTCCTGAAAAATGGGATTTTACTTTCTGCTCAGGACCCTCCTGAAAAATGGGACTTTACCTTCTGTTCAGGATCCTCCTGGAAAATGGGACTTTACTTTCTGTTCAGGACCCTCCTGGAAAATGGGACAGCGCTTTCAAAAATGAAATACTAGTTTACTATAATTTTTGTTCGGGATAATTTTCGTTCTAGTTTTAATTTTGGGTTTCAGGAGCCCGCCTGAAGAACAGGATGATGAAATAGCAAGCCTGGAGCCCGCCTGGAGAACAGAGTGAAGAAATGAAAAGTCAAGCAACAAAGTGATGAAATAGCAAGTCAGGAGCCCGCCTGGAGAATAGGGCGAAGAAATGAAAAGTCAAGCAACAAAGCGAAGCAATTGAAAGCCAAGCAACAAGTTGAAAGAAATTGCAAGTTAGGAGCCCGCCAGAAGAATAGGGTGATAAAAGTCGAGTCAAGAGCCAACAGAAGCTATATAGATAGGATTTTGTAATTTAATTTATATTTGAACTTGTAATTTTCATTTTTTGATGTAATGACAGAGTCGTGGACCAGAACCTCGATGGAACCTCACTCGACTCTCCAACTCGGTATAGTCCACTTCTCTTCCAGCCCTTTGAGATACTTGTGACTTCCTCGTGACTTGGGTAGATAGGATGTCCGACAGGATTCGATTGTCCTTCTTTCTTTTACTCCTCTCTTTGAATAATGATGGGACAAAATTCGATCTCGTTGTTTACTTCTTTGTCTGAAAACACTGCATGTTTGCACTCAAAGGGGGCATGATGTAGACACGTAATTTTGTCCCTTTCCGATAACACTTTTTACCCATTTTTTTACCTTATCCTACCGTATACCCTCACCCATGTAATTACATCCCACAAAAAATAAAAATAAAAAAAACTCTCAATAAAATCCCTAATAAACTTTTATTCTTTTTAACATCCTAACAGCCCTTTTCAATTACAAGAAGACACCTAACCCTTATCCCTCCAATAAAAAAACAACATCCCACCCATGTGACCCCCCTAACCACATTTATTTTACACGTTATTCCCATATATAGAGAGGGGCCCATAGAAGATTATTGGACCGAATTATCATTAGCATCTCATCTTCTCCGCAGGAAGGCTCTCCATTTTTCTTTTTTGGGGAATTTTGGTTTCTTCTTCAACATAGAACAACACAATACACAAGGAGGGAACCAAATACACACACAGAAGCCATTTTCACTCACCTAAACAGAAACATATCCTTGTATCATTTCCTTTTTCTTCTTCTTCGTTCAAAAACATACAGGTATAGGCTAGATAGGATTCATTTTCGCATTTTTATTTATTTTGAGATTGTATAATTGGACTGAACACTATACTTTTATTCGTTTTGTTTGGTTTGTTGGTTTGATTGTTTTATGTATTTTTGTGTGGTTTATACATTCGTAATGCCAAAATATCCAATACACTCCACCAAGTGACCATGTTCAAACCACGGGATCGAGGGGTGCCTAACACCTTCCCCTCGGTCAATAGAATTCCTTAGCCGGAATATTTATTCGCAAACCAGTCTTTTTAAGTGTCAAATCATTTTGAAAAGGATTTTCCAAAGATGACTTGGCACACCGAATTATGCCAAGTGGCGACTCCGAGTTTGAATGTAAAAATAATTCTTTTTCGAAGCAAAAATCGTTTTCTTTTGTCACTTAATAATAAAAACCCTTTCAAATTCTTAAAATGAATTCTTTTGGAGTTAAAACAAAGGGTGTGACAGGGCCCGTCTTCTTACATCTGCATACAACTTCTGATGACTTTGGACTGTCTTCAACCTCTCCTGAATCAACTTAACTTTCTCCATAGACTCAAACACAGCATCAGGTCCAATCGCAGCAGTTTCACCCACTTCGAACCAACCTGTGGGCGATCTACATCTTCTCCCATACAAAGCTTCAAACGGAACCATTCCAATACTTGCATGAAAACTGTTATTGTAAGCAAATTCAATCAACGGCAGTTGTTCATCCCAACTTCCTTTGAAATCAAGAACACATGCCCTCAACATATCCTCCAAAGTCTGGATAGTCCTCTCAGCCTGACCGTCTGTCTGCGGATGAAAAGCGAAGCTAAGATGAACTTGGGTGCCAAGACCCTTCTGGAAGGATCTCCAAAATAGAGAAGTAAATTGAGTACCTCTATCGGAGATGATAGACAATGGAACTCCATGCAACCTGACTAACTCTCAAAGGTATAGCTTAGCATAGTCCTCAGCGGTGAAAGATGTATGTACTGGTAGAAAATGTGCTGACTTAGTCAACCTGTCTACAATGACCCAAATCAAATCATGACGACGTCGAGAAGGAGTAAACCAGTCACAAAATCCATATTCACTTCCTCCCACTTCCAAGTAGGGATACTGAATTCTTGCATCATTTCATTGGGTCTTTGGTGTCTATCTTAACCTGTTGGCAAGTTGAACATTTCTCTACCAACTTCGCTATATCTTTTTTCATACCATTCCACCAATAAATTTCCTGCAAATCACGGTACATCTTGGTAGCACTGGGATGAATAGAATATCACGCGCCATGCGCTTCAGCCAAAATTCTCTGCCTCAAATCATCAACATTCGGAACACAAAGTCTACCTTACAATATCAATACACCATCTCCCCCTTGAGAGAAAACCTCTACCTTCTGGTCCTTAACTGACTCCTTCGGTCGGACCAAACTAGGATCCCTGTCCTGCTTCTCCTTTACCTCCGAGACTAAAGAGGACTCAGAACTACTCTAAACTAACATACTCCCTTCAGCGGAATCAAGCAATCTAACACCCAACCTAGAAAAATGATGCACATCACGAGGCAATTCTTTCTTATCATTCTCTACATGAGCTATACTACCCATAGACAACCTGCTAAGAGCATCTGCCACAACAATGGCCTTTCCCGGGTGATACATCACACTTATATCGTAGTCTTTTAGCAACTCTAAGTATCTTCTTTGTCTAAGGTTCAACTCCCTCTGAGTAAACACATACTGAGGGCTTTTGTGATCAGTAAACACATCAACATGAACACCATACAAATAATGTCTCCAGATTTTCAAAGCAAAAACTACAACTGTTAATTCAAGATCATGGGTTGGGTAATTCTTTTCATGGGGCTTCAACTCTCTAGAGGCATAAGCTATAACTTTACCCCTCTGCATCAACACACAACCCAGACCAACTCTAGAAGCATCGCAGTACACCATAAGACTATCAGTACAATCGGGTAAAGCCAACCCTGGGGCTAAAGTGAGTCGAGTCTTCAACTCTTGAAAACTCTTCTCACAAGCATCTGCCCACTAGAACTTAACTTTTTTTTGGGTCAACTGGGTCATGGGAGATACGATAGAAGAGAAGCCCTCAACAAAACAATGGTAGTAACCAGCTAGACCTAAGAAACTCCTAATATCAGACGGAGAGATAGGTCTAAGCCAATTCTTCACAGCTTTTATCTTTTGAGGATCAACTCTAATACCTTCGGAAGAAATAATGTGACCCAGAAAAGCAACTGACCTTAACCAAAATTTACACTTGCTAAATTTAGCAAATAATTGATGAGCTCTAAGGGTTTCCAACATAATTCAAAGATAATCCGCATGGTCATCCTCACTTCGGGAATATACAAGAATATCACCTATTATAAACACAATAACAAATAAATCCAGATACCGCTTGAATCCTCGGTTCATAAGATCCATAAAAACCGCTGGAGTATTGGTTAACCCAAAGGACATGACAATAAACTCAAAATGACCATAACGAATTCGAAAAGCTAACTTTGGAATATCACACTCTCTCACTTTAAGTTGATGATAGCCGGATCTAAGGTCTATCTTTGAGAAATAACTTGCATACTGTAGCTGATCAAATAAATCATTAATTCTAGGAAGAGGGTACTTGTTCTTAATAGTCACCTTATTGAGTTGACGGTAGTCAATGCACATACAAAATGTACCATCTTTCTTCCGCACAAATAGAATAGGTGCACCCCACGGGGAAACACTGGGTCTGATAAAGCCTTTTTCTAAGAGATCTTTGAGTTGCTCCTTTAACTCTTTAAATTCTTCGGGAGCCATACGATATGAAGGAATAGAAATAGGTTGTGTATCAGGAAGAAGATCAATTCTAAATTCTATCTCTGTATCGGGAGGTACCACTAGGAGATCTTCTGGGAAAACATCAAGAAATTCATTGACAACACTAATAGACTGAATAGTCGGAGTCTCAAACTTGGTGTCTTTAACTCAAACCAAATGATAGATGCAACCCTTGGAAATCAACTTCCTATCTTTGAGGTAGGATATGAAATGGCTCTTCGGAGTTACAGAACTCCCGGACCACTCAAACACGAGCTCGTTAGGAAACGGAAACCTGACCACTCGGGTACGAAAATCTATAGACGCATGCACGAGTAAAGCCAATCTATACCCAGAATGATGTCAAAATCAACCATATCTAGCTCAATTAAATCAGCACATATGACTCGATGAAGGACAGTAACAGGACACTTCTTATCCACTCGCTTAGCAATAATAGACTCTCCTACCTGGGTAGAAACCAAAATAGGCTCAGGAGTTCGTTTAGGGTCCATCTCAAAATTTATAGCAACCAGAGGTGTCACATAAGAGAAACTCAAACCGGGGTCCATCAATACGTACACATCAAAATGAAAGACATGGAGCATACCAGTGAAAACATCTGGAGAATCCTCCTACTCCTGGCGAAGTAGTATAGCATAGAAGCAATTCTGGCACGAACCGCCAACAGTACTAGAAGAGGCACCTTGAGGAGGAACTGGGGAGACTACGGGAGTGGGGGCACTGGTAGCATGACTCTGGGAATGACCATCTCGACTCCCCTATCTAGCATACGGACAATCTTTAAATCGGTGCCCAAACTTAACACAACCAAAGCAACCTCTCTGATCAACAAAACACTCGCCAAAATGATCTTTACCACACTTGGCATATGAAGGAGGACGAGGTCTGTTACTTATACTTTCCTTAGATCTGGACGAGATAGGCCTATTCCCCTGCTCCTGCCTGCTTCTAGGTGCGGGAGAACTAACTGAGGAAGGTACGGGCATAAATGGATGTCTCTGGAATTAAGGGCGGTCCCCTCCATAGAATCTGGACTGACTGAATCCCTGTTGCTCTGATCTAGAACTTTTGTTCCTTCTTACTCTCTCCCTCTCTTTCACCTTATCAGCTTCAATCTGTTGGGCATGTATCATTAATTGATAAAGGTCCATCTCCCTATTAAGCATAGCAGATCTACACTCTTTCACAACGTAACTCGATACACTGGTGACGAACTTACTCATGATGGTCATGGAGTCAGCTATCATACTAGGTGCATATTTGGATAACTGATTGAATGTAAGGCAATGCTCCTTAAGAGTCATGGATCCTTGTCTCAAATTCATGAATTCCTCTAACTTTTCTTCCCTCATCTCAAGAGGAAAGAATCTTTCCAAGAACGCATCCTGGAATAACTGCCAAGTCATGGGAGCAGCATCCTCCCCTCTACTTTCCCTCCATATTTCCACCGAATCATATGCAAAATCTTTCATTCGATAGGAATCTAATTCAACACTCTTCTCCTCAGTCACGTACATAATTTGGGTGATCTTTCTCACTTCATCCAAGTACATCTGTGGGTCTTCACCTACCTTCAACCCATAGAACTCAGGCGGATTCATCCACATCAAGTCACGAACCCAAGCTGCAATAGAATTATTCTCTTGCAGAGGCAGAACAGTAGCCTGGGTGTTAGCTTGAGTATTGACGGTAACAGCCTAGGCTAGCACTTGAAAAGCTACCCAAAATTCTGCATGTGACACATGCTCATTCAAGGGATCAACGGGTTGAGGTTGCTCATTATTTCTACGAGCTCGATGAGGAGGCATTTTTTGTCATAAGAGATCACGAATTAATAGCAGAGAGAAATAGTCATAGGCATGATGGGCTTTTAAAAGAAAGAGATGACTTTTCCTAAAACGTCCCGTAGCCTCTTGCTCATAGATGTGGTGCGCTACATATCGATGATCAAGACACTACGTAACGCGGCTTTTCAGACTCCCTAGGACTCTTTAAACCTTAGGCACTCTGATACCAAGCTTGTAACGCCCCAAGATCCCATCCCGAGATGTCACACGGTGTTTAAGGCCACACACGGCCTCAAGCTAACCCTCTAAACCTGCCATCACTTCTAGAACTCACTTTGACAATAGTCGTGCTAATATAAGAGAGAATGACATATCATAAACATACTGGAATAAGATAAAAAAACTAGCTTGTACAATCCAAAATATTGAAATTATGTACATACCAACCCTTTAGTCTGACAAAGCCTCTATACATCAAAATCAAGGAGACATTGGGACAAACCCCGAACTAACTCAAACAGTATTGAAAGCCATAATAAAAAAATGGTATCAAAAAATATAAACACGATCCTCAAACCATGAGGACTCACCACTCAGCAAATGAAAAGAGGCTCCCGAATATAGCTAACGCGGCTGAGTACCTGAACCTATATTACGAGAAAATATATCCCATAGGAAAATATGTGGGTCAGCACTTTGGAATGTACTGAGTATGTGGGGGTGCATGTAACAATGTAAATATCATCATCAATTTCATGAAAATATGCATATGTACAATGTGGCTCACTTGGCTTGAGTTAGATTGAAACACACTTTTCAAGATCTCATCTTAAATAAATCATATGATAAAAACCTCATAAATCATCATAAACAACTTAACTCTTCAACTCAAGACTCGGAGTGACTCTGTAATTCAAGAAACTCAACTCTTATGGACATAGGAGGTTCTTATAACCGACATAACCATGTGAGCTACATGGAGTTCAATGTTTTGCCCTCCTAAGGAGAGAACCCCACATTGGTAGGAGCGTCATACTCTTGCCAAGGAGTACAACCTAAATTTAGTGATCACAATCTCATACTCGAACTCCGGCCCACAATTATCAACATCAATCCTATGGTGGCACGTAGTTTCGGAAGAAATACCATATTTCTTGCTCGGTGCTAAATACTACTCCTAGACACCACCACAAATATCATAAGGGTCTGTCATGAAGACCAAATCAAATCCCTTTCTCATTTATCAAATCATAATCAATTTGTGGATTCCTAACTCGAATCAAATCAAATCAATCTTTCTCAATATCAAAATGCATCAATTCATTAAGTCATGGCAACATCAAT
This sequence comes from Capsicum baccatum var. pendulum, assembly GCA_030864225.1. Taxonomy (NCBI): domain Eukaryota; kingdom Viridiplantae; phylum Streptophyta; class Magnoliopsida; order Solanales; family Solanaceae; genus Capsicum; species Capsicum baccatum. The sequence goes on from CM061552.1 coordinate 82,425,684, forward strand.
AACCTTGAAGAAATATCAAGACTCATTGTAACAACTCAATTCTCATGAATCAATATACTCAATGATCCAATTTGTCGTAAGGAAGATTAAAGCTTGACACATATCTTGAAAGCACTTGAAATACCAACTCACGATAGAAACTTGAAATTCACAATACTAAATAACAAGTCATAACTTGGAAATTGTAAAATAATCATGTATAACAAAGCTTGAATGATTTATATTCTCATAATCTCATGATGAAGTGAATTGGGTATAAACCCACTTGCAAAATCATATAAATCCATAATAAAAAATCAAAGGTTTGAGCATAAGAACGAAAGAATTGCTCTTGTTCAAAACTCCACATACCTTGGATTATGATTTTTAAGATGAACAAGCTTGATTGGAAACTCTTCTTTACACTTTTGAGCTAAGTTTCTTGATGCCTTTGGCTTGGAGAACTTAATTCTTGAACAACTTAGTAAAATCTTTGGAAGATTCTTGAATTTTTGGAGATGATTTGATTTAGGATTTTGGAAGAAACCCTAGTTTCTAGAGAATCAAGGAGGAGAAATGAGAGAAAAATAATCTTCTCTCCTCTACTTGGATATATATATATATAAAGCCAAAATGAGCGGAAAGGACCAAAATGCCCTTTTAAAAAGACTTGAAAATTGTTGATCGGGGTCTGTGACGGTCGAACTGACGGTCCGTCAAAGCAACTGACGGTCCACCAGATCATCCATCACTCGAGTGCCAAAACTGGGATATTCTGCCTCGACGTTATGGTCAAAGTGACGATCCATCAGGAAACTAATGGTCCACCAGATCATCCGTCACTCGGGGGTCAGAAATAGGACATTTTGCCTCAACTTGATGATCCTCTTGACGGTCCGTCAAATTTTTGGCGGCCCACCATTTTGGACATCGCACGATGGCCAGAAAAAAGGGTTACTACCTTGGCTTGATAAGATAATTGACGGTCCACCAAGGACTTGGCATTCCTTTAGGTCTACCGTCAGGCCTGAGCAATTCCGACATCACTTAGTAAAACAGCCATAACTTCCTCGTCCGATGTCGGATTTCGATGAAATTGGTATCGATGAAAAGCTTAGTTAATGATCTACATGATAAAAAGTAGAAATTAGAGAAATACAACACAATATAAACATCAATCACTTTGGAATCCACCCATACCCACTCAAAAGACGAATTTAGGCTTAAGAAACGATTGGGGTATTACATATGGTCTTTTTAGCCTTACAACCAGATTGATTGAAAATTGATATCGATTGCAAATGAGGCTCATTCACATCGTCTTAATGACGATTCGGTCGGTTTCTTGAACAATAAACTTCATCACGAAAGTAGTATGAACAAAATTGTGACGTTTCTCTTGCAAGATATGCCTCAACTATAGAGCCTTCCACCCTATGTTTGTTTTTGGGACCCCTTTTCAATTTCCCTGGATAATTTTAAGAAAAGATGTTTATTGTATTAAAAAAAATATATGAATTTAAATATGTTGCAATTGCTTACCGTTCGAATGGATACATCCACCTAGTTTGAACTGGACCGCCTAGTCGAGCATCGTGTACAAGGTGAATGGGAAGATATTTCATCACATCGAAGAACGTTGGCAGAAAAATCTTCTCCAGCTTGTTGGTGATAACAACAATATTACTTTCCATTCGTGCCAGATTTTTCTCTTTTAATGTGGTGGCACATAAATCTTTGAAGGACAAACTGATCTCTGCTATTGGTTTCCATATGTTTTCAGATAAACCAATAAAAGTAATTGGAATTAATTATTTCATGAAAACATGACAATCATGGCTTTTCAATCCATGCAAGATTCTTTGTGTCATATCAACCCTATTTCCCAAATTTTAGGCATATCCATCAAGCATCTTCAAACTTTGGACCCACTCACATATTTGACTCTTTTGGTCCAACTTGAATGTAAAACTAGCCTTTGGCTCCATTGGGCCCCTCCTGTAAGTGTAGTTCTCTTTGTTTGCAATATTCTGATAAGTCAAGTCTGGCCTTAGGATTATCCTTTATTTTGCCGATGACATCCATAACTGTGTTGAACAAACTGTCAAAATAGTTCTTCTCAGTATGCATGACATCAACATTATTTCTAAGTAAATTATCTAGCCAATATTCTAAATCCCAAAATATACTTTGCTTAGTCTAGTTATGCGAAATGTCATATCCATAAAGCTTGTATAATGGTTTCTCGTTGTCTTTAGGTAAATCCTGAACTATCTCCCAGATGTCATAACCAGACAGCCTTGGAGGTGGACCATCATGTTCCCTTCTATTCCTTCTAAATGCATTCTTGAGTCTCCTAAATTCATGATGAGGTGGCAAGAAACAACGATGACAATCAAACCATGAATTGTTTTTGCCATGCCTCAATGTGAAAGATTTTATTTTTTCCATGCAGTATGGACATGTCAGCTTTTCAGCTGTCATCCACCCAGACAACATTCCATAAGCAGGAAAATCATTAATATTTCACATTAGATATGCACACACATTGAAATTCTGTTTAAGTGAGATGTCCTAAGTTTCAACCCCTTCATGCCATAAAATTTGAAGTTCATCGATCAAAGGTTGCAAGTAGACATCTATTCCATTTTTAAATTACGCGGGCCAGGAACAACACAATTCAAAAATATATAGGGACTATTCATCAACATTTTAGGAGGAAGATTATACAGGGTGATAAATATAGGCCAACATGAATATGGTGCAGCACCAACTGAAGAAGAAGAGAAGTCTTCTGCACATAATCCCAAATGAATATTTCGTGGCTCAGCTGCAAAATTTGGATAATTTGGATCGAAATGCTTCTAAGCCTCTCCATCAGATGGATGACACATAACACCAGTGGGCCTTCTATTTTCACTGTGTCATCTCATATGAGGAGCTGAGCTGTTTGAAGCATACAACCTCTTCAACCTTGGTATTAGGGGTAAATAATGCATCGCCTTAATAGCAATTTCATTTCTACTAGAACCACGTTTATATTGAGGGTGCTGACAAAACTTACAGGACTCTAGGTTAGCATCTTCCTTAAAGTATAACATGCAGTCATTTTCACAACAATCAATTCTAACCGAGGAGAGACCTAACTTTGACACCAATATTTTTTCCTTATAGAAAGAATCAGGAACCTCTAAGCTGGGGTCAACTAACTCTTTAATAAGGTCTATCATTGAGTTCATTCCTTCTTCGGCAATATTCCAGTCAGATTTAATACTTAATAATCTAACAACAATAGACAAACGAGAGTGCGAACACCTGTCAAACAAAGGATGACTAGCAACATGTAATTGTTCATAGAATTTGCCCATTTTGCTATTAGGAACATCTTCGACATTTTTCCTAAAGTCGCCCCCGTGCTGCATCCCAAAAGCATTGTGCATGATTTCTATCATCCTAGTATCTTGATATTCATTATGCGTTGCAAACCTACTACTTTCTCCAACAACAAAGTTATTTTGCCCAATATCACCATCAATAGCATGCAATCTTAAAAAGTCCTCGTTAAATCCCCTTCTATAAAGATGTTCCTTCACAACTTCTTCTTATAAAAGATTTATACCATCGCATCTAACACAAGGACAACGAATAGCCCCAAAATGTGACCAAACATCAAGTGTCTTAACATGTTCAACAAATCGTTTGACACCTTCAACAAATTCCTCCCTAATACCCATTTTATTATCATTGTTCCGTTGATATATCCAGCTATAATCAGGTCCCATCTGCGCAATCAATCAGATTCAACTAATTAGATCAAGTAACAAAAAAGTTCAACAAGTAATGACTACACTTTATCAAAACAAAAAATTCACCTTTAAAGTACCTACACTTTATAAATTTCAAATGACTAAGTCACCTACCAAGTCATCAAACTTAACTACATTCAAAACAAAAAATTCACCTTTAAAGTACCTAACCTTCAACATTTAAACTAAGTCATTACCCAAGTCACCAAACTTAATTACATTCAAAACAAAAATCCACCTTTAAAGTACCTACACTTAGTAAATTTCAACTCACTAAGTAGGTCACCCAAGTCACCAAACTAAACCACATTCAAAAAAAAATCACCTTTAAAGTACTTACACTTAGTAAATTTCAACTAAGTAACCACCCAAGCCACCAAACCAAGCCACATTCAAAACAAAAAAAAATCACTTTTAAAGTACCTACACTTAGTAAATTTCAACTCACTAAGTCATCACCCAAGTCACCAAACTAAACCACATTCAAAACAAAAATTCACCTTTAAAGTACCTACACTTGGTAAATTTCAACTCACTAACTAACCACACAAGTCACCAAACCAAACCACATTCAAAACAGAAAATTCACCTTTAAAGTACCTACACTTAGTAAATTTTAACTCACTAAGTAACCAACCAAGTGACCAAACCAAACCATATTTAAAACAAAAAAATCACCTTTAAAGTACCTACACTTTCTAATTTCAAGTGACTAAGTCACCTACAAAGTCACCAAACCTAACCACATTCAAAACAAAAAATTCACCTTTAAAGTAGCTAATCTTCAATATTTCAAGTGACTAAGTCATCACCCAAATCACCAAACTTAATTATATTCAAAACAAAAATTCACCTTTAAAGTACCTACACTTAGTAAATTTTAACTCACTAAGTAACCACCCAAGTCACCAAACTAAACCACATTCAAAACAAAAAATTCACCTTTAAAGTACCTACACTTTTTTAATTTTAAGTGACTAAGTCACCTACCAAGTCACCAAACTAAACCACATTAAAAACCAAAAATTCACCTATAAAGTACCTACACTTTATCAATTTCAAGTGACTAAGTCACTTACCAAGTCACCAAACTTAACTACATTCAAAACAAAAAATTCACATTTCAAGTACCTAAACTTCAACATTTAAACTCACTAAGTTATCACCCAAGTCACCAAACTTAATTACATTCATAACAAAAATTCACCTTTAAAGCACCTACGCTTGGTAAATTTTAACTCACTAAGTCGTCACACAAGTCACCAAACTAAACCACGTTCAAAACAGAGATTCACCTTTAAAGTACCTAAACTTAGTAAATTTCAACTCACTAAGTTATCACCCAAGTCACCAAATTAAACCACATTCAAAATAAAAAATTCACCTTTAAAGTACCTACACTTAATCAATTTCAAGTGACTAAGTGACCTACCAAGTCACAAAACTTAACTACATTCAAAACAAAAAATTTACATTTCAAGTACCTAAACTTAAACATTTAAACTCACTAAGTCATTACCCAAGTCACCAAACTTAATTACGTTCATAACAAAAATTCACCTTTAAAGTACCTAAACTTGGTAAATTTCAACTCACTAAGTCGTCACCCAAGTCACCAAACTAAACCACGTTCAAAACAGAGATTCACCTTTAAAGTACCTAAACTTAGTAAATTTCAACTCACTAAGTTATCACCCAAGTCACCAAACTAAACCATATTCAAAACAAAAAATTCACCTTTAAAGTACCTACACTTAATCAATTTCAAGTGACTAAGTGACCTACCAAGTCACCAAACTAAACCGCATTCAAAACAAAAAATTCACCTTTAAAGTTCCTACATTTTATCAATTTCAAGTGACTAAGTGACCTACCAAGTCACCAAACCAAACCACATTCAAAATAAAAATTCACCTTTAAAGTACTTAAACTTAGTAAATTTTAACTCACTAAGACATCACCCAAGTCATCAAACTAAACCACATTCAAAACAAAAAATTCACCGTTAAAGTACCTACACTTAATCAATTTCAAGTAACTAAGTGACCTACCAAGTCACCAAACTTAACTACATTCAAAACAAAGAATTCACATTTCAAGTACCTAAACTTCAACATTTTCAACTCCCTAAGTTATCACCCAAGTCACCAAACTAAACTACATTCAAAACAAAAATTCACCTTTAAAGTACCTAAACTTAGTATATTTCTACTCACTAAGTCATCACCCAAGTCACCAAACTAAACCACATTCAAAACAAAAAAATTCACCTTTAAAGTACCTACACTTAGTCAATTTCAAGTGACTAAGTGATCTACCAAGTCACCAAACTTAACCACATTCAAAATAAAAAATTCACATTTCATGTACCTAAACTTCAACATTTTCAACTCACTAAGTCATCACCCAAGTCACCAAACTAAACCGCATTCAAAACAAAAAATTCACCTTTAAAGTTCCTACACTTTATCAATTTCAAGTGACTAAGTGACCTACCCAGTCACCAAACTAAACCACATTCAAAATAAAAAATTCACATTTCAAGTAACTAAACTTCAACATTTTCGACTCACTAAGTCATCAAGCATACCAAAATTCACAATAAAAAATTCACATTTCAAGTACCTACACTTCTACAAAATTAAAAATAAAAGTTCACCCTCAAGCTAAGTTACTACACTTATTCCCTTTCAAGCAACATATTCATTTATAGCATAATAAGTCAAACAATTGAACAAGTGTAACAAAGCAAATAAGTAGAGGCGTCGCATATCCCTCTCACACCATATAATCATCACCAAATTTTTATGGCTTTAAAAGCCTTCTACAGCAAACAAACCCAAACTAAACTACATTTAAAGACCTCCTTATAAGAAAATAGAGAGAAATCAATTTACCTTTACTTGGCTTAATTTAAAGTGAAACAGATAAGCAATCACCGAATCTAGATTTAGATGTGCTGGTAGCGCAAATATACTAAATTAGGAGCAGAAGAATAATTTTCAACCTGTCATTCAAAACAAAAACATTTAATAATAACATTGACAGCTAAAGTTTCCAACATTGACAAATTCCAATCAATAATAACTTCAATCCAACCAAAAAAAAAAAATCAAGAACCTAAAAAAATCACGACAAAATATTTCAACTTCGAGTGATTTAGCAAAACTCATATAAAAAATAACAAGCTAAAGTGCTAAACCATAAAAGTAAATCAAGAATCTCAATAAATCAGAACTAGAGATTCCAACTTTGAGGAATTCCAACCAATAATAACTTCAACATCACAAAACCCATATCAAAAGCTACCATAATAGCAAATCAAGAACCTCAAAATTTCATAGCTAAAGATTCAAAAGACTCAAATTTTAAAGGATTTCTACCATGAATAACTTCAATCAAGCAAAAATCATATCTAAAACAACAAGATGAACCATAAAAGGAATTCAAGAATCTCAAAAAATCAAAAAAGAAACACAAAAGTAGCTTCATATCCGAGTTGTCATCGCCGGAGTAGAGCGGAAGCAGTCGTTGGAGTACCTAACTGGAGTAGATCGCAATGTGTGTGTTGCTATGTGTTGGTGGGTGGGTATGTAGCTAAGATCGTGATTTAGGTTAGGTGTGTGTGTGCTTTGATCTTTTATTATTTTTGTCGGGTCGGGTCGGTTTAATGAAACTTAATTTTTTTTTAAATTATTTGAAAACCGACCACATTTTCAAATAATTTTAAAAAAAAATTAAGTTCCATTGATATTAAATTAATGTTTAAAAAACTACAATTAATAAATTAAAATGAATTAATGAATTATAATTAATTTTTAACAAATTAATTTTTTAATAAATTCTATAATATTTATAAAAACATCCAAATAATTTAATACAACACGTATATATTTAAATCAGATAATTAGTTATTTTATCATCACATTAACACAAGTAGTATATTTCCTCAATCGTATAATAATATCAATGAATTTTACAAATTAAGATAAATGTTTGGTTAATTAGATTTTAAAGACGATATTATATATATATATATAGATAGATAGATAGATAGATATATAGATATAGATACCTCGTAATACAACGTGTTAATCAGATAAATTATCGATTACTTGTCTTACGTTATTACAACTTCAACAATATACGCGTATCTACATTAACACAAAATAGTATATCTATTTCCTCAATAATATGATATCAACGTATCATTCAAAATATTTTGATATATAGATTCAGTTATCTAGCTTTTGATTACTGCATACGTCACTACACGAGATATACGTATATATACATATATTCAATTATCTATATAAACTTTCAAGTACGTACTATAAACATCACATACACGATTTTACTACCCCATAATAATATACAACGTATATCAGAAATACTCAGAAACAAAACTTGTAAGCGAAAAAACTAATTCACCGCTAAAATTTGACGGTCATTTAAAATTCGAAATTCAAAGCAAATGGTAAGTATATGTCAGTTTCAAGATTCAATTTTCGGTCTCCCTCCCCTACTTTCTTCCTCCCCCCCTCCCCCCAATTATACCGCATAATACTTGTCTTACATTATTACAACTTCAACAACATACGTGTGTCTATATTGACACAAAATAGTATAAATATTTTCTCAATAGTATGATATATATCAACGTATCATTCAAAATATTTTGATAGATAGATTCAGCTATCTATCTTTAATTTCGATTACTGCATACGTCACTACACGAGATATACATATATATACATATATTCAATTGTCTATCAGCTTTCAAATATGTACTATAAATATCACATATACGATTTTACTACCCCATAATAATATACAACGTATATCACAAATACTCAAATGAATTATCGATTAGATTATCTTATGTCATTAATATACCTTCACTATATAATATGTAAATACTATATATATACCTATACATACACACACATATACACACTATCGACTATATCAAGTTCTAAATACATACCATATATATCACATACTTTCACGAGTATATTATTCAATAATATAATGCGACGTGTTTTATATACATACTCTGATGAGTGATCGATTAATTATATTTAATTAGCTTAGTTATATTCTACTAGGTTTTGACTACATCGTTCATCAATCGATCACTACATGATATATATATATATATATATATATATATATATATATAAAGATATTTATACATATGAACTGTTGAATACGTACTATATATATCATATCCACAAGTATATTACCTTATAATAGAACACGTTCATTATATTCTGATGAACTATCGGTTATATATTACATTATTATGACTGTAATAGTAACATAATATCATTATCTCAACGGAATGATGTATATATACAAAGATTATGTATGTTTAACGTCATTTAAAGTATATACAAAGAAAATTATTAATTTTATATATTGAAACATAAGTAAAAGATAAAGATTATGTTTAACGTAATTTGTTTATTTTATTTGATATATTTTTTAGTGTAATTTTTTCACAAAATTTAAGATTGATTAATTTTTATTATTATTATATTGGTTATCAACTACGCGTGATCGGTGTAATTTCAAAAAATTATATATATATTAGATTATATATATATATATATATATAATTATTTTTTAATGAAAATAATATGTATATTTGATTACATATATATAATTATTGGTTTCTAAAAATTATTTAATTTTTTTTTTTTTTGGTTCAAAATCCGACCACAAGTGGTCGATTTTTTAAAATTATTTTCTTTTTTATTTTAATTAAAAAACGAACACAATTGATCGGTTTTTTTAAAATTATTTTCTTTTTATTTTAATAAAAACCGACCACAAGTGGTCGGTTTTAAAGAAAAAAAATTATTTTAATTAAAAAACCGACCACAAGTGGTCGATTTTTAAAAATTATTTTCTTTTTATTTTAATTAAAAACCGACCACAAGTGGTCAGTTTTTTAAAAATATTTTCTTTTTTTTATATAATTAAAAACCGACCACTTGTGGTCGATTTTTTAAATTATTTAAAAAAAAAAACGACCACAAGTGGTCGGTTTTGTTATTTTTCTTAAATTTTTATTTGTAAAAGAAATAATAATTAATATAAAAATTATTGAAATGACCATTTTGATATTTTAAAATAAAAAAGCAACCACATGTGGTCGCTTCTTTTAAAAAAATATTTTTTAAAAAAACATAAAAAATCGAACACATGTGGTCGGTTTTTTCCGACCACAATTTGTGGTCGGTTTTTTCTTTTTTTTAGTAGTGAATATGTATGTGTAACCATTTTATTGCACCATAAAAATGAGGATAAAACTAATGAATATAAAGAAAAAAATCATATGCATGTGTAGCCATTTTATTTACTATTAGATAAAAGTGAAGGTTGAGGTGACTAAAATTACCGAAATACCCTTGGTAGTCACCCCAACCTTCACTTATATATAGTAGTAAAAAGCAATATACATATGTAACCATTTTATTGCACCATAAAAATGAGGATAAAATTAATAAATATAAGAAAAAAATAATATGCATGTGTAACCATTTTATTTACTACTATCTATAAGTGAAGGTTGGGTTAGTAATATTTTTATTTAGACCTTTGTAATTGAATTATACATGGTAGTTTTTTCTTATAAATATCTTTTTGTTCATTATTAAATGATAACAAGGGTATTTCGATAATTTTATGTTGCAATAAAATGGTTACACATGCATATTGTTTTTCCTTATATTTATTAATTTTGTCCTCATTTTTATGGTGCAATAAAATGGTTAGACATGCATATTATTTTTTTCTTATATATTAGGTTTGTCCTCATAAATTATTTTAATAATATTTTTAGTTAGACCTTTGTAATTGAATTATACATGATAGTAATTTCCTATAAATATCTTTTTGTTTCTTATTAAATTACTTATTTTTTTATACCGCAAGGGTATTTGGGTAATTTTTTAGTGCGATAAAATATTACTCCGATTTTTCATCAGGTGTCCGGTACCCGCATTGGAATTCGATTAATCCGAATTCGCACTGCGTAGGTACCCATTCAGGGGGAAGCGCTTCCTACCAAGGATTTTTCCATACCCAGGGCTCGAACCCGAGTTATCTGATTAAGGGAGGAGCAACCCCATCCGCTGCACCACATCCTTTGGTAGTGCAATAAAATGTTTATACATTCATATTATTTTTTTCCTTCTATTTATTAGTTTTGTCATCATTTTTATGGTGCAATAAAATGATTATACATGCATGTTGTTTTTTCCTTATATTTATTAGTTTTGTCCTCATGTATTATTTTAATAATATTTTTATTTAAACATTTGTAATTGAATTATAAATGGTAGTAATTTTTTATAAATATCTTTATGTTTCTTTTCAAATGACTACCAAAGGTATTTCGATAATTTTATGGTGCAATAAATACTTCAAAATTGATGTATGTCTATATGCATGTGTAACCATTTTATTTACTAATGTATATAAGTGAAGGTTGGGATGACTAAAATTACCGATATACCCTTGGTAGTAGTAATAAAGTAGTAGTAGTAGTAATAATAATAATAACATATTATATTATATTATACATATATTATATATTATATATTATTATATTATTATTATATTATATTTATTTTTTCTACTACTATATATAAGTAAAGGTTTGATAGTACCACAAAAGGCAAATTAGTAGTACACCAAATCTTTACTTATATATAATAAAAAAAAAATAGTAGAAAAAAAATATAGTAAAGTAAAGTAATAACAGTAATAATAATAAAAAAAATAGTAGTAATAGTAATAGTAAAAAAAAAAAATAATAGTAGTAGTAGTAGTAGGGCCCACGAAAGATTAAAAAAAAGAATAATATAATATTTATAATAATAATAGTTTATAAAATAGAAATAGAAAATAAAAAAATTATTATATTATATTATACATATATATATATTATTATATTATATTTATTTTTTCTACTAATATATATAAGTAAAAGTTTGATAGTACCACAAAAGACAAATTAGTAGTACACCAAACCTTTACTTATTTATAATAGATTAAATAATTTTAAGGCCCGTAAGCCCAATATAACTGATTATAAATTTTAGATTTATTTTGTATATACAAAAACTTAATGCAGAAATATGATATTGCATTTTGATCAACGTTTTCCTGGTACCAACTAAAATTTTAGCATAAATAAAATATTGTACGTAAAGTTATCTAACTCACAATTTTTTTTTAAATATTGTTGGTATGTATTATGAAAATATTCATTTCTTACTATTCTAAAACACTAAGAATTTAAAATTTAATTTGTTATTCAATATGCATAATGACATAAATTTATTGTGATTTAAAGAATAACTTTATTTGTTAGATTGAATTGAATTATACATGAAGTATACTTTATTCAACGAAACCAAAAATCACATCATATATTTAATAAATTTTATACAGTGTTCCTAACTCCTTCCTTTGGAAGATCTATTATGAACATGGTTCTTGTACGTTTTTCTTCATTATTTCTTGCACATAAATTGTTACTTTCACAAAATAATTTTGAGAATGATAGAATGTACATAAACATTACCTCCACTCTCAGAGATAGAAAGACTATTTCTGACAGAATATTAAGTATTAATTGGTATCTTAAAATGAGAAAATAAAGAAAATAAGGAAAATAATTTACTATAGTTAATTATATGTTGATTTAATTCATTTTAAAATATAAAGATATTTTTTTCTTGGTTTTACACTCAATGTCTGATACTCACATCAAACCCCCGACTAATTTGTATTGCGCACTATAGGAGGTGACTCTTTCAACAAAATTTTCTTCATTCCCAAGGCTCAAATATGAAACCTCTGATTAAGGGTGGAGCAATCTCAACACTGCATCACTAACCATGTTGATAATCTAAGCATATTCTATTATCAATATACATTAATTAGACTCAAGAATACTTATTCTTTTTATTAAATTTGATTCAGCAACTCAAAATTAAATCAAACTTGCATTAATTCATCTATTTAAATTATTTTCTAATATTTAAAATGCAAATTTGACTCTCTATTTAGATGAAAATTTACGATTTTTAAATTTAAGGAATACTCTTAGGATCCGTTTGATCATAATATTTTGAAAATGAGTATTTTTGGAGTTAAAGAATATAAAAACTGAAAATAAATTTAATTTTCTTTAGAGTTTTATGAAAATTGAGTTATTTCATGAAAATAATTTTTTAAAAAAACTAATAAATTAAAAAGTACAATTAGTAAATTCAAAAATAGTGAAATAACTCTGAGGTGTTTTACAAACATCCAAAACTTGTGAAAAGATGTTTTAAAATATTTATGACCAAATAAATATTCTGAAATAAAGTGAAAATGTATTTCGAGATACCGTGAATAATATTTATGGTCAAACGCCTACTTAGTTTACTTTAAATTTCAAGCATTCCATCTGATTCATTTATTTGTGTTGATATTTTTATGCTCTATTAAATAAAAAAAATAATTTAATAAATTATTTTTATTTCAATTTAACATATACTATTTATTTTTATCACACTAATTTCATTCAATTTTATTATACTAAAAGAAAAATAAAATTTGAAAATAATTAATTTATTTAATTTCTAAAATAATAAATAGTTTACACTCACATTAGTTATGTTATGAATTAAAGTGAAGCAACTGCAAAAAGTAATTAGATTAAATCTCAAATTAATTTAAAAGAAGAAAAAAAGTGTATGGTATTGAATATTACCTTTTGAAAAAAAATCTGATAAGGGCGATAATTAATGATCATTTGAAGAAAAAAAATTGAGTCCATATTTTTACACATACACGGGATGTTTTGTTGTTTCAATGTGTTGTTTTTGCGTGTCCATTAGAATTTCGTATAACTTGAATGACTTTTCAGAAATTTAATATGATCTTTGTTTCTTGTACAACTGCTTGGAGTTGAATTATGTTGGTAAATTACGAAATTACTAAAATGACATTTTTACCCTTGATCTTCATTCAACTCATCTTTCTATATAATAAAATAAAATTTAATAAAAATAGGTTAGTATATGTTCACAATACGTATGAATGTATTTGTGTCCATCCACTTTAAGGTCCATCATTTTTTTATGTATCTAAGAGGTTAGAACGTGTTCATGATATATGTAAATGTATATATGCGCAGTTGTATACACATGTATTTAAGTCTTTACTTTGTTTGATACATCAAATTGATAATAGATACATCAAATTAATGAATTTGATATTTAAATAATAATAATAAAAAAAAAAATTAAATTAATCAAATTACATAACCAAGATATATATGTGTTTGTCTTATATTAATGAAATTAATGAATTTATTATTCTAAAGATTAATAAAATGAAATTAATCAAACACAGATACATTGCTTGATTTTTGCCTTATATTAAAGGATTTGATTAATTTAAAGTTTCAAAATTAGTTGGTCATGGATCAGATATCACAATATATCCGGCCCTCTATAATGTATCCGCCTATCTTTTTATGAAATTTTATGTAATATTATTAAGTTGTGAGAGAGAAAGCAAGCTTCTTAGTTATGAAATTTGTGCAAATTGCTAAAAAATTATTTACATCCTCAAATTTACTTAAAAAATTAACGTTTTCTCAATTTGAACAGTAGACACTTTCTCTCTTTTATCCTAACTTTTTAAAATGTCTATTTACCCTTACATTGCCAATCTTTTTTCCTTTTTACTTCTTCAAATCATGATTTTTAAAATATTTATATAACAAATCTCTGTAGGAAAAAAAATAAGCATTATTGGTTAAACAAAAAGAAAAGTGAGAAATAGTAACTTAAATGCATACAATAATGATGTTTAATAATGAAATGAATAAACAATTTTTTTAAAAAATTTATTATTAATAATAAAACTTTAATATCTATTATACAAGTAAAAATCATAGAGGATGGTAGTTCTATAGATATATTTTAATATAAGTAATAAAAATAAAGGTATATTTTATAATAAATTCCTAAAAGATCATCCATCTATATTGTAATTAAATTATAATTTAAAAATAATAATTAATGACAAAACTCATTTATCTATATAGACAATTAAGAATAAGAGATGAGTAAAACTTAAATAAACATATATACTTAATACAAGTAATATTTTAATAATGTCATAAAAGATAGCATTAGATTTTGTAATAAGTTCATAAAAAATATTCTACTGATAATGTTAATAAACTTAACAAAAATCTATAAATACCTAGAAATGATGAAAGAGAGCAAAGAGATGATGCTTCTAGAATTGTGTTGAGTATTAGCGTGAATAAATATATTGCCCTTGGTCGTCCTATAACTCATCTTTCTATATAATAAAAACTAGATATATATGAGGGAGAACATTTTATTTTGATAACCCTCATATAAATGTATTTTATTTATGTTATCTTTGATTAAATTTTAATAACCTTTCAAGATTTCATTCATTTTAGTAAATTTGAGAAATTATATTAACTTTTAAAATGTTATATAAAAAATGATGAATCATAAAAAAGTGATAGTAACACTACAAAATATCTATTTATCCAACTAAATTTTAAAATTAATTTAAAACTTTGTTGTTTTAGCTTCTTTTACGTGGATAATAATAATTTAAAGAGAGAAAAAACTCATTTATTTTAATTCTCACAAAATTTTTTTGAAGCTTTAATAATCTTGTAAAGTTTTACCCATTGAAAAATATCTATAAAAGGTATTTTTTTGAGTCTGACTATTAGTTATTTGATTTAAATTCTATTTTCATTCATAAATCATACAATAGTTTGTAGCATCAAATACTGAAAAATGAATTAGCCAATATAAAGTTTAATTGAGGAAAAAATAATGAAATTAATTAAACATACGACAAAAATCAATTTAGATCGTTAAAGACTTTCATTTACAAACTTTCAGTAAAATAAAAAGGAGAAAAGTGTTAGTGTGTGAATTTATTTGTAAATTAAAAGAAAGACTAAAATATACCACAAGAAAAATATTATTTTTAACTTATTAGAACTTTTTCTCCCTCTATTTTAATTTATTTGTTTGATTTTGACTTAGCACAAAGTTAAAGAAAAAGTAATGAATATTTGTGAATTTTGTGATCTTTAATTAAAAATATGCAGAAAGGACCAAAATATCTGTTGATCTTGTAGCGTTAAACATGTCACGTAAAAAGTTAAAATTAATCCAAGAAAATAAAAAGAGATTTCTTTTAAAATGAAATTTTAAAAAGTAGGACAAAAAATTAAAACAAAAATAATTTAACATTTTAAAAATATTTAAAAATAATCAAACTATATCATTAACTAATATAATGATATAAAACAGATAAAAAACAAAAATAGCAAAAAAGACATTTAGCATAATTTTATGCTATATAAGAAGTGAGAGTGGAGCTGCTCAGTCAGCCTCCACTCAACATGACTACTTAGCAGAGCTCTACTTCGAAAAATTTTATATTTTTCTCCATTTTAATTTATTTATTTTATTAAATAATATAATAAATATTATAAATAAAAATAATTAACATAAAATATTTTACTATATATATGATAAATACTATGTGAAAAGTAATATAAATCACAATAATTAACAACTTTAAATATTTAAAAAAAATATAAAAAAATTTAATTAACTCTTGCAATTATATTGGTGCCATATTAACAACTTAACATATTCTTACATAAATTTCATTATCCTATAATTATTATATATGCATATCTAAGAATTTATCAACTAAATAAATAAAAATTTTAATTAAATAAGACAATTATAAAAATTTTAAATATCAACATTAAATCCATACTTAGCACGGCATAGCCAATTGGTGTATAAATAGTGCGCTACTGATCTGTATTGTATTAATAGTTCTAATATTTTCATTCACATATTGTGTGCTATTAGTAAGTATTTCCAAGCTACAAACTTTTCTGTTCTTCCATTCTCAAGGGACACAACATACGTTCTTTGTAGGGCCACCAAGGTCAAATTTCAAGGATTCAATACATTGCTCATTGATTTTTCATTCTTATATTCATTTGTCATTTCTTTATTGTGATTTAGTTCAATATTATTTGATTGCAAGATTAATTTAACTCACTTATTCTTAATTCACTTTGATAAAATTCAATTATATCATTTCACGGATAAATAGTATTAATTTTGATATTTCTTCTTTTTAATTTCATTTGATTAATATTGATTTGACACTCCCTTTTTTTAAAAAAAAATACTACTTATTAGGAATTTATATTTTACTAAATCAGTGCTTCTTAATTATACTTTGAAAATTTAAATTTGACTATTAGTATATAGTAATCTAATGACAAGGATAATATTGAATAAAGATAATAAGTTTCCTTTGATTAACTTAAAAAAAGAAATTTTTTTAAAATTTAAGGATCAAATAAAATAATAAGAGAATAAAATCAAATCGATTGGGGGAGATGAGGATGAAAAAAGTGGAATAATAAATGACGGACACGGAAATAGTGTCAAGTCATTCGACGCAAATAAATGGAGTGCAAAATGCCAATAAGGCTAAAAGTGGGAAGCCATAATTTTCCATTATTTTCTTTCATCATATTTATAAGGTCAAATCCATCGATAGAATCTTAAACTTATTTTGAAAATCCACTTAGTCCCTTAAATTAACGTCTGTACCTATCAAATCTCTACCCCCCTCCCTCCAAATTTTGTTTCAATTGGATATTTTTTGCCTAATCAGCAATAGGCACAAAGTGTGTGTAATACACTCGCCTAACGTGGAAAAATTAATCAATTAGAAAAAAACACGTGACAAAAAAAAATAATACATGAAATTACTGATTTTTTATATTTTTCTATTTAATAATAATTTTAATTAAAAAAAAAAGAAAAAAACACCCCCCACCCCACCCCACCCGTCATCATCTTCACACCACCCATCCCCGTTTCACAGCTCTCTCTCACACACACACACATGCACTCACACGCTCACAGTTCACACACATACACGAGAGCAGCAACACAGTAAACATTTTTCGATGAGACTCGCCGGAAAATCAACTCCAAAATCAGACACAAACACACACATTTATTTACACACACAAAGTTCACTCACGCACACACAGAGTTCACACACGAGAAAGCAGCAACACAGTCAACATTTTTCGGCGAGACTTGCCGAAAAATCAACTCCAAAAAAGAAAGAATTTTTTTTCCAAATCTTTGATGTTGTTGACAATGGTGAAGAATGGTTACTTCTTTGATGGTGGATTTTGGTTTGAAGCTTTTCCTCAAATTGTTGCAAAGGAAACAATATTTGAGAAAACAACAATCATGTTCACTGCTAATAGATTCAAATCTTGTGCCAAGAAAATAATTTTGTGTTTAATGGAGCTTCAATTCTTGAAATTTTGTTCACTGCTAATTGTTGTGGGTTAGGGTGGAGGGGGAGGTGTTTGTGAGACGAAGATGACTGTGGGGCGTGGGGGGAGCTTTTCCTTTTAAAAAAAAATAAATTAAAATATTAGAATAATTTAAATTTAATTTTTTAATAAAAAAAAGTAAAATATTATTTAATTTATTGTTTACACGCTAAAGGAGAGTGTACTCTCCTTGTCAAATCAGCATTTTGTGTCTGATAGGTATCAATTTTAGCACTGAGGTGCCTAATAGGTACAAGCCTTAGTTGAGGATTCTAAGTAAATTTTCAAGATAAGTTTAAGTTCCTATCGATGGGTTTGTCTTATTTATAATGCTATGTGTCATTATATTCATACAGTAAGATTCTTCTGATGATAATAAGTTGTGGGTGCACAGTAAGAACTCAACGACTTTAAAGTAAGTGGAAATTAAAGAGCCACACCGCATCATCTATCTTTTTAAGTAGGAAATAATAACAGGCAACCCGCCACCTAATTAGCTGCTCGATAGCTCCTCTTCTTGCTGCATTTATTTTCTTCTCTTTATATTCTACCTACAATTTTGTATTAAATATATTTTTCGAGTGGCAAGCACCTTCCATCTCCACCTTTAAAACTGTGGTTCGAGTCATGGGGAGAGAAAAAAGATGTTTTTTTCTATGATTAATGTTACTTCATTATTAAATGAATTGGCCACTTGTGAACGACAAAATGGATGGACTAAGAAAAGGATTTATTTGATGGAGCCAGATCTTCTAACCTACCCTTAATTAATTTCTCATAATGAACAAGAATTCCAGAAAATCAGTTAAAGTGACCACCTTTGTTTTGAGATCTATTCACTTAATAATTAATCCTACTTAATTAATTAACACCTCATCTTATTTAGAGGAGAGGCTCTGGATGAAAATTATGTCCACTACATCAAAGAAGACGTACTAAAACTTCTACCCAGTGGTGCATTTAATATGACTAGTTTAGGTGTACGCGTCTCGCGCGTGTACCTCACTTTATTAAGTTCAAGCGTTACACTAAATAGGATATTTATTTAAATAATAAAAATGAATACAATAAATAAATTCAATATCTTTTAGAGAATTTATTTAATTAAACCTAGCCTTTACCAAAAAAAATTTCAAAGCCGATTGATATTTATCTACCACCTGTAACAAAACAATACGATGATAGAGACACCAGAACAATATAATTGAATCTAACCTGTACACTAAAATTCCTCAAAGACATCCGACACTCATCAACCACCTGTAGACTATAACAAAATAATACGATAATAGAGATATCAAAATAATACAACTAAACTTTATCTTTACACAAAAGTCTCAAAACAGAGATATAAAAACAATACAATTAAATATAACTTTTACCAAAAAGATTTCTCAAAGCCAAACGACATTCATCTATCACCTGTAAATTCCTCTACGACTTGTAAACTACAATAAAATAATACAATAGTGATCACATAGTTTCAGTTTTGATGAAAATAATTCTTGTCTGAAAGAAAATTTTGACACTAAAGAATGACTTGAATGAAAACAAAGAAGATATATATATATATATATATATATATATATATATATATATATATATATATATATATATATATATATATATATATATATATATATATATATATATGCATACACGTTGAATTCTATTATGTTGAAAAAATAGTAAAGAAGTTGAAGGTTAGAAAATTAAGCATCCATCAATCTAGACATGCAACCGAATCAAGTTAGATGAAAATCAATCATATTTTCACAATATGCAAACCAGTTTCTTCTCTAATTTAACGTATATCTCAATATTCTCCAATTTAACGTGTATTAGAAGTATTTCCTTAATAGAGTCCTATTTTCCCACGAAACATGGAAAGTTATACATATTCCTTTATACCGTATATCTTAGGACTTCTTAATTATTAATTCTTTTAGTAAATTTTTGCCCATAATATTAAATATTTAAAAGTAATTAAATAAATATACATTTTAAATATTAAGAATAATAGCTAAAAAAATCATGACAGCCAAACCGCTACTCCTAAGCATGCATTAATGAGGATTCTACTTGGTTAAAATAATAGGAAATCTATTCTACAACGAATTCTTTTCGTAATATTTTGCTATTTTTGCCTTTAACTTTTTAATTATTGGTCACAAAACCCCACCATTAAGAGCCTAATGCATTAAGAAAGATAATTCTAGTTATGATAGAAAATTAATCCTGACCAAAAGGACTCCTAAACGTGGAAAAAAAAGAAGAAGTAACACAATTATGTATTCATTTTTTGTAGCAAAATTAACACACGATGAAAAGATATTCGTAAATTAAGAGAAAAAATTAATCACCCATTATGTTCCATCAAAAATGCATTAAAATCTTATATTTTATTAAGAAATCATGATGTTTTTTTAAACCTTCGTAACTTGAATAGTGTTGCATATTGTCAATATAAACAATAAATAATAAATATTTGTGTAAAAAGTAAAACTTGCGACAACCAAAAAGAGAATCACTATTTTCGTAAAATATAGTTGATCGATTGTTGATATGAAGGAGTACGTACCAATATTGACTTAAAATGGTACAATGTTATATTATATATATATATATATAAAGAGATGAATCTTTGATTTTTTCTACGACAATATTCTTGTTTTACCCAATTTTTTTTATAAAGAAATAAAGAAAGACACAAATGATGATGATAGTGAAAGCAAGAAAACAACTTCAATGAAAATCAAAACAAGAAGAATACCTAGCAGTAGAAAAAGACGTATGTTTGTAGAAGAAATCATATTTATTTGTGAAGTACGATCAAAATATTACTTAAATAGAATTGTATGAATTTTTTTTTCTATTAGAACTCCTTTTCCTTAAATTTCACATGATATTTTAGCATATTTATATTTTGTTTAGTATTGTTTTCCCATATTTGGCGTGCATACATGTATTTTATTTAATATCAGTTTTCATGTTTAGCGTATTAGTTTAGTACTTTATTCCTTATAGGAATTAGTGTTGTGTTGTGCATTAGGAGTGTCCCAAATTTATAATGTTTTATTGGATTTGTAGGCAAAATTTATATTGTTTTATTGGATTTGTAATTTAAATAGAATATGTGTTGGTCAACAATTGTTGCTCTCCTTTTGTCAACAATTGTTGCTCATATTTCAACAATTGTGGATGATGAAGACATTTGTGACTTTGTGTTTTCAACATCGGTGGCTGCATTCATATATGAAGGCAAGACTTTTGAGGTCCAGATTTGGCTATAAAAGCCAATGCTACTTCATTTGCAAAGACACCCACACAACATTTCAATAGCCAATCTCTCCTTTATATTTTCTTCTTTCTCTACTTCTTGGTTGAGTATTTCTATACTCGTAGAGAATTTGTAAGGGGCTATTTTGTCTTGTTAGTCCCGAGAAAATATTTTGTACTCTCGTCAATATTAGTGGAATCTTTGGCTCTCTCGCCGGTGGTTTTTTACCTCTATTTAAAGAGGGTTTTTCCACCTAAAACCTTGGTGTCAATTTTACTATTTTTATTAATTTCTCAGAATCTTTGATTGAATTTATCACGCTTCCACACTCTGTAGCCCTACAAATTGGTATCAGAGCCACGATAATTCAACCGGGATTTTTTTTATTAAAAATGTCGACGAAGTTCGATATTGAGAAATTTGATGGTAAAATTAGTTTTGCTATCTGGCGAGTCCAGATGCTGGCTGTTCTTACCCAGAATGGCCTAAAGAAGGTTCTGTCCGGCAAATCGGCGAAGCCAGCCACTACAACGGAGGAGCAGTGGGAAGAGACGGATGAAAAGGCGTTATCCACAATCCAATTATGCTTGTCCCGTGAGGTGCTACGCGAAGTCATCAATGAGAAAACTGCAGCCGGCATATGGACTAAATTGGAGTCTCTGTACATGACCAAAAGTCTTGCAAATAAACTCCGGTTAAAGGAGTGACTTTTCATACTCCGTATGTCTGAAGGTACACCCATCCAATCTCATCTTGGTGAATTTAATTCCATCATAATTGATTTAGAAAATCTGGATGTCGAAATTGATGATGAGGATAAAGCCGTACTACTTATTGTTTCTTTGCCACTCTCATATAGACATTTCAAAGAAATTATGCTATATGGTAATAATGTTACCTTGAGCTTTGATGATGTCAAGTCTAACCTACTGTCCAAAGAAAAATTTGATACCCAAATTCATTCTGAAAGTTCGGGTGAGGGACTAGTAGTTAGAGGGAGAAACCACGAAGTAGGTGCTAGCGGTAAAAACCAATTCAAATCCAAAGGTAAAAACTCTAAGTATTGCCGTTATTGCAAGAAAAGAAATCATGAAATCTCTGAGTGCTACAAATTGAAAAATAAGCAAAACAGAGAAGATAAGGGTAAGCAACCCGAAAAATCTGCCGAAGCTAGTTTTGTAGAAACCGAATCTGATGGAGAGTGTTTTATTGCTTTTGGTACTGAACAAAGGTCAAAAAATGAGTGGGTTCTTGATTCTGGTTGTACATTTCATATGTCTCCTAATAGAGACTGGTTTACCACCTATGAATCTTTTAATGGTGGTCTTGTCTTAATGGGCAACGATGCTCAATGCAAAGTTGTCGGCAAAGGCACAATCAAAATCAAGACACATGATGGAGTCGTTAGAACTTTGACCAGTGTCAGACATGTCCCTGATTTGAAACGGAATCTCATTTCCCTAGGCACTCTTGAATCTCAAGGGTGTAGATACTCAGCTGAAGGTGGAGTTTTAAAAGTGTCCAAAGGAGCTCTTGTGTTACTAAAGGCAATTCGATCTGGTAGTTTGTATTTGCTTCAAGGTTCAACTGTTATAGGTTCTGCAGCCGTCGCCTCATCCAACAAAGACAACACGAAGTTGTGGCATTTGAGGTTGGGCCACATGAGTGAGAAGGGAATCCAAATTCTCAAAAAGAAAGGCTATCTTGGCAACCATTGTACCGGTAAGGTTGATTTCTGCGAGCATTGCATTTTTGGTAAGCAGAGAAAGGTTAGCTTTTCAAAAGCCATTCACAGGACCAAAGGTACTTTGGACTACATCCATTCAGATCTTTGGGGTCCATCGAGAGTTCCCTCCAGAGGTAAATGTCATTATATGTTGACATTTATTGATGATTTTTCACGTAAACTCTGGGTATATTTTCTCAAGCAAAAGAATGAAGTTTTTTCCACCTTTAAAGAGTGGAAATTATTAATTGAGAACCAGACTGGCAAGAAGATCAAGAGGCTAAGGACAGACAATGGCCTCGAATTTTGTTCTAATGAGTTTAATGATTTCTGCAAGAAAGAAGGTATTGCCAGACATTTCACCGTTCCAAGAACTCCACAACAAAATGAAGTTGCTGAAAGGATGAACAGAACTATCTTGGAGAAAGTTCGTTGTATGCTCTCCCATTCTACTCTGGGGAAAGAATTTTGGGCAGAAGCAGCTTCAACATCATGCTACTTGATAAACCGCTCACCAAATCGATCACTCGACTGCAAAATTTCAGAAGAAGTTTGGTCAGGTAACCCTGTTGATTATTCTAATTTTAGAATATTTGGTTGCCCTGCTTATTCTCATGTGAACGAGGGAAAATTGGAACCTCGTGCTAAGAAATGCATTTTCTTAGGTTATGGCCTAGGGGTTAAAGGCTATCGTTTGTATGACCCTGAATCTCGCAAAATATTTCATAGTCGGAATGTAACCTTTAATGAAAATGGTATGCTATCTTCTGGAAAAGATACTGTTGTTCCCTCCACTGATACAGGTGATCAGGAGGATGTTCGAGAGAAGGTGGAGTTTGAGACTGAAGCTCCCACTCTGGAAACAAATATCCCTAATTCTTCCACCACTCAAAAAGATGAAGTCACTGCTGAACAAATGAGTCCACGACAACATCCACCTCAACGTCGAGGTTTACCACAACCATGGTCTATGGCTCAAGAACTTCCACAACAAAGGCCAAGAAAACCGACTCAAAGACTGATCACAGAATCTGCCAACATTGCTTATGCATTGACTGTTGCACAAGAGATGGGTGAAGATGGTGAACCCAAGAATTATTCTGAAGCTATCTCTGGTGATGACTCAGCAAAGTGGACTGCTGCTATGCAAGAAGAAGTCGAGAGTCTTCTCAAAAATGAAACATGGGATTTGGTGATGTTACCAGAAGGCAAGCGAGTCATTAGTTGCAAATGGATTTTTAAGAGAAAAGAAGGCATCCCCGGTGTTGAAAATGCAAGGTACAAAGCAAGATTCGTAGTAAGAGGTTTTGATCAACAGGAAGGTATTGACTTTAACGAAGTATTTTCTCCCGTTGTTCGTCATTCTTCAATTCGTGTATTATTTGCTCTAGTTGCCTTGTATGATTTGTAGCTGGAACAGTTAGATGTGAAAACTGCTTTTCTTCATGGTAATCTTGAGGAAGAAATTTATATCCAGCAGCCAGAGGGGTTCGTTGTTCCTGGAAAGGAGAACCATGTATGTCGTCTGAAGAAATCTCTTTATGGTTTGAAGCAATCACCAAGACAATGGTATAAAAGGTTTGATTCCTTCATGACTGGACATGGCTATTCTAGAAGTAGTTATGATAACTGCGTCTATTTTCAAAAATTATCTGATGGATCACTAGTATACTTGTTGTTATATGTTGATGATATGTTAATTGCTGCAAGAGATAAAACTCTTGTTGACAAGTTAAAGGTGCAGCTCAACAGTGAATTTGATATGAAAGATCTAGGTCCTGCCAAGAAGATTCTTGGAATGGAGATTAACAGAGATCGTCAAGCTGGAAAACTTTTTCTATCACAAAAAGGTATGTAATGAAGATGCTTGACAGATTTGGAATGCGAGATTGCAAAGCTGTTAATACTCCACTTGCTGCCCACTTCAAGTTGTCATCAGATCAGTGTCCACAATCAGAAGAGGAACAAAGGCGCATGTCACATGTCCGTATTCTAATGCAGTCGGAAGCCTTATGTACGCTATGGTATGTACTAGGCCTGATTTGGCTTATGCGGTTTGTGTTGTTAGCAGATTCATGCACAACCCAGGAAAACAGCATTGGGAATCTGTCAAATGGATCCTTCGTTACTTGAAGGGTTCTCCTGATATTGGTTTGGTATTTGATAGACAAAGGTCTGATCCAGGAGGCGTAGTTGGTTATGTTGACGCCGACTACAGTGGTGATTTAGATAGGAGAAGATCACTTTCAGCCTATATCTTTACACTCTGCGGCTCTGCTATCAGTTGGTATTCATCACTTCAAGCCATTGCGGCTTTGTCCACCACTGAAGCAGAATATATTGCTGCTACTGAAGGAGTGAAAGAGGCTATCTGGCTCCGAGGCTTGGTTGCTGAACTTGTTTTACAACAACACATTCTTGTTATGTTCTGCGACAGTCAGAGTGTTGTCCACTTGGCCAGGAATAGCAAGCATCACTCAAAGACCAAGCATATTGATATTAAACGCCACTTTATCCGAGATATTGATGATGCAGGAGAAATTACTGTGGAAAAAATTCATACAACTGAAAATCCTGCAGATATGTTAACCAAACCACTTCCAGCCGCTAAGTTCGATCATTGTTTGGACTTAGCTGGTATTATTCATTGTTAACAGGTTTTCATGGCGAGAGAGTATTTCCGGTCAAAAGGAGATCAAGGTGGAGATTTGTTGGTCAACAATTGTTGCTCTCTTTTTGTCAACAATTGTTGCTCATATTTCAACAATTGTGGATGATGAAGACATTTGTGACTTTGTGTTTTCAACATCGGTGGCTGCATTCATATATAAAGGCAAGACTTTTGAGGTCCAGATTTGGCTATAAAAGCCAATGCTACTTCATTTGCAAAGACACCCACACAACATTTCAATAGCCAATCTCTCCTTTATATTTTCTTCTTTCTCTACTTTTTGGTTGAGTATTTCTATACTCGTAGAGAATTTGTAAGGGGCTATTTTGTCTTGTTAGTCCCGAGAAAATATTTTGTACTCTCGTCAATATTAGTGGAATCTTTGGCTCTCTCGCCGGTGGTTTTTTACCTCTATTTAAAGAGGGTTTTTCCACCTAAAATCTTGGTGTCAATTTTACTATTTTTATTAATTTCTCAGAATCTTTGGTTGAATTTATCACGCTTCCACACTCTGTAGCCCTACAATATGCAAAAAAAAAAGATTTTGTCTAAAGAAAATACTTTTAATGAAGGACAAAAAGTACAAACGTGATTTATCAGACCCTTCACACTTTTAAGATAACAGTGATAGAGATAAGTATCAATTTAAGAAAAATTTAGAAAACTGTGATAGCTACTGACTTCCCGGAAAGAGTAATCCTACTTATTAGCACCTTATCTTATTTAGAGGAGAGGCCTAATGGCAAGAAAATAACTCCCACCTTAAGATAAGAGCCCGTTTGGATTAACTGATGGTAAATAATTGATAAATTTTAAATGTTGTAATACATTCTAACTGTTGAAACTGCTTTTATCAGTAAGCTGTTATATATTTTTTCTATTGACAAGCAATTACTATGTGATGTTAGCGAAGTACACATAAGTTGTTCTTTTTAGAATGACTAAGATACCCTTAAAATTTTTGTGAAAAAATTATAAATTTTAAAGTATTATATTTTTTAAAAGTTGTCATTAAATTCGAAGCTCCGCGACTATAATTATTTCAGATGAGAAAAAGAATCTATTGAAACCAAAAAAGCCTAACAACCTTTGATCCCACCAACACACCAAATGCATGAATAGTAGTAACATTGAAACAAAAGGGGTTGCACGAGGTTTGTGCAGTGCATTCCCTTTTTCTCCAAATATCCTCTTATAAATATAAAACTTTACCATATGGAATCATCAACCCTTAATTAACTGACTGCCCAGCTTTTTACGTGCAATTACTTCTTAGTGCTAGTGGATTATTCCAAAGGGATCGCATTGATCCTGTGTGCCAAATTAACCAACTGGTTCTCATAGGATCATGCGATCTTTTCGGAATTCTCCATATTACCGGCTCTAAATCTACAGACAAATCTAGTATCTAGTATCAGTGAATTCAAAACGAGTGTGATTTACATAGTTCGAGTTGAAAGCGATGAATTTTATTGAAACTCCCACCGAGCATGTACTCCAATTGAGGTGAGATTTAGTTTCATAATTCCTTCTCTTTAGCACTCATCAGATGTGTACTATTATTTGTGTAATCTAATTAATTATTCCTCCTCCTTTTCACCCCTCCCCCACTCACCCCCGCCCCCTTTTTTTTTTTTTTTGAATTTTCTGGTTAGTACTATTTGATTGGGATGATTAGTGAATTTCGAGGCTTAAAGATAAATGAAAACCAGAAAGCGCTTTTCATTTTCAAAGTTGTTCTTTTATGAACTGTGAGGATGTCTGGTATGCGGGATAAATAAATTTATACTATTAATTAAGTAGTATAAATTTTATCTCATACTTAATCATGAATGTGATCTCACCTTATTTTATCCAATTTGAAATTATTTTATCTTAAAAATTTTCAAGTGGAATAAATTAGTTAGAGTTATACTCTCGTATCATTTAGTCCGCCTACCAAACAACCATGAGTGCTCATTTCATCATTTTACTTAAAATAATAGCCTTACTCAATTGCATACTGTTTCTTTCTTAAATTCTATTTAGTTGATTGAAAATTGTTAGGGGTCGTTTGGATTGAAAACAAGTTATGCTGAGATTAATTATATTAGGATAAGTTATGTTGGGATAAGTCATGCTGGGATTAGTTATGATAAAATTATTTCTTATTGAGTGTTTGATTTGTCATATTCAAAATAATTATTCATTGTATAATTTCTAAGAATGATTATTTGTTTACCAAAATATCCTTCATCTTACTTTTATATATATATATATATATATATATATATATATATATATATATATATATATATATATATATATATATATATATATTCTTTGCAAACTTTAGTTATTCATTCTTAAAATAATTTTTTTTATCTTATTTAGCTTAAATATTTTTGTATGTGCTTTCTAATGATTGTGCGTGCGTTTTATTATTTATGTCATTTTATTTAAGTACATATAATATTGTAAAACATTACAATTATCGTTATTTTAATTGATACGTAAGATATATTTTTCAAGTAACTAACAGACTATTTAATTAAAAATACGTTACTAAGCCTTCAACTCAACTAGTTTATTTTTAGTTAGCAGCATACAACCTTTCTAAACATTTGACTACAAAACTTGTCTTTCATAATTTCTAATAGTTACAATTCAGCACTTTCAGAAGCAATACTAATACTTAAATTTCAATTACCTATTATATTGTCATTGAGGTTATTTTATATCGTATATTCTCATCAATACTAGTGGAGTCTAACATCTTAAGAGAAATCAAAATATAAATAAACATAAATATTAGTCAAATAAATTCAACGTATATACATAAATAAAAGGGTAAAGGACATAGGCTGACCATTTTAAAAAAAAATGACCCATATTATGAAAATATGGACAATTGAAGCTAGTTGGCCCAATTTATTTTCTTTTTTTAGTCATTTGACCCAAAGCCATTCTCCTTACACAATTAAGGGGATTAAATGTTCTTTACAGTTGGCTATTCTTAAATCACTTTTCTTTTCTAAATATACTTTCCCAAATTTTTATCACTTTTCTTTTCTAAATATACTTTCCCAAATTTTTTTCTCCTCTGTTACGCATCGATCAATCTACCGTGTTTTGCGATTAGTATCAAAAATTGATTTGTTGTTTCTTGAATTAGAGCGTTGAAAACTCTAGACACGAAGCAAAAAATAGGAAGTAAAGGAAAGTTAAAAGTAATGGGTAAAGAGGTCAATTTTGACCTCAAATTTGTGGTTAATGATGATAATTTTACAGAATCATCACATACGGATTTGCACTTGAAGTAATGTCAGAGTTCTTTGAAATTGAAGAAGAAAAAAAGTGAAATAATGAGGTCTCAAGGTAAGAGACAAGTCATATCTTGGTACATATTCTTCTCAGAGGTTGACTCGATCACAGAGTCAGAGATGTTTTGATGCATGTAAAGATCAAAAAAAGAAATCTATCAATTGATACTCTCTTATACCAGATTGTGTAAACACCTAATTTCATCCCTCCCCGATATCATTTTACCCATTTTTACCTTATCCTACCGTGTACCCTCAACCGCGTGATAATTCCTCCACAAAATGACAAAAATAACAATCCCCTAACTAATTTTATCTTATCCTAACAACCTACCCAATCAAAATAAAACACATCGTACCTCTAACCCCACTTACCCACGTACCCCACCCCTCACATTTTTATTCTTTTTTCATAACAAAATGGGGCCCACAGGGAATCATCCATAGAAGAAAAAAACAAAACAAAGGGGAGATAGATATCCACAAAGGGGGACACGGATAAGAAAAGGAAAAAAAAATCATCAAGGGGAGGCCATTTTTTTCTTCTTGTTCTTCTTACTGACCTCACACACAAACACCCACTAGACACACACATGAATTGAGAGGGGAGATCGAGAGAAACACAGTGAGAAGAGAGAGAGCTGCGAGAGGGGGGAGAGAGATTGAGAGAGAGATCAGGAGAGAGAATAGTAAGGAGAAAAATAGAGTAACGCCATCGGAGGTCCCTGTTCCGTTGAACCGACTTCGGTGTCGTCCCTTTGACCTCCGTTTCTAACCAAAATTGACCCCTCACGATTGGTTCCGGCGAATTCCCACCGGAATAACATCGGGACCCTTCTAGATCATTGAAACCAACCACGCCCACAGCCGATCGAGCTCACCGGAGCTCCGGCGAAACAAAGTCTCCCCAACCAATCTCGATTTTGGTGAAGTTCGCCGTAAATCTGTTGAAACAGTAGCTGTGGGTGCGAAATTGGTACGGTTTTGATTTCGTTGTGCAATTTTTCCAATTTGGGTCTTAATACCGAGTTGGTTGTTCGTGGTTGAGGTTGTTCGTTGAGGATTTTTGGGACTGCTCTTATTTCACTTCGTAAGTCGTCAAAATATATTCGAAAGGTCCAAATTCTTCAACTCTTCTTTTATTTCAGTTTAAAGACGAAAACTGACGTTATGCTTGTGTTTGTTGGTTGTGATTGATTGATTTTGTTGACGTTCGATGGTGTTTATCCATGAATAATAATTATGTATGGTTGATGTTTGATTTTGGATATTGAAGATAAAAAAAATTGATTTGTTAATCCAAGAATTAATTAATTTGTGGTTGAGCAGGGAGTTGGGTTGGAATGAAAGAATTGATAAACATGGGTGAATATAGATCAATTTTGATTTATTGTTTTGTTTAATTTAGAATAAGCTTGAATGTTATCGAACCCGATAGTGCCATGTTCGTAGGTCGAGTTGGGTAGGCAAATTTAGAGCTGTTGGATTATTTGAGTGTTTGGAATGTCTTTGGAATGGTTCGTCTTTATTGTATTTAAAAAATGTATAATTTGGCTCGGAAATGCCTTGAGGGATTTGTATTAATTTATCCGGGGAATGCCCCGAAGTATCTTGTACTTGGAGGACGTTCGCGATCAAGGCCCGGAACGTCGGGTGGAGTTTAGTTTAGGATTAGTTTAGAATAGAATAGGTTTTATATTTCAGCATCTCTTTTATTTTGGATTGTATAATTTGGACTGAACATTATTTTGGTTTGTTTTGAATTTTGTGTGATTTGTTTGTTTGCTTGTTTTGTGTGTTTATGTGGTTTGTACATTTGTAATGTCAAATTAGCCGATACGCTCCACCAAGCGACCGTGGTCGAACCACGGGATCGAGGGGTGCCTAACACCTTCCCCTCGGTCAACAGAATTCCTCAGCCGGAATCTCTGTTCGCGGATCAGTTTTTTAGAGTCAAACCGTTTCGAAAAGGATTTTCCAAAGGTGAATTGGCACATCGGATTATGCCAAGTGACGACTCTGAATAAGAAAAATAATGTAAATAATCCCTTTTTTTCTTCTTTTTTTCTGTTCTTTCGAAACAAATTTTTCATTTTTCTGTCACTTAACAATAAAACCCTTTCGAACCTAAAATTCTTTCTTTTGGAGTCGAAAAAGGGGTGTGACAGCTCTGGCGACTCTGCTGGGGAATCTAACTTTTTAAAATTTGAGCTATTTTGGAGTCGTATCGACTTTGTTTGGCATTACGAGTGTATAAGCATTGTTTGTGATTTTGTTTGTGTTATTGTTCACTTTTGTGCGTCTTTTGTGCTCTTTGTTTATAGTATTTATCCTATGTGTTACTGCTTTTATATCTATCATCATGTGTTTACCCCCAGGCCTTCTTTCTGCAATAAGTCCGTAGTACACGTGTTGTACACGACCTCTAGTTGAGTCACCCTTATTTTAGGGGGGGAGCCGTGTGTTATGGAGTAGGTGGAAAGTAAAGCAGCCACTATCGACCATACGCTCCCCCGAACAGCCTTGTTGGTGAACCACAATGTAGGTCAGCCTTTAGGTTATGCTTATGTGCATCATACTGAGACCTAGCGGGACCCACATGGCCTTTTGTAGGAGACTCACCTCTAAAGCATCCCTACGTGCTAACTGTTGCATCTTTAAGGGTAACATGGTCATTTGACGGACTGATTTGACAAAAAAAATATTTGTTAGGAGTAAGGTGCGTAGGCCAAAACAAAAAAGAAAAAAATATAGAGAAAGTGAGTTGAAAAGAATGAATCAAAAGGAGTGTCGTAGTTTATTTTAGAGTTCTTTATGACTTTTGTTCTTCACGATCCAAAAACTCAAGAAGATTTTTTTACGTTTTGCATTTATCTTCTCAAAATACCATAAGTTCAACAAAAAAATGAAAAAAAATGAAAAAAAGGGTTTTGTTTGCCTTTTCTACTTATTTGTTAAAAGCAAAAATACCAAAAAGATTTTTCTTCATAATTGGTGGTGTCAGTCTTAGTTGAAGTGTCTAGTTGAAAATCCAAAAAGTTTTTATTCGTTTATTTTTTGTTGTGTCTCTTAAGTTAGGGTCAATTTATTAGTTAATCGTTAATTGTCCAATCTGGATGAACTACGCATACCTGATTCCCTTCCCTCGATTGGGATACGTAGGCAACCCTCGGTGGGTCCGGTAATCTTTATGTTGGCCTTTCTCTTATTATTACCCTAGGTCTCTCGCCCCGTAATCTAGAGTTGTTAGCCAAGTAGACTGAGTTTGCTCAGTACTTCTGTTCGGCAAATTGGAGTCATGAAGTGGTCTGTCCCATCGATATATGTTTGCGTCAAAAATCTCAAGGGTTGGCAATCTTCTACTCCTGTCGAATTTTTGAGATAGCGTCTTATGTGTTATTACAAGATGGATTTGTCCACCAAGTCTAGAGGCCTGATGGTTGTCAAGGTGCCCAAAAAGTTAATCAAGTGGTGGGAAATGTTTAACTATGTTGATCAGCAGAAACTGATTAAAATATTAGGTGATCTTACGGAACTTCTGCATATTACCCCTCGTCCAGATTTAATAGAGGCTTTGTTGACCTTTTGGGATCCAAGTAGTTTGGTGTTCAAGTTTGGAGAATGTGAAATGACTCCTACTTTGGCAGAAATATCCGGTTTGTTGCATTTGCCCTATATCGAGAAGGATATGATCCGAGCACAAAATCAGTCTTGTGGTTTAAAAAGTAAGGGTATGCGTTTGGTTTGTTTAAGTGATTCGTAGGTTTTCTTAGATTTTTTGTTCACTAGATTCGGGCCCTCGGAAGGTTTTGATTGCTTTTAGGATGAATTTCATATGACTAAGAATAAGTGAGAGAGAAAGTGTCTTGAAGTCTTCACCCTCGCTTTGTTAGGTACTTTAGTGTTTCCACTAGAAGAAAGACGTCTTAATACACGTTTGCAATCTGTGGTGATGGCTCTATTTCATAAGGATCAAAATGACAAGGGCATTAATCAAAAGGGTAGGTTCACTTTCATACCCATGATCTTAACAAAAATATATAAGGCTTTAACCGAAGTGAAGGGGGGTGAGATTTTTTGAGGGCAGTAACCTGATATTGCAGTTATGGATGATCGAGAATTTACATGCGCCTTCTTTAGTTAGACCAGATGTGGTAGATCGTTGTATTCCCAATCGAGTGAAAGCCATGGACCTCAGGTTGCATTTGGATAAATTCTCGCTACCTGTGGAAGTCGACGCTTGGATTGAATTTCTTGAGTCAAGAACCGGGGATAACATTTTGTGGACTTGTCTGTGGCTTTGACCAAAGATAATCTTGTTTGGTTGTCAAATGCAGCTCCTTCTAGTTATGTTAGGGCTTAATTGCACTAGACCATACAGTCCTTCTAGGGTAATGCGCCAGTTGGGTAGGCCGCAGGATGTGCCACCAGTAGTGGATCTTCTAAAGGATGTTGAGTACTTCAAGGACCAAGCCTTAGGTGAACGAAAATACGAGCAGTTCTGGAAGCATGCAACAAAGCTACGTGTGGACACTCTTAAAGAAAGTTTGGATAATCCGGGGTACACTCAAGGATATGTGGTCTGGCTTCAATCTGTCCCTCGGGGTATCAGTCAACCCTTACCAGTGCAGCTTAGAGGGAGAATACAGGAAGAATGCATAGTTGACGACCATCAGGATGAAAGTGTGGGGTCCAAAGTGGAGACACTGAGAGTTCAGTTGGCAGATTTGTTCAAGACGGTAGAGAGGTGTCAGAATAATCTTTCCAAGTGCACTCCTCATGAGACAGAAATACGGGCCTGAAGCTTCTTCCCTAATATCAGGGTGTCTTTACAGGATATGCTACAAAGTTTGAATGGGAGAAAGAGAACTTCACAGCCAGGTCCATCTCAGTCAGGGTCATCACGCAGAGCACCAGTCTGAAAGAGCATTTCTTATCTTTATTCGGCTTGAGTCTTTTATGTTTCTTTCATTGTAGGGTGGCGTCAGTTTTAAGTCGGAGTCAAGTTGTTTTGGTATTAGGGTCTTTATCAGTAATTTCACGCATGTCGTCTTAGGGGACTAGAATATTATTTTGTATTTGTTGTTTAGTTTTTAAAGCGGTCCTAAATTCGTTGCATGTTTTGTTTCTTTCGTTCATTAAATGTTATGAGGTTACGTCTTTCTTTTGTTTGTTTGTTTTCGTTTTCGCGAAGAAAATAAAATAAAATAAATTCAATTATGTAATGTTTATGCATATGCTGCCCGAACTACGCAAGATCTGATTCATATACAACATGATACGTAGGCAACCTGCTTTTGGGTTCGATCTAATCATTTTGTTTCTTTGTTTTTTATTTTTATTTTTTTCAAAAAAAGAAAAACTCATAAAGAATGATAAAATGAAGGTAGATAGCAAGAGAAGAAAAGAAAGAAAGGAAAAGAACAAAGATTGATACGAAACAAAAAAGAAAAAAGAGAGAGGGAAAGAAAAAAAATATAATAATAATAATAATAATGATAAGTGTAGATAAAAATAAGTGTAGATAAAAATCGGAATGATGTTAAAATGACCTCGCTACCCTCAAAAGCTTGTAGAAATGAACATGAATTTAGGACAATTTTACCAATGTGATTCCCACGTTTGTTGTGTACCCTAATCCTAACGGATGTCATCTTTGATGAGCATGTTCTTTCAGATAACAGTGGTAGGTTTGCAGCACTCTGGCTAGTCACCCATACTTCACTAGATCCAAAGCAAAGCTCGCCATGGCTAGCAGGGAGATTGAAAATTCGCTCATTGACCCGGATCAGGATCACAGGGAAGAAAGTTCAGAACACAATGATGAGGTAGTAAGTCTCAGGCAACAACTGATAGATTTGCACAGAGCATGGGCCAACGGAATGCCTCTTCCCCCGCTCCCTGAAGGTCTTGGGAATATCTCTAATTGCCCACCGCTCTCTCAGGCGCAATTCTCTGCTCCTACTGAGTCGCCTGAGCACACGCCAGGATTCACTCTGCGACATTATTATCCTGGCAGTCCTGGTGTACCCTTGGCAGCTCCCCAATCAAGACCCGTTGCTCAGCCGGCGCCACCAATCACATCGGTATTCATGGCTCTGCCACCACCCGAAGCTCCCATATATGTTGTGCGTCCCACAATGGGGCTTCCTAGGTCTGCTAGTGAGCCAGTATTGAAGGTTCCAGATAGTTAGTATTATGCCCCGGAGCCTACTTTGAGAATGAATGAACCGTATGGGTACACTCAGCCACCTGCATTTCCATTTGATACGGAGAAACCTGTCGCAACATAGGAATAGGAAATCATAGCACGGAAGTTGAAAAGTTTAGAATAGGCTATGAGGAATTTGTAGGGAATCGAAGATTATAGGAGTGTTTCCTATAAAAATCTTTGCATGTTCCCTGACATCAACCTTTCCCTCGGTTTTAAAATGCCCAAGTTCAAGAAGTATGTAGGGCACGGTGATCTCGTGGCACACTTGAAACGCTATTGCAACCAGTTGAGGGCTGCAGGAGGAAGGGAAGAGCTGCTCATGGCCTTCTTCGGCGAGAGTCTTTCTGATCTGGCTTCAGAATGGTTTATCGATCAAGATATCGACAAGTGGAACAGCTGGGATGACTTAGCTTCTGAGTTTGTTTAACATTTTCAGTATAACATCAACCTGATCCCGGACGAAAAATCCTTGGTCAACATGAAGAAGAAAAGCACTGAAGGTTTTAAGGAATACACGATAAGGTGGCGTGAACAGGCCGCCAGGGTAAAGCCTCCAATGAAAGAAAGTAAGTTGGTAGCGGTTTTCATTCAGGCACAGGATGAGACCTATTTTCAACATTTACTTCCGGCAATGGGAAAGTCTTTTATTGAAGTCCTCAAAATGGGGGAGATGATAGAGGACTGAATTAAGACCGGCCGAATAGTGAGTTTTGCCGCATTAGAAGCCACCACATAAGCGATTCAAGGTGGATCTGGCGCATTCAGAGGTAAAAAGAAGAAAAAGGACGTGGCGACTGTCGTAGCAGGAACCCATTCCTATCTCAAAAAACCACCTTGCCCCTATCCCCAATCCCAAGCCCAAGTCTATACCCAAGCTCCATATATTCCTCCCCACCATTACTACCCTCCACAAAACCCTTTATATTCTATTCCACCACCCCCGTACCCAGTATATAGCACGCAACCATATACCCAAACCCCTTCTTACCCGCAGTGGCGCGCGCAAGCTTTACAAAATCGCCCATCCGCTTCACCGAATTACCAAAACCCCTCCAGACTCAGTTTTCAACCTAGGCCTGAGTATAAGAAAGAGAAGGTGGTCAAAAAATCAATTCACACCTCTTGGGGAGTCATATGCTAGCTTGTTTGATAGGTTGAGAAAGATGAAGGTCTTAAGCCCAATTCAAGGAAGGCTTTCAAATCCACCGCCGAGGAATCTCGATTATTCTTTAAGGTGTGCGTACTGTTATGACATGCCAGGCAATGATATCGAGAAATGATGGCATTTAAAGAGAGCTATCCAAGATTTAACTGACACAAATAAGATGCTGGTCCAGGCCCCGGAGGGTCCAAACATTAACCAGAATCCACTGCCAACCCATGCTGAAATCAATATGTTAGAATTGATATATGATGGGAAAGAGTCTTCAAGGTGTTATAAGCCTGTCAAGGTACAGACCATTGAGGAGAGATCGGTGAATGTAGCAGAGTCTTTGAAAGCAATGTCATTGAGCCAGGAAGGAATAAGAGAAGATAAAGACCAAGAAAGCACAAAGAAATCCCTAATCATAGTACAAAGTGCCAGAAGGTATGTTGATTTAAGTCAGGATAAACCTAAGTTGACAGTGGTAGGAGCTTTGAGTCAGCCCATCTTGATGGTGAAAGGAGCACTGACAACGCCTATTGTCCTTAAATCGGTGACCCAACCTCCAATAGTTGATACGAAAAGAGTTCCCTGGAATTATGGGTGGACTATGATGACCTATCACGGGAAAGAAGTAGTGGAAGATTTAGATGAGGTAGGAGGTTTGACTAGGTCAGGAAGATGCTTCGTGCCTGAAATTTTAAGAAAGTCCAAGCCAATTGTGAATGCACCGTCATCTATCAAAAAGCCTATCACCGAAGAAGAAGCCGAAGAATTTTTGAAAAAGATGAAATTGCCAGAGTATTCAATAATAGACCAGTTGAAGAAAATCCCTGCTCAAATTTCCCTCTTATCTTTGTTGTTGCACTCCAAGGAGCATCGTGATATTTTACTGAAGTTATTAAATGAAGCATATGTTCCTAGGGAGATTACAATAAATCAGCTTGAGAAAATGGTCAGAAAAATCTTTGAGGTCAATCAGATTAGTTTTTCTGATGATGAATTGCCTGTTGAAGGTACAGGGCATAACCGAGGCCTTTACATTACAGTTAAGTGTGAAGATTTCTTCGTCACTCATGTTATGATTGATGGAGGTTCAGTTGCAAATATTTGCCCTATTTCTACTTTGCAAAAATTGAATATTGGTGCTGACAGGATCAGGCTCAACAATGTATGTGTCAGGGCTTTCGATGGTGCAAAATCAAACTCCATTGGTGAAATAGAACTAATGTTGACCATAGGGCCTGTTGAGTTCGCCATAGAGTTTCAAGTATTGAATATAGACTCCTCTTACAATCTGCGTTTGGGAAGGCTGTGGATCCACAAGGCTAAGGCGGTTGCATCTACACTGCACCAAATGATTAAGTTTGAGCATGATAGGCAAGAAGTGGTTATTCATGGTGAAGGAGATTTGTCTGCCTGCGAAGAT
This sequence comes from Capsicum baccatum var. pendulum, assembly GCA_030864225.1. NCBI lineage: Eukaryota > Viridiplantae > Streptophyta > Magnoliopsida > Solanales > Solanaceae > Capsicum > Capsicum baccatum. Next base: position 82,463,705 of record CM061552.1, read on the forward strand.
TCTCCTTTGTATCTTATTGAAGCAAATAATGTAGAGGAGACATTCGTCTATCAAATTTTTGATACAATGCTAGTGAATCGTATCCTTGAATGGCAGGTTGTACCGGGACCGCAACTGTCCTCCGTTTCTATCATGATGGTGAGTGAACTTTGGAAATATAGATTTGAGCCAGGAAAGGGTTTGGGAGCATCTCTACACGGTATAGTTCATCCCATATGTCCGAGTGAGAATGTGGACATGTTTAGTCTGGGATTTGAGCCTACGGCTGAAGATCTGAAGAAAGCCAGGGGAAGGAAAAAGCAAACATGGTTCCTCCCTCGCCCAATGCCACTACTCAATGAATCATTTGTTAAGAGCGGTGTCACAAAGCATGTGGAATTTGAAGTTGAATTGGTCGATAACTGCCAGAAATTTTTTATTGAAGTTGATATGGTCGAAGCAGGAGAAGGCACCGGTATGGCAGACGTGCAATTCATAGGTCCATCCGTTCGACTCAACAATTGGGAAGTCACTCTTCTCCCCGTCAGGAGGGAGTTTTGGTAGTTTACTTTATTTTTCTTTCTGTTTATCCTGGTTATTTCAGGGTTGTAATTCGGATTTTAGTTTGTTTATGTTATGTTGCCATCTATGCTTAAACCCTTCTATCTTTTTATTTAATGAAATGCAATGTCCCTTTTGTTTCGTGTCTAATATATTTTATTTTTCTTTTTTTAATATATACAGTTCTCTTTATGCTGATTCTAATGACATGACATGCGTGCGAAATTTTCAGCCTGATCTTAAAATCTAAACTGATCAAGATGTAATGAAGCAGGATGGGGAATATGATGAAGAAGAAGCACTAGAAGAAATAAGCAAAAAGTTGGAACAGTTTAAAGACAAACCGAATCCTAATTTGAATGAGACTGAGCCAATAAATCTAGGGGATCAAGAAGATGTTAGGGAAACTAAAATCAGTATACATGCTTTGCCACATCTAAAATATGGAATGATTCAAGCATTAATTGATTATAAGGATGTTTTTGCATGTTCTTATGATGATATGCCTGGTTTAAGCACTGAATTAGTGGCTCACAAATTTCCAACTGATCCCGCGTTCACTCCTGTCGAATAGAAGTTGAGAAAGTTTAAAACTGATGTAAGTATTAAAATCAAAGAGTAAATCATGAAACAACTTGAAGCCAAAGTAATTCGAGTGGCTCGTTATCCCATGTGGTTATCCAATGTTGTTCCCGTACCAAAAAAAGATGGCAAAATTCGAGTGTGTGTTGATTACCGTGATTTAAACAGAGCAAGTTCGACAGATGATTTTCCACTGCCCAACATCCATATTTTGTTAGACAACTGTGCTAAACACGATGTTGCCTCTTTTGTGGATTGTTATGCCGGATATCACCAGATCATTATGGATGATGAAGACGTCTTTTATCACACCATGAGGGACTTATTGTTATCGAGTGATGCCGTTCGGTTTGAAGACTACTAGAGCAAAATACATGAGAGCCATGGCCACTATGTTTCATGATATGATGCATAAGGAGATTGAGGTCTACGCGGATGATGTAATTATTAAGTCAAAAAGTTGGGCCGACCATGTTAAAGATTTAAGAAAGTTCTTTGAAAGGCTTCACAGGTATAATCTCAAGCTCAACCCGACAAAATATGTATTTGGAGTTTTATCTGGAAAGTTGTTGGGGTTTGTAGTCAGCCATCGGGGGATTGAATTAGTTCCCTAAAAAATCAAAGCCATTCAGGATTTGCCCCCGCCCAAGAATAGGACGGAGGTGATGAGTTTGCTTGGTAGACTGAACTACATTAGCAGGTTTATTGCTTAACTCACAACCACTTGTGAGCCCATATTCAAGTTGCTGAAAAAGAGTGCTGCGATAAAATGGACTGAAGAATGTCAGGTAGTGTTCGATCAAATCAAAAGATATTTGTCAAATCCTCCCGTGCTGGTACCCTCGGAGCCTGGTAGGCCTTTGATCTTATATTTATCAGTCATGGACAATTCTTTCGGTTGTGTCCTGGGTTAACATGATGTCACAGGCAAAAAGGAGCAGGCTATTTATTATCTTAGCAAGAAGTTCACCGCATATGAGGCCAGGTATACTCTTCTTGAAAGGACGTGTTGTGCCCTAAATTGGGTAGCACAGAAGTTGAAGCATTATCTCTCATCCTATACTACTTATCTCATCTCCCGCATAGATCCTTTGAAGTATATCTTTTATAAGCCTATACCGACAGGTCGATTGGCAAAGTGGCAAATATTGCTTACCGAGTTCGACATTGTATATGTGACTCGAACCTCCATAAAAGCCCAAGCCTTGGCAGATCATCTTGCTGAGAATCCCATCGATGAAGAGTATGAGCCATTAAAGACATATTTTCTTGATGAAAAAATGTCGTATGTCGATGAAGTCGTTATAGATGCTGATCCAGGCTGGAAGTTATTCTTCGATAGAGCTGTCAATATGAAAAAAGTTGGAATAGGTGCGGTTCTTATCTCTGAATCGGGACAACATTTCCTGATAACAGCACAACTTCGATTCTACTGTACTAACATTATGGTAGAGGATGAAGCCTGCATTCTTAGTTTGAGGTTAGCTGTTGATATGGGAGTCCAAGAATTATTGGTGTTGGGGGACTCAAATTTGCTCGTCCATCAAATTCAAGGTGATTGAGAGATGTGAGATTTGAAACTCATCTCGTATCGACAATGCTTGCAGGAGCTATGTCAACGGTTTGTGTTAGTAAAATTTAGGCATATTCCAAGGATTCATAATGAAATTGCTGATGCTTTAGCCACTTTGTCTTCAATGCTCCAACATCCTGATAAAGCCTACATCGATCCAGTGCATATACAGAGTCGTGATAAGCATGCTTACTGTAATGCGGTTGAAGAAGAGCTTGATGGAGAACCCTGGTTCTTGGATATCAAGCGATACATGTTGTCAAGAGAATACCCAACATATGCCACCAACGATCAAAAGAGGACTATTAAGCATTTGGCTAGTGGATTTTTCTTAAGTGGGGGAATCTTATATAAGAGAACCCCAGATCTGGGACTTTTGAGGTGTGTAGATACAAGAGAAGCCTCGACAATCATGGTTGAAATACACTCTAGAGTATGCGGGTCACATATGAACGGTCATGTCTTGTCAAAGAAGATTCTTCGAGCAGGTTATTACTGGCTTACTATGGAGAGGGATTCTATTCAATTTGTTCGAAGTTGTCATCAATGTCAGGTACACGGTGATCTGATACGTTCTCCTTCTGTTGAGTTGCATGCAATGGCTGCTCCATGGCTGTTCGTGGCTTGGGGAATGGATGTGATTGGACCGATTGAGCCGAAGGCATCAAATGGACATAAATTTATTTTGGTAGCCATTGACTACTTCACAAAGTAGGTAGAAGCAGTAACTTTCAAGTCAGTGACAAAGAAGGCTGCGGTAGATTTTGTTCATGCCAATATCATTTGTAGATTTGGAATTCCTAAGATGATCATTACAGACAATGCTGCCAATCTCATTAGTCATTTGATGCAAGAAGTGTGTCAACAGTTTAAGATCGCACATCGAAATTCTACTCCATATCGCCCAAAGTCCAATGGTGCTGTAGAAGCCGCCAATAAGAATATAAAAAAGATACTGTGAAAAATAGTAAAAGGGTCTAGACAGTGGCATAAAAATTTGTCGTTTGCATTGCTAGGTTATCGCACCACTGTTCGCACTTCAACATGGGCAACTCCATATTTATTGGTGTATGAGACAGAAGCAATCATCCCTGCAGAAGTTGAAATTCCCTCTATTCAAGTCATTGTAGAAGTAGAGGTTTATGATGATGAATGGGTCAATACCCGACTGAAATATTTAAGTTTGATTGAGGAAAAAAGGCTAACGTGTGTGTGTCATGGCTAGTTGTATCAGAGGAGGATGGCTCGAGCGTATAACAATAAGGTTCGTCCCAGGAATTTTACAGTTGGTTAGTTGGTATTGAAATGTATCCTTCCTTACCAGGTTGAAGCGAAAGGCAAGTTCTCCCCTAACTGGCAAGGTCCCTTCGTTGTGAAGAAAGCGTTGCCCAATGGAGCCTTATATTTGACAGATATTGAAGGAAAAATGGCAGAAATGGCTATCAATGTTGATGCGGTCAAAAGATATTATGTATGATATTTTATCCTTTGTTGATTTTATTGCATATTTAGTACTTGCATTTTTTAAGATTGATATGATGAAGGCATTTTATTCTTCTATCCAAACATTGTGTCATCCTTTGTTTATCCGTTTGAGCTTCATTTTAATTTTCTTTCATATCCCTCTTTTGGAATCAAAATAGAGTCAAAGATAAAAGTCAAGAAAACAAGAATAAAAGAGTGAGTTCGAAAATAAAAGAAAAAAAATCCAATCAAAACAAAGAACAAGCTGATGGAACTACGTACGACCTGATTCTTCTCTCTCGGGAGTGACATACGTAGGCTACCCTATTTCAGGCTCGGTCCAACCAAATAAAGATTTTAGAGTCACCCAGTCAACAAAAACTGGGGCATGAGTTAATGTGTTGTTTGAGTCGATTCCAAAAGTTGTAAGTCCTACCCCCACTTCAAGTGTCGTTTGAACCCCTTGCCATCCTTTTCTAACCTTATCCAAAAGCCAAGTTACAACCAAAGAAAGTCCTTCAGATCAATTTTTAATAATGTTAAGGCTAAGCATGCAATGGGTATGATGATACATTGTGAGGTACCACTTGTCTCCCTCAACATAAGAAATCAGGAAAGAAATACAAAAATGAGAGAGTCTTATTGGTGAAAACCCCCGTGGGCATCATAAGGCGATGGTGAGTTGAGAGAAATGAAAATGAGAGAGTCTTATTGGTGAAAAGCCTCGCAGCACCATAAGGCGATGGAGAGTGGAGAGAAATAAAAATGAGAGAGTCTTATTGGCAAAAACCTTCACGGGCACCGTAAGACGATGGTAAGTTTAAGAGAAAAGTGAAAAGAAAGAGATTTGTTGGCGAAAGTCTTTTAAGATGTCGTCAATTGAATGTGATGTATGAGTCCGCTAGATTGGAAGAAGCGTCTCAGTGGCAAAGGCACGAACTCAACAACAAATGGGGAGTTTGGATTGAAAGATCAGACAGCTTAATCCAAAATGCATGTCATACTCATTGGAGTTGTTTGTCGTATTCAGATAAGTTTTCTTTTGAATATGGGACATTGCCCTTTTCTTTCATTTACATATTCATGCTTTTTGTCTTTTTATGTCATTTATCAAAATAAAAGTCGCCATCATTTCTGTACATTTTAAGTCAAGTCTGTGTCAAAACAAGCGAGAAAGGATTTCAAAATTTACTACTAGTCTTTCCAATTAAATGAGAAAAAGCCAAGGACCAGCACATGAAAGAAATATGATTGTAATTCAACACGAAGCAAAGGAATTCTATCAACCGACAGACTATTGGATTCGTGGAAGCATTCAGATTTGGGAAAAGAGTGCACCTCAGGGGCATGGTAAAATGGAAACCCATTTTTCGAGTCAGAACTCATTTCTCTCAGTCTGGATCCGGGGCAATGATGCGGCAAGACAGGGCAAGTGTCAGCGATTGAAACAAATATGAAAGGAACGAGTGCTGGGGCAGATACTTGAGAAGCCAAGAGCTGCAAGCCACCACTAAGTTTTTAACTGACAAATTTTCTTTGTTGAAATAGGGGTAAATTCGCTTCACTTAATTCAGCTGCCATTCGAAATGTACATCAATGGAAATTTACTTTCAGTTCAGGACTCTCCTAAAAAATGGAATTTTACTTTATGTTCAGGACCCTCCTGTAAAATGAGATTTTACTGTTTGTTCAGGACCCTCTTGAAAAATGGGATTTTACTTTCTGTTCAGGACCCTCCTGAAAAATGGGAATTTACTTTCAGTTCAGGACCCTCTTGAAAAATGGAATTTTACTTTATGTTCAGGACCCTCCTGAAAAATGGGATTTTTACTTTCTGCTCAGGACCCTCTTGAAAAATGGGACTTTAGCTTTTGTTCAGGACCCTCCTGAAAAATGAGATTTTACTTTATGTTTAGGACCCTCCTGAAAAATGGGATTTTACTTTATGTTCAGGACCCTCCTGAAAAATGGATTTTTACTTTCTGCTCAGGACCCTCCTGAAAAATGGGACTTTAACTTCTGTTCAGGACCCTCCTAAAAAATGGAATTTTACTTTATGTTCAGGACCCTCCTGAAAAATGGAAATTTACTTTCAATTCAGGACCCTCCTGAAAAATGGGAATTTACTTTATGTTCAGGACCCTCCTGGAAAATGAGAATTTACTTTCAATTCAGGACCCTCCTGAAAAATGGAAATTTACTTTCAATTCAGGACCCTCCTGAAAAATGTGACTTTACTTTCTGTTCAGGACCCTCCTGGAAAATGGGACAACGCTATCAAAAATGAAATACTACTTTACTATAATTTTGTTTGGGATAATTTTGTTCTAGTTTTAATTTTGGGTTTCAGGAGTCCGCCTGAAAAACAGGGTGATGAAATAGCAAGTCAGGAGCCCGTCTGGAGAACAGAGTGAAGAAATGAAAAGTCAAGCAACAAAGTGATGGAATAGCAAGTCAGGAGCCCGCCTAGAGAATAGGGTGAAGAAACAAAAAGTCAAGCAACAAAGCGAAGCAATTGAAAGCCAAGCAACAAGTTGGAAGAAATGGCAAGTCAGGAGCCCGCCTAAAGAATAGGGTGATAAAAGTCGAGTCTAGAGCCAACAGAAGCTGTATAGATAGGATTTTGTAATTTCGTTTATGTTTTAACTTATAATTTTTATTTTTTGATGTAATGACAAAGCCGCGGAACGAAACCTCGATGGAACCTCACTCAACTCTCCAACTCGGTATAGTCCACTTCTCTTCCAATCCTTTGAAATACCCGTGGCTTAATTCTCTCATAACTTGGGTAGGAAGGATGTCTTAAGTCAAGACCCCGTTGTCCTTCTTCCTTCTGTTTCTTTCTTTGAATAATGGTCGGGTCAAAATTTGGTCTCGCTGTCTACTTATTTGTCTGAAAATACTTCGTGTTTACATTCAAAGGGGGCATGATGTAGACACCTAATTTCGTCCCTCCCCGATATCGTTTTTGCCCATTTTTACCTTATCATATCGTGTATCCTCATCCGTGTGATAATCCCTCCACAAAATGACAAAAATAATAATCCCCTAACTAATTTTATCTTATCCTAATAACCTACCCAATCAAAATAAAACACATCATACCTCTAACCCCACTTACCCACGTACCCCACCACTCATATTTTTATTCTTTTTTCATAACAAAATGGGGCCCACAGGGAATCATTCATAGAAGAAAAAAACAAAACAAAGGGGAGATAGATATCCACAAAGGGGACACGGACAAGAAAAGGAAAAAAAATCATCAAGGGGAGGCCATTTTTTTTCTTCTTGTTCTTCTTACTGACCTCACACACAAACACCCACTAGACACACACATGAATTGGGAGGGGAGATCTAGAGAAACAAAATGAGAAGAGAGAGAGAGCTGCGAAGGAGGGGAGACAGATCGAGAGAGAGATCAGGAGAGAGAATAGTAAGGAGAAAAATAGAGTAATGCCACCGGAGGTCCCTATTCCATTGAACCGACTCCGGTGTCGTCCCTTTGACCCCCGTTTCTAACCAAAATTGACCCCTCACGATTGGTTCCGGTAAATTTCCACCAGAATAACGTTGGGACCCTTGTAGATCGTTGAAACCAACCACGCCCACAACCGATCGAGCTCATCGGAGCTCCGGCAAAACAAAGTCGCCCCAACCAGTCTCGATTCCGACGAAGTTCGTCGTAAATCTGTTGAAACAGTAGTTGTGGGTGCGAAATTGGTACGGGTTTGATTTCGTTGTGCAGTTTTTCTAATTTGGGTCTTAATACCGAGTTGGTTGATCGTGGTTGAGGTTGTTCATTGAGGATTTTTGGGACTGCTCTTATTTCACTTCGTAAGTCGTCAAAATATATTCGAAAGGTCCAAATTCTTCAACTCTTCTTTTATTTCAGTTTAAAGACAAAAACTGAGGTTATGCTTGTGTTTGTTGGTTGTGATTGATTGATTTTGTTAACGTTCGATGATGTTTATCCATGAATAATTATTATGTATGGTTGATGTTTGATTTTGGATATTGAAGACAAAAAAAAATTGATTTGTAAATCCAAGAATTAATTAATCTGTGGTTGAGCAGGGAGTTGGGTTGGAATGGAAGAATTGATAAACATGGGTGAATATAGATCAATTTTGATTTATCGCTTTGTTTAATTTGGAATAAGCTTGAATGTTATTGAACCCGATAGTGCCATGTTCGTAGGTCGAGTTGGGTAGGCAAATTTAGATCTGTTGGATTATTTGAGTGTTTGGAATGTCTTTGGAATGGTTCATCATTCTCGTATTTAAAAAATGTATAATTTGGTCAGGGAATGCCTTGAGGGATTTGTATTAATTTATTCGGGGAATGCCCCGAAGTATCTTGTACTTGGAGGACGTTCGCGATCAAGGCCCGGAACGTCGGGTGGAGTTTAGTTTAGGATTAGTTTAGAATAGAATAGGTTTTATATTTCAGCATCTCTTTTATTTTGGATTGTATAATTTGGACTGAACATTATTTTGGTTTGTTTTGAATTTTGTGTGATTTGTTTGTTTGCTTGTTTTGTGTGTTTATGTGGTTTGTACATTTGTAATGTCAAATTAGCCGATACGCTCCACCAAGCGATCGTGGTCGAACCACGGGATCGAGGGGTGCCTAACACCTTCCCCTCGGTCAACAGAATTCCTTAGCCAGAATCTCTGTTCGCGGATCAGTTTTTTAGAGTCAAACCGTTTCGAAAAGGATTTTCCAAAGGTGACTTGGCACACCGGATTATGCCAAGTGGCGACTCTGAATAAGAAAAATAATGTAAATAATCCTTGTTTTTTTCTTTTTTTCTTTTCTTTCGAAACAAATTTTTCATTTTTCTGTCACTTAACAATAAAACTCTTTCGAACTTAAAATTCTTTCTTTTGGAGTCAAAAAAGGGGTGTGACAGATTGATACACTTTTTTTTAAAAGAGAGAAGGGGAACCTATGCATGCACATATAGTCTATACCCAAATGATACTCTTTTATATCAGATTAATACATTTTTATACCACATTGATACACTTTTTTTTTTAAAGAGAGACGGGAAACCTATGGATGCATATGCAGTCTTTATACCCATTTGATACACTTTTAGGCCATATTGATACACTTTTTTAAAAAGGAAAAGGGGATTTTATGCATGCACATGCAGTCTTTATACTCAATTGATACTCTTTTATACCACATTGATACACTTAAATTCATATCAAATATCCACTGACCTCCGTATTTTATCATTATTGAAACTAGGGGTGTTCATGGTTTGGTAAAAAACCAAATCGTATCGCGAACCAAATCAAACCGATTAAGAAAATTGACATTTGGTTAGGTTTGATTTTAAATTTTTAAAATCGATATTTATGTGGTTCGATTTTGATTTTACTCTGAAATAACTGACAAAATAAACAAAGCGAACCGATAAAAATTATATATATATAAATTATTTATATAATATTCATTAATAAAATATAAATATTTTTTACATTTTAAATTTTAATCATGAATTTAACTTTAGCCGTAACACTTTTACTCATATCTCTCCATCTAGTTGATGGTACGTTATGAGATTCTATATTATTTTCGCACTTTGAATGACAAATGATACTAATTGTGAAAATTATCTTGTTGTTTATGGAATTTTATAGTGAGTTTCATTAGACTATAGATAATCACTAGTTTTGAACTTTCCTTTTAGTCCCTACTGAGCAAAAAATTTATGTGTTTACCTATGTTTATCATATCATTCTCTTATATGTAGTTTCTAAATATTTTTGTAGAAGCGTTCATATGGTGTTGTTTGTGGCTTTGCCTAAGTATAATACTAAGTTGACATCTTAGTTTCAAGGTTGAGGAACAATACTTGGTTGACATTTCATATGTTGGATTGGATTTTTTAAAGAAAAATTTTAATTTTTATCATTAACTAAAGTTATAAGTCGAAAAAATCGAATCGAACCGAACTAAATCGACTGTTATTTTTTTTTTGTTGGTTTGGTTTGATTTTAGAAATTTAAAAACTGACTAAGTTGGTTTGGTTATAATTTTGATCAATAGCCGACCCATGAACACTCCTAATTGAAACTAAAACTGAAGTTGAAGCCATTATTTTGTATTAATTTTGAGCAAATTTATAATGGAAAAAAATTATAGAAAGCTAATTGAATGCAAATTTTTGGCGTTTTTATACAAAATTTGTGAAATGAGAAAGGTAAATTGGAGTATTGGAAAAGGTAAAGGAATGGGGGGTTTAGGAGTTTGATGGAAGGGAAATTGTGAATGAAAAGGAAAGAAAGAAAGGAAAAGTTACTTTACCGACATTTTCGGTTATGTTTAAGTGTATGACAATGAAGGTTAGCTAGAAGAATTAGTTTGTGACTATTTATGGGGTATTTAATTTTGAGTGCTATTTTTGTGGTATTATTTTAATTTTATGTGTCATTTCTATCCTTTTCCCTAAATAAAAATTATATTTATAAAGTGTAATTTTTTATATATTATAAAAAATAACGAGTAGTGAAGGTTGTGAATTTTATTATAAATGACAAAAAATTATGTGAATATACATGAATGTAAAAGTGATGTATAAAAAAGATTTATAAGAGGGCCACTTTTGTTATTTCACACATTTTATTCCGGAATTACTATTCCACTCACATGTAAGGATAACTTATCCCTGTACTAATTATTAATTTTGGGATAAGTTATCCCAGACTTCGTAATCAAACAAAGGATTAAGGAACACTAAAAACTTATATCGGAATTGTATTCTATTATACCTCACACCAAACGATCTCTTAGTTTGTAACATAAATCGTGTACCTAATATTAAAAGCTATAAGTGATTGTTAATTCTATCACTCTTGTATATATTAATTAATTGGTATCTTTTCATTATATTCTTAGCTTTATCTTTGATTCTCATCCTCATTTATCTGTCAGTTTAAAAAAATCTTCATTCTATCGGGTCACCTTTAATTGTTAACTGTGGACAGTCCATCTTATTTTCAAAATAGCAAATCTCACATTGACTTATCTGTATTAACCTTAAAGTCTCTCTCTCATTCAAGATTTTCAGTAAATACATAAGCTTATATTTAGGGAACTTCAAAATTTGTATCATGATTAATTAGTCTCTCCAATTTGTAAAAGTTGATTAGCTGGATTGACTTACTCTTACCCACATAAATTTTATATGTTTAAACATGTAAAATATAAATCATTGATCTGCCTGTTACGTACTCCCTCCGTTTCGGAATAAGTAAATTGTTGGGGTATTTATTGGTGTTTCAAAATAAGTGAATCATTGATTTTTTTTTCAAATTTACCCTTATGATTTGACAACCAATTAACTTTTGAAAAGGTATTACAAGGTTAATTTTTTAATTTTTTTTTAGTTAAAAATGAAAAGTTATGTTAAATTTATATTTTTAATATTTTTTTCTTAATCTATATGTTAAAATTTAATAATTCGTTTATTATGAAACGGAGAAAGTAGCAAAAGCTAAGGTGTTTCTTTATAAATATGTGATCCCAAAGATAGTGTGTCGCGTATAACATTACGCCTGGTCTTCCCTTTCTAGGTGATCTTTAATCTTTATCACGTTTTTCTTTGGTATTTTTCTGGTTAAAGTACTTTTTTGACTGCAACATTCTTCTTTTTACCTTTTTGGCTCGGTTATTTCTTTTCTTTTTCTTTTTTACAAGTTTGTACCATTAGATAGCGTGTTATTACTAACGGCATTTAATTAAATACTTAGCAAAATAAGCACAAACAACGGAGTTAGTATAAGGGGTGCGGATTATACGCGGTAAGTTTATTAGATAATAAATACGTATAAGATTGTAGAGGGGTGTAGATTAGACGCGGTAAGTTTACTAGATAATAAATACTTATAAGATTATAAGTATTTATTTTTATATAATGTATTTTGTGAATATTATTGATTGGAATAATTTTCATTTTTATCTTCTTGACTTAAGATGTTTTATTAATTCATATTCTAGATTAGATATTATCGTAATTAAATTATCTAGTGTTCTAGGATCCTCGTTAGTATTATGTAACCTTTTGTATTCTAGATATAAACTATATAGTTGAGTTTCGATTTCTTTTAATGATTTATTCTTTTCGTAAGATGTATCCATTAATTTATGTAATTGTTAAATTCTTTGTAGTAATATTCATTAACTGTTTTTCTTCATTCTTGTATTTTTTATTTTCATATATTTTATTAATATATTCAATTTTAAAGATATTCATATTTTGGGGGATGATTAAATGATAGTTGATTAAATGCTTTGCTATAATATTCTTTAGTTTTTTCTCTTAGTTTTTGTAAATCTTCTATATTATTTTTAAGATATTCTAAATATTCTATATCTTTTGTTTTAAAGTATTCAATTAAATTTGTTTTTATAAGGTTTTCTGTTAATCTTATTTCTTCTATTTCTTTTCTCCAATATTTTAGATATTCGTTGTTTATCATTTTATTCTAAAGTAAATGTATAACATCTATTCTATTTGTACTATATTTAATATCTTGTTTGAGGTTATTTATGCTACTAACTATTTCTTTTTGTTCTCTTTTTAATGAATTTTTTAAACTACCTAAACTTTATCTTTGTTTTTTTTAGATTTTTTAAGGTTTCGTCTATCCATTTTAATTTTTCTATTAGATTTTCCATTATTTCTCTAATTTGTTTTCTATAATTAATTTCTTTATGTAGATCTTCTTGGTTTGCTCTAATTTTCTTAATATATCCTGACATTTTTAGTCTGTATAATATCCATCTGAATCTAAATAATATTGATGTTCATAATATATGCGTAAGTTTTCTATACTGTTTAATAATTTTTCCTCTTCATAATCTTGTAATTTTTCCCATATTATTTTCTTTATGTCTATAATTTCTATATCTCTAAGTATATATAAAACAAGTATTTTAATATCATCTGACATTTAAGCTTGATTAAATGCTTTTTCATAATATTTTTTAGTTGTTTGTTTTAGTCTAAGTAATTCTTGCATATTTTCATTAAGGAATTCTAGATATTTTATATCTTTAGTTTTTATGTATTTGTCTAAATTTGTTTTCATTTATTTTTCTACTAATTGTATGTTTCTCATATCTTTTTCCCAAAATTCTAAATATACGTAATTTATCATGGTGGACATATAGGTTTGGTATATATGTGTTTGTAAGTGTAATTAGGTATTTGTGGTATGTAATTTATTCTAGTCATATAATATTTAGCAAATGCTTTTTCTAATATGATTTTTCTTATATCTACTACTTCTATATGCTTAAGTGCATATAAACTAAGTATTTTAAATTTATCTACCATTTCGTCAGATAAATAATTATTCATTTTTCATAAAATTGTTATTTTCAAAATATTCCCTTCAATCATACACATAACAAAATATGATCATATTAGATTACTATATACTAAATTATTCTTAAATAACATGTTCGTTGGTCACTATTAGAATGACAATCCAGATACTTTTCCCTTAAACAGAGCCTCAACTCTGGCTACTCCCCACCACTGCTTCTTTCCTTATTAGTTTCACCTTTAGGATGACATAGTTCTTAGAGATTTTTCTCTGTTTCCACTTTGCTAATAAACTTCTTAACATGCTATTCTTCGAATAATTCTATTATAAAGTAACTAATATGGAACTTATTTTATCATATCATGATTGTTAGGAATTATGAATTTAGCTATTCATAATAGTAAATGAATATACCTGTTCTGGTAGGTTTATTAATTATAAGTTTTGTTCCTCCATAGATTTTTCCATTGAAATATACCTGTTTTTTTAATAAATAATCAAAATATTTGTTGTAGACAAGAGAGAATTTTTTTGCTTCAACGCATGAAAGCTTATCTTTCATCTGAGCAAATGCTCGTTTATTTATAAGCTAAAACTTTACATGCACATGTCTAAAAGACTAAAAAGCTTTGCAAAAAATGTCAAAAAGGCTAGGCTATAGGCTATCAAAAAAGTCTTCATCTTAAACTACTAAAAGATAAAAAATTGTTCATACTTAAGACTTTTTCTATACAATTTTTACAATTTACGTAAAGAAAATTGTGAAAGTTATCTACATGTCGCTTTCGCAATTTAATAGCTTGTTTCCATTATTTTGCTCCGTAGCTATCTCTTTTTTTATTGTATCTGCTATTTTTCTATCTTCTTTTCAGTGTAGCATCACATCTGAAATAAAGTTGCGCTTGCCACTACATCTGCTGCATATGTGGTCTTTGTAGTTTTAACCAACTTTTTCACAAAATTGACCCATAGCTTCTTCTGAAATAATTCCCTTACTGATAGATCTTGTTAACGGTTGTTCTTCTGGTCTGAGGAGTGTCAATCCCCATTTTGTAAGTTCTTCCATGTCATGGTCTCTAACTTCTTTGCAAGTTGAATAAATTAATGCTTGATTCCTTGAATTATATATCCAAACTGGTTTTTTATTTGAATAATTATTAAGTAATTCTGATAATATATTGCTTATTCCAATAACTCTTTTGTTGCGGTAAAATGCTTGTATCTGCGTTTTTGGTATCTCGGTCTGTTCACATATTTCTTTCGGAATAATATAATCTGGTCATACCCATTTTGACTACATTAATAGTTTGTTTAATTTCGTCGAATAATGTTTTAGCTGGTGCGGAATAAAATCGAACATAGAATAATTGTCCGTTGGTAATTCTCTTGTAAGTCATAGATTCTTTGTGAATTTCTGGGATTCCTGCTAACTCTCCTCCATCGGTTGTGTAAACCGTAGATAATAATCCATAATAGTAACATGAATTAATAAAATTTGGGCTTGTACTTGGTAAGGCAATAAGTTTATTTTAATTTTGGCATTTCTGGGTAATATATCCTTTTTGTTGTGCGGCTAGCTCTTCACTTTGAATAGGTTTAGTATTTAATAAGGTTTGTAAGGTGTGTATGTTGTCAATGTATTTACGAGAAGAATAATTGTATATCTGTTTTTCTTGGTTAAGTGATTCAGAATATGTATGTATCTGGGGAGGTGGAAATGCTTCTAAATTTTATATATTTGGTGTATATGGTTTTGAAAATATTTGGCTGAGGTTATAATTCTTTTTCTTTGGTATTCCAGGTCTATTTTGAGTGACCATATTTTTCCCTTTAGATTTGCCTGCAGCTGTAATTGAAGTTACGTCAGTGATTTGAGTTTTAAGGTGTTTCTCATCATCACCTTCTAGGTCTAGTTTTTTAATGTGCTCTTCCTGCACAGTATCTTATTTTTTATAGTGCTCGACTTGTACCTTTACATTTGTAACTTCAGTAGTGTAATAACTCGTTCTTGTAATAACTTCATTTGTTTAAACATTTGGAGCAATAAGTCAGTCTGGGTATCTTTGGCATCAGCCTCTGCCATTGGTAAATCAGTTTGAGTAGCTTTGTCTTGATAAGTAATCTGTAATGATATTTTTGTTAGTATTGATTACTTCAATTGTAAATGTAAAATTCAGTATATTTAATACTAGACTCCGAATTTTCTTTGTCGTAACTAAATTTTGTATTTTTCTTGTTAGCCACCATCGTACCTGTGTATTATCTGTTCTAACAATAAACTTGTTATACACGATATATGGTTCAAATGCTATTAAACATTTATATAAAGAACATAATTCTTTTCTATTTATTTCCCATTTTATTTCTATTTCGTTAAACATTCCTGAATAATATCTACAATGATGTTCTAATATTTATCTTCATACCTATATTTGAGTATTCCTCCATAACTATATTCACTTGCATCAGCTTCTACTATATATGTAAATTTTTTATGTTTATCTGGAAATTATAATTTTGGTAATTCTTTACAAAGTAATTTTATTTTCTGTATCTATTTTTTGTCTTCTTCATTATATCTATATTCTACATCCTTTTTTAATTTTTTCTGTAATGGTTTTAAGTTTTCTGCTAATTTTGAAATATATTCTCTTACTTGGTTTACTAATCCTAAAAATGATTGTAATTTTTTTTTTGTATCTAATTCTTCTTCTGAATTTATTATTTTTTGGACTATATGTTGTTGCATTTTGACTCCACTTTTATCTATTTGTATTCCTAAAAATTCAATTTGAGTTTTCATAATTTCTTTTTTCTTCTCACTTAAACTTATTCCTGATTTTTCTATTATATCTGTAAATTGTTCTAATAATTTTAAATGTTCTTCTTTAGTTTTTGTATATAATAGTATATCATCTATGTATACTATACAATTAGGTAATTGTTTAAAATAACTATCCATAAAATATTGATATCTACCTGGTGCATTTTTATATCCAAATAATAGTACATTCCATTCATAAAATCCTTGTAGTATCGTAAATGCGGTTAATTCCTTAGAGTTTTCTTCTAACTTTAAATGGTAAAATCCTGATTTACAATCAAATTTACTAAAATAATTATATCCTTGTATTTGCCTTATTTTTAATATCTTGTTTGGTATTGGGTAATTATAAGTCATAGTTTTTGCATTTAAATTTCTATAATCAATAACCAACCTACTTTTTCCTCTTTTTTGTTCACTATGTTTATTTACTATAAATGCTGGGCTATTATGTTTACTATTACTTTTTTGTATATATTGTTTTTCTAATAATTCTTCTATATGTATTTAAAATTCTTTTAAATCATCAAAATTATATGTTAATGGTTTCTGGGTTATTATGCTATTTTTATCCATTAATTCAATTTTTATAGTGGTTTTATGTTTTTTCCATCCTTTTAATGGATCTTCACTATATAATTGTTCTAATTTTTTCTTAATTATTTATATCTTATTTATTGAAAATATAGTTATTTCCTTTTTATTTATTGAAAATACGACCAGTTCTATTGTATCTTCAGTATTTTTTAATTTTTGTGTAATTTTTTCACTTTCTTCTATCCAATCAGTTTTCTTTCTTATTTTATTAGCAGCTCTTTTTGATCTTACTTTCTGTTTACATGGTGTTGTAAACCACCAATCTATTCTAGTTATTATATGTGGGTATAATTTATCTAAAAACGGTATTCCTAAAAGTATATCTTTTGATGTTAGCTCATAATTATAGATTTCTTTTATTGTTAATATTTTATCCCATACTTGTGTTTTTACATTCTTAACTTTATAAGTAATTAAGCTTCCTTCGTTATTAAATTCTTTAACTATTATTGGTGTTTTTAATTTATCCCATTTATTTTCTGGTAAACAATTATATTTAGCTTCTGCTCCTGTATCTATCATAGGTGTATAATATCTACTGTAATATCCTTCTACTACTATCTTCATTAATACATATATTTTCATATCATGTTAAAGCTCTTCTTAACAATAATTTCTCTCTGTTATATGTTATAGATAATTGTGTATGCTCTATATTATATGGTTTTACTTGTTCTAACCATTTTATTCCTAATATTATGTCTGCTTTTTGCATTTCTTCCTTTATTTCAAATTCTATTTTTATTTTTCTAACTCCTAGTGTTATTTCTTTTTCTGCTATATTTTTAGCGTTTATTAAGCTTCTTGGTAGATCTGGGCATATATTATTATCAGATTTTATTTCCTCATTTTTTACTAGATATTTTGCTATATAATTTTCTTCTTGTCCTGTATTTAAGAGTATTAAATATTTTTTCATTTATTGTTCCTGTTATGTAATATTGGTTTAAATTAACTATTGAACTTGTTTCATAACTTGTTCTTTTTGATGAACTTGATGATTCTGTTTTTTCATAAGCTATTCTTTTTGTTGTACTTATTCTACCATTTATTATTTCTAAATCTTCTTCTATGTCTATATTTCTGTAACTATAATCATTATTATCAATTGGTTTTACGAATTGTTCAAAAGGACTTCCTATTAGTATTTTATTAATTTTATTTTTTCCCGTTATTTTATGTTTTGTTGTTAATATATATAAATTTTTACATCTTGCTGTAAGTATTTTACTTCCTGGGGTTAGTTCTATTCCTGATATTTTCCAATATAATACTAATGATTTATCTGTATTTTTATCTGTTATTGCTATTGAATAATTCGGACTTATTATCGGTTTGTCAGTTCTTAATACCCTTTTACTATTTTCAGTTAGATTTAAAAACTATAATTTCACTGTTCCTATTAGTGTTCTTTTTATGTATTCTGGTGCATCTGTTATATTTATATTATTATCTAATAATTGTTTTGTCATATATTCTATCCATAATTGTATTATTTTTTCTGTATTTATTACACAATCTAAGTCTAAAAAGTTATAATTTTTATTAACTATTTGTTTTGGTGTCCGTTTGTCATATTCATTCTTTAGATTATATCTTTTAAACTTATTCTTATAATATGTAGGTTTTCTTATTTTTGATGTTCTAGGTATTATATTTTTTATATTTTCATCTTTTTTTTTTTTATCAAGAGTGTTTATTTTCTTGTTTATATTTTCTAAGTTTTCTTCATTAATTACTTCTCGTTTTTCATTGATTTCTAAATTTTTTGTATTTGTTAAGACTCTGTATATGTTTCACTATCTTCCGAATCATAATTATCTGTTTCTTCAATATCTATTATATTAAATTCTAATTCCTTGATTTTTATTTCTTTATTGTTTATTTCTAATTTTTCTTTAAATTGATTTATCTCATTTAATAATTTTTGTTCTTTATCTTTTTCTTCTTTTTCTTTTTGTCTTTTTTCATACAGATCCTTTATCATTTGTAGTTCTTTTTCTAATTCAGCAATCCTACTATTTTTAGTTTCTTCTAATTTTCGTATTTCTTCTGTAGTTTGTTGTTTTATTTTTTCTATTTCCTTTTTTCTATCTATTTCTTCATTTTCTTTTTCTATTCTCACCATAGCTGTCAATTTATCTTCTAATTTTAATTCTTCTTTTTCTAACATTAAATATAAATGTTCACCTATTTTCTTATACCTTCTCCCTAGATTAGAAAATACTATTTTTATTTTTAATCCTTCATGGTTTTCATACATTTTTTCATCTATTATAAATTCTTCTTTATTCGTTTTTTATTTAATTGTTAATAGATCATGTTGGTATGTATATTCTAGACTATCTATTGTTGATTCTAAATTTCATATTTTTTCTTTTTGTGCATTTATTAAGTTTTTACTAACTCCGGCAATTATATTATACTGTAGTCTTTCTAACCTTATTTTTAATTCTTTACGTTTTTAGATATTATTTGTTTTAATTCTTTATATTTTTATACGTTATTCATTTAAATAATATTTTGGGTAATATCTAAATCTCATCATAATTAATGAATTAATTAAATAAATCCATATATATACTACTTCCGTATTTTTTAAATAACAAGGCTCTGATACCAATTGTAGGGGGTGCGAATTAGGCGAGGTAAGTTTACAAGATAATAGATACTTGTAAGATTATCTTACCAACTCTCAGTATGATTTTGGAGCGGAGAAGCATTTTCTTTTACAAGAAATTAATCAAATGTGTCTATTCTTCTACTTGGCAAGTGTTCCAACTTTTAAGTAGCTCTTGATTTATTCCTCCAAGATGCATCATTATTATTAGTAATAGAAGACCTGTGAAGCAGTTTTGACAAATATTTTAGGAACTATGATACTGTTTGAATTCGTTTATTTAAGTGTTTTAAGTTAAAATAGCTTTTAAATATTTTTATAGTGTTTTGAGTAAAATAAAAGAAAGTTCTTTTAAACTCTTATTTATAAGTTAAAAGACAAAAATAAGTTAACGATTTTCAAACTTACGGTATGGTTGAAGGATGCACTTTGACTTGTAATATTAATAGCCTTTTTCTCTGATTGTAGTGAACAACTCGAGAGTAATATAGACCTCATTAATCTGTAATTAGTAATGCTAATATATAATTAATCTTCTGTTTACTCCAAAAATAATTAAATAAAGCACTAACAATGGAACTGAATGAGTCATAAACCATACACAATTCCTTCCTGTCTAGGTGGAGTTTAGCTCTCATTTTGAGAGTTGGCAAAAGCTAGCACGAGAAAATGATTTCGTTCTCTTTTGTTTTTTATTCACAGTTTCCTCAAGTCAAAGTTAACATAATGTTCGTATTGATTGATGTTTAATATTTAGTATTGAAAAATTATTTGGGAAATAAGTAATTGTTAGGGTTTTTGCCCTGATTTTTTTTATCAAAATTAAGTTTTTTTTTTTGGAAGAAAAATAAAAGTAACCATAATTACTTTTATTTTTCTTAAAAGGAAAGTAATTTTTTTTCCATATTTGGCTAACCTCATACTTGGAGGAAAGATTTTGCACATATATAAATAAAAGATTCCCTTCTCATACCATAACATAATAATATCCACAATGTAGTCATTTAAGAGTTTTGTTTAGGAGAAGATTTTCTCCCAATAGGTTTATACCTTTTCAATATTAGTTTTCATAATATGTAGGTCGCTTGACCAAATAATATCAATAATATGTCCTTTTAGTATTTTTTTGTGTCATCTGAATTATCATCTTCATGATTTGCAAAATTTAATCTTCCGCAAGACGCCCTCTAGATTTCAAACCCAACAAGTAGTATCAGAGCCTATGGTTCAAAGATCCAGTGATTTGGTAAAACGAGATTGAAGACATGTTCTAGGCGGTTCAAATCAATTTGCAATAAATTTGATGATAATGAAGATATATGTTCAAGATACTACATGTACATAAAAGTTTCAAATAAATTTTCAATAATTCTGCTGCTAATCCATCTTTAAAACCAAAATCAATTTTCAACCCATGTTTATGGGCTCCAACTTTCAACTCTTGCTGATTTTTATGCTTGGGCTCCTTTCAACTCGTGCATTTATTTTTAACGCATGAGCTCCACTCTTAACCTGTACTCACTTTCAATGCACAAGCCCACTTTCAATCTTATCAACCCGTGCTTTTATTTTTAATGCATAGGGCTCCAATTTTAACTAATGTCAATTTTTAATCACTGTAAGCAACAGTGATATATGAAGATCGTGTGAAAAAGGAAGATGAAGAATATTTTACAGAAAATTAAGCCAAAAAGGGGAGATTTGTTAGGATTTCTGCCCTGATTTTCTCACAAAAATTAAGTTTTTACTTTTTCTTGGAAGAAAAATAAAAGTAACCACAATTACTTTTATTTTTCCTAAAAGGAAAGTATAATTCTTTTCCATATTTGGCTAACCTCTTACTTAGAGGAAAGATTTTGCACCTCTATAAATAGAAGATCCCCTTCTCATACCATAACACAATAATATCCATAATGTAGTCGTTTAAGAGTTTTGTTTAGGGGGAGATTTTCTCCCAATAGGTTTATACTTTTTCAATATTAGTTTTCATAATATGTACTCGCTTGACCAAATAATATCAATAATATGTCCTTTTAGTATTTTTTGTGTCATCTGAATTATTATCTTCATGGTTTGTAAAATTTAAGCTTCCGCATGACGCCCTCTCAATTTCGAACCCAACAATAATCTATGCTAAGAGTAAAATATAGGAAAATATAATTATTTTTCTTGATCATGTGATAAAGTAATAAATAAAAGTAAAAATTTATTTTTGAAATAAAGGACATAAGTAAAAGTGAACGAAGAAAATATCTTTTGAAATTTTAACAACTCAAATTCGTACTTCTGGGTTCTGAATGGTGCTCCGGGAGTATCACAATTCATGCATGTTAAAAGTCACAAAAATCATATCATAAGTAAATCCTCAAGAGGGTGTAAGAATATTACGTATTAATGACCCACATATTTTTGATAAGAAATTTACCTTATCTCTCAAGTAAAGTAATAAATTAGTCAATTATTTTTTCTCCAAGTTATGCATATATGGTATTTCTTTGATGACAAAAATAACTATGAAAGTTCCTAGGGTTAAAGTTATTTGCCTAAGAGTCCCTAGCCTACCTATAAATATGTTTGTGACTCTATCAGTCAGGCATACCTTTGATAGGCATAGACTAAAA
Source organism: Capsicum baccatum var. pendulum (assembly GCA_030864225.1). Taxonomy (NCBI): domain Eukaryota; kingdom Viridiplantae; phylum Streptophyta; class Magnoliopsida; order Solanales; family Solanaceae; genus Capsicum; species Capsicum baccatum. Next base: position 82,485,873 of record CM061552.1, read on the forward strand.
GATTCTTAGGTCTCTTTCCTCTTTTCTTACTAAAGTTTTTGACAAAGGTGATTCCTCACAACACTTGAACAATGATGGTTGACGGTACGTTTCTATTTATTTTTTCTGCTGCACATTCTCTTTGTGTATGTGTTGAAATTCAACATGTGGTATCATAAGCCAGCTTTAGCTATGTTGTTCAGTGTTACGTTATATTCACAAATAGTTCATTGTACGAACTGTTCAATGAATTCTCACTATTCACTTGAGATAATGACTTACGGAATAGAACTTGTCTCATTAATTTGTTTTGTGAATATGCTATAATTAATTGAAATATTTCCTTTGAGTTTGTAATTAATTATCACTAATTGCAACCATGCTTAAATCAATATAGTTACTAAATTGGCCATGGTGTACTAAGAAGTTTTTCATCTGGCTATTTGAATTATTTCAATAATCTTTTCATTATGTTAAAATAGTAGTATTGTTTTAATTGTACATTCAATTATTGTATCATATTCTTCTTATGATATCTTGATTAATTATAAGAAATATGAACGAAAGACATGTAGGCTTAGCATATTCCCTTATTGTATGCAACCTATTATCACTATGAATAAAGAATTACCATTTTAATGAAAGATATGTAGGCTCAACCTATTTCTTTGTTGTACGATTTTTCTCCGATTAATAAAAAATGCTTTATACAACAAATTGCTTTGATGTAGGCTCTGACTATGCAATCCGATTTAGCATTTTAAGAATTAACACTTTATTTAAGTTAATTATTGAAATTAACTATTGTGAGATGCCAATTTGAGTTATTTTTATCATATGTTTGGGTTAGCCACGACATTCCGAGCATATAATTTAAAGAAAATAAGTTCTTTAATCACATAAAGTTAAGTGACTAAAATATAATAATGACATCTAATAAAGTCTTATTATCTTATCAAAATAGTAACCTTACCTTACAGGGAGGTAACTAATTTGGTTAGATTAATAGGAATAGATAGCAAAATTTTCTATTTAAAAATTATCCTATGCCCAAATGTATGGATTATTTTTTGATTTTATTTGATTTACTAGTCTAATAAGGTTAAGTAATTCTATGCATGGGTTGCTGTTGCGTTCAAATGCACACGCAAGTGTACGCAATCGTACAAGTAGTATAGTGGCTTAGACAGTCGGTTATCGTACCCACGAGGACTAAACAATTAGAAATTCAACCAACTTTATTTTTAGTCAAGGAGGGGTTAAGTGTTGTAAAGTATCAGGATTATTTTAAAGTTCCGAATAAAACATAAATAAACAGGAAATAACAATTTGTGACTATATCAAAGCAACCAAAGATTGTAAACGGTAATGAAGAGAATCCAGGGTTGAGGCACTTCTAACAATCTTACAAATCTCTATTCTTATCGCATTCTAGTTGGTTATCGGGTAATTAATCCACAAGGTTTATAACACGATCATGGTCTCCTGTCCTCTAATCTTCTACCTACATGAACTTTACAACTACATCGTTGAGCGGGAATGTAATAATCCATTTAGATGTATATGTTTATCTTCCTGCTATTGAACCAAACAAGGCTTCTAGGTATATCCCTATCCCAGATGCTAATTCAAATCCTTTATTTTATAAAAGGATGAGAACCTTGATCCTTAATCTCTTTGTTCTATCCTACGATTCTCCTCCCGAATCACGTAGATATATAGATTTTTTCTAACGATGGCCACACATCAAAATAGTAAGCACAAGAAATTAAGAACAACCCAAATGATAATCCAACAAGAAACTATGATAAAGGATATCAAAGAGTAATCATGTTCTTGGCCTCAATCCTATAACAAGGGTGTTTAAACACTCATGTCTGAATTCAACATCAAAGATAAGTAATTAATCATACCCAAAATTAATCTTGAAGTAAAGAAGTTCACAAGAAATTTTAAGAAGCCCTAAAGGAGAGATTTTGCTGATTTTTTGCCTCTACTGTACTTGCGAAAGTGTTTTCAATTGTAAAAAATTATTCCTTTTATAGCTGGGTCAATTAATCCTTCTTTTGCCTCTCACCACGACTCGGTATCATCACCATCGGTATTCTCAACGCGACGTGGTGCAATCACAGTGAGATTCTGGATCTTAACAAATGCGGATTGGCTCCTCACTGCGACGTGGTGAGCTACTGAATTTCATCAGTTGCTTTTTTATCCTTCACCGCAATGCGGTGGTTTTGTGTTGACGCTCTGGAATTAGCTGATTGAGGTTTAATCATCCACCGCGGCATAGTGGTATTGCTTTTTGCCTTTTTCTTCCTCAAAGCCTTTCCCAAGCCATATTCCAACACCCTTGTTGCTCCTTTTAATGTTAATATTTTATTCATGCATAAAATCATGGTCAATCCATTACCATGTATTCCTGCTTACACTAATCATATCTATTAGATAAGGAACACAATTAAAGCTCAATTACAATTAGAATAACACGTTTTAGTCCTCAGAACAAGTCTAAATATGGGTGTATATTGGTGATTGGACATATAAATACACCAAAGATCACCACACACCACTTAAAAACTTGTTCATCCTTGAACAATCTCTATCAACACCATAATCAGTCAAGCTTCACATCACAACTTCAGCGTTATGCTCGTGTCGGACACTTACAGTTATAACAATGACTTTTCAGTTCACAACATGTCAAAATACTTTTATGCATATGAGACAATTCTTTTCAAATATCCTTATCTCAACAGTGACATCCAATTTGTTGGCAAACTTAATCAAATCACTCAATCTGATAACACAATAAGTAATCCAGACTTTCATCCACATGCACCCTCACAACCAAAAATTTCCCCATATCTACTCACAATTTTGTTCAAAGTAGAACGTAAAGGGAATATAAAAATTAAATCACTCGCTCTCAACAAAGAATTCATACATGATAGATAATGGACCATAAGCTTGCCCTTAGTGTACTACTCTACTAATAATCGGATATTGGGATGAAAGGTCAACTATGTCTTTCATGGTTGCAATGTAAGCTAAGGGATGGGTAGGAACTATTTAAGAAATAGTGACTAATCCCCCTAAGCGCTTTAATACCTCGTATGATACAATTAGGATCATTCTTTCTCAACCCAACTTCACTTTGTTTACCTTCACACACATTTGTTTCACCCCAATCTTATTAAGCACAATAACATACACTATGGTGGAAGTATTTTCCTTTTACATCATGATTCAATTTTCTGCCCTTTTCTACACCCATTTAATGTTACGCACCCCTATGATAGTTACCCCCAAATAAATCTATTTGCCTTGGTTGAGGTTTACAATGTCCGAGGCGGACCAGGGCCAAAACGGGTTCATTGCAACTCAACTAGGCTAAAAAAAATGGAAATGTCTTTAAAACAAACTTCTCTAACTCCCAGCCACAACAATGGTACACGACTAACTTATTGCTTTAGAGCTTCACTTTTACCTTTTCCTACTTCAACTTCACACTCCTTACTCAATTAAAATTTTTCACTAAAGCGCTTAGGAGCTTTGGATCAAATAAAGGTCTATCAAAGAAGGGATTAGGCTACATATGAGTCTACCACAGAAATCAGGCTATAGGCTCAATAGTGCTAACTAGGGATATGTATAAGGGTAGGTAAATGATGTCTAAAAATTCGTCTATCAAAGAAATGCTTACATTATTTCCTATGCTTTATAAACACACTAGGCAAGTTCTAGACATTCCTATACATGTAGAATACAAACAAACACTCACGGTGTATGCTAGAAATCAAGTCGGATCCTTACTGTTCCCGATCGTGTTCTTCGTCAAATTCAACTTTAAGCCAACAAACTGTATTACATTTATTGAGAGTTAGCTTCTAAAATTAACTCATTTTTAGTCTTAAAACTAATTCGTTCAAAGTCACTGTAAAAATAGCCTAACACAAAGCACTTCTACAAAAGTCGTGATTGGGTTCTCATCAAATCTCAGCTTCTAAAGACTAACTCCCTTGAAGACGGTCGTCATCCATCTATCATAGGGGAGGACAACTAACTACAGCAATTTATTTCGCATTACCTTGAGGGAAAAAACACATATTGCCTTGAGGGCAACAACAAACACAAACACTTTAAACTAAAAGAAAACCATTACTAAATCATTACTATCTATTACAAACCATAATGTTTCGAATAGCTAGAAATGGCTAAGTTAAAAATCCAAACAAAAAAATAAAAATTAAACATCCCAAAAGCAGAAATGAAAATAACAATTGTCCAACCAGCATAAACCAAAATTCCAAGATAAATAGAATAAAATACGAGGCATAACCACTAAGGGTGTTCATGGGTCGGTTATTAGTCAAAATCATAGCCAAACCAACTTTGTCGATTTTTAAATTTCTAAAACCAAACCAAACCAAACAAAAAAAATAACCGTCGGTTTGGTTCTTGTCGGTTTAGTTCGGTTTGGTTCGATTTTTTCAGTTTATAACTTTAGCTAATGATAAAAGTTAAAATTTTTAAAAAACAAATTCAGTGTAACATATGAGATGTTAACCGAGTATTGTATCTCAACCTTGAAACTATTAAAACTAAGATGTCAACTGAGTGTTATACTTCGGCAAAGGTATGAATAACACCATACAAACACTTCTAAAAAATATTTTAAAACTACATTTAACAGAATGATATGATAAACCCCGCAAAAGATGAACACATAAACTGCTTGCTAAAAAGGTTCAAAAAGAAAGTAAGTGATTGCCTATAGTCAGATGAATCTCAGCTATAAATTTTAATATACAACAAGATATTATTTTCACAATTAGTATCATTTGTCATTCAAAGTGCGAAATTCATTTAGAATCTCATAAGGTACTATCAACTGGATGAAGACATGACTTAATGTGTTACGACTAAAGTTAAAACATGATTAAAATATAAAATGTAACAAATATTTATATTACATTTATGAATAATACATAAATAATTATATATTATATATATATATCGGTTCGGTTTGGTTATTTTATCGGTTATTTCAGAGTAAAACTAAACCAAACCAAATTATTATCGGTTTTTTAAAATTCAAAACCAAACTTGACCAAATATCAATTTTTTAATCGGTTTGGTTTGGATCACGGTTCGTTTTGGTTAAAAATCAAACTATGAACACCCCTAATAACCACCCCACACTTAAAAGAAGTACTATCCCAGTGCTTACAAATAAGCTCAAATGGTGAGGTGGCAAATACCCCCTGCTTAGGCCTTAGCCATATCATCATTTGCATTATCAGCATCATAACCGTCATCATCTTCCTCTCTATCGTCATCTGTATCACCTTTATCAGGCGGCACATCATTATCTGACTCAATATCCGATTCACGCCACTATCGCTCCTTATCGGTAGGCACATCATCATCAATGGGCTCAGTAAAATATAGCTGTATCCTTAACAACATCCTGGCATGATGACCTAAGGGGTAATCCAGCTCCACCACATGAATCTCTTCGTTGGTGCTTGGTCTTCCCCCAATCTGCAACTGCAATATTTGTAATCTATACATTCTGGCAGTAATCTCATTAGTCCGAGCTTGACGCTTAAATATTGTAAAGATCGGGCCATGAGCTCCAACAGTGCTCCTAGCTGTAGTAGCATCAATAGGGTGAGCATCCATTACTATCTTATAGTATAACTCCTCCCCCTCTAGTCTATGCCTCCTCAAAAACCTAATTAGCAAACCTCCAAAATCGTACCGGCTCCCCTCATGGTAGCGCACCTTTTTTATAGAAGAGAATATCACTGTGCCTATATTTATGTCAATATCATTGCACATGAGAGAATATATCAAGTATACCTGGCCACATATGACTTCTGTCATGTGTTTGCCTTGAATAAGAAAATGATAAACAATTCTGCCCCAGATGCGTGCCTCCTTGTTCATTTGTGCATATGGGAAAGAGGAAGAAAGATCCGTATCTCGCTGCCTAGTCCACCTAGCAGTCGATATAGTACCACATAACAAGTGTCGTATATGGGCATAGTTAGGAGTGATGATCAACTGCCTCAACTGGTCTACATCAGCTTCAGGAAATCCTAACCAATCATTCATGTCTACAGTTGTAAATCTGACTACTTTGCCATCAATCTTCACCTCATGGTTTGGGTTCCGCGGGTCCCAGTTATCATAAAACTCATGAACAAGGTGTAGATTGCACTCTGTAGGTTGGTCAAACACAAAGGTCATGTTTAGCTATTCCAATGGGTGAACCATGCTAGGGTATTCCCGTTGTAAGCATGCCCTATCAATAAAAACCTCCGGAATGTATTTTGTGTCGAGGTATTTTGTATACCACTTTTTTCCAGTTGCGCAGACCGCCTTAAATCCAAACCTTATCGCCTGACAACGAGGTACTGGTGGTGCTCATAGTACCCTATCAATTTGCCTGTCCGACTACTTGCTTTATTTCCTAGATGGCTCAGAAGTACTAGCCTTGCCCTTTACTTTTAGTTGTCTCCGATCCATTGTACCTGTCAGTGAGCACATGCAACAAACTAGTAAGTTAGGAGTTCTATAATGGGCTAGCCTTAACTAAGTATGGACAAGTGTCAATGACACCCCACACTTAGTTGCTTGCGATGGTGGTTAAGTATTGGACTAAGGTACTCAGACTTTCCCTAATTTCAGTCAAAACAAATTAACATTAACTCATAATTATGCCCAACTTGACATCTTTACCCACGTTCAAGCACAATGACACTCATGGGATCAATTCAATGGTCCACATACCACATTTTAAAGCAGCTACTTATTGCAAGTACAACCAACAACTATCCACAATTATTTCCCTAAGTTACGCCCTCATTGGATCACATCAAGTAAAAGCAAGTTGGACACAATTACAGACAGCTCCCAAATATGCACATAAATAAACATTACTCGTAATTAAAGAGGGGAGTCAACAAGTACAGCATATAATTTACCTAGGAACTACCCAAAGTACGCATATTTAACACAATTCCATGCCTTATTTTAACTTCACACATATTCTTACAATGGAAATAAACAATCATATCGCATAATCACAAGTTGGGGTCACCCCACACTTAGTCACTTTAGGAAGGTGTGCATTGCAGCCAAGCAAGGTACTCAGACTTCCTTTATTGGTAATGTACACCCTACACTAAACAAATTTCAAGCAGGGCATGCATAGTTTAGAGCAAACATACAATATTCATCATAACTCGATTCGCTTTCAATCAGTAGATGGCAATTCCACATTAACCTACAAGCTCAATCACTAACCAAGTTCCCCTATTTATAGAGAAGGTATCCAATATCTACCATAAATATATTCCGCCCCATAGCATCACAACAACCATATAACTCTTCCATTTATAGAAAAATCAAACACATACATGGAGCAAGTCCTAAAAATGCAAATCAAACTAGGCACAAATTTTTCGCACATCATACATATAATAAGAGATTCATAAATTTTGGCACACTTCTCATTCAACTAAACATGATATCAAATCCAAAATTGCCATCAATGTAATGAGAAGAATAAAATCTTGAAAGACTTACCTGAGTTGAAGTGATTGAGGAAAAAAAAGACGGTGCCTACTCTTATGTTCAAATAGTATAGAGAGAAAATATTTGGTAAGGGGACTTAGGGTGGCGCTCGTAGGGTTAAGAATGGCTAGGGTTAGGTTTATAAGGTGGTATTTATAGAGGGTTGGTTTGAGTTTTGTTTGGGTCGGGTTAAACCCGACAAAGTAATTAATTTTTTTACGCAATTGACCCTCACCGTGAATTAGTGAAATCACAGTGGCACACTGGAAATTGATAATTGTGAATTGTCACCTCACCGCGATGCCGTGACACTTGAATTTGGAAAATTTTGTGTTTTAACTCATCACCACAATGCGGTTAAATTGTGATGATTCACTGGAAATTAACAATTGCATTTTGACATAGCACCGCGATGTGGTGGCACTTAAATTCACATTTCCAGTGAATTTTTCAACCCTTTTTCTTACCTGATATTGTACCTAACTTGCATACCTCATTTACAAACCTGATTGCGTCCTTTGACATAACATTAGCCTAATTTTAGTTCTCACCTTTTTGCCTCGAATTCTCTCATCCCTACATACTAAACAAAACAACAAAATAATGTAAGAAAAAGTGGGTTGCCTCCTACTTAGAGTCTTAGTTTTGGTCGTGGCATGACTCATCTTTTTGTATTTTTGCTCTTTTTTTATTTCTTTTCTAAAAACTAAAAACAAAAGCTATGCTATTACATTACATTCATGGGTTTCCTCCCACGTAGTGCCTTAGTTTAAATTGTGGCATGACTCAACTTAATCTCATTCATTCGCAAAGGTGATGGACACATTGTCCTTATCTCCATGATCCGCCCAATAATGCTTCACACATTATCCATTCACCAAAAACTTCTAAATCTTTTCCTAGTTCTACAGCTCCACCGCACCATGAGGAGTCATTCTCACTACTTCGAACGACGCAGACCACTTAGACCACAACTTACCTAAAAATAATTTTAACCTTGAATTGAACAACAAAATAAGTTGTTCAGGTTTAAAATCTCTGTCCAGGATATGCTTGTCATGCTATTTCTTGGTCTTCTCTTTGTACAGTTTGGCATTATTATAAGCATTGAGATGAAACTCATCCAGTTCAACAAGCTTCAACAATCTCTTCTCACTTGCGGCCTTCATATCAAGATTCAGTTTTTTCACTGCCTAATAAGCTTGATGCCAAGTCTACATGTAAATGGCAAGCTTTCCCATAAACGAAATGATACGGAGAGGTACCTATGGGAATTTTATAAGCTGTCCTATAAGCCCACAATGCATCATCCATCTTTTCATCACAATCCTTTCGCTGACCATTGACAGTCTTCTTCAGAATTTGCTTTATCTCCCGGTTGGATACCTCTACTTGAGTACTTGTTTGTGGATAGTATGCAGTGACTACCTTGTGCCTAACACCATATTTATCCAAAATATTTTTAAACCAAGTGTTAATAAAATGCATTCCTCTATCACTGATTATAGCTCTTGGAGTGCCAAACCGAGAGAAGATGTGCATCTTAACAAACTTTAATACCACTTTTGCATCATTAGTGGGAAAAGTTGTAGCTTTCACCTACTTAGATACGTAATCAAATTCCACTAGGATATACAAGTTGCCATTGGATGATGGGAATGGTCCCATAAAATCTATACCCCAAACATCGAATACCTCAACTTTGAGAATGTTGCTCAGGCGCATCTCATGACGCCTTGAAATTGTAGTTGACACTAATCACATCCTTTCACAAAAGCAACTACATCCTTGAATAATATTCGCCAAAAGAATCCAGATTGTAATACCTTTCTAGCCATTCGTTCACCCCTATGATGACCATCGTCAGGAGATGAATGGCATTTTTGTAGCACTTATTGAGATTCAACTTCAGACACACATCTACACACAATCCCATATAGGTTTTGTTTGAAGAGATAAGGTTCATCCCACACATATGCGTGAGAATCATGTAGCAGCTTCTTTCTTTATTAAATGGTAGCTTCAGGAGGGTAAACGCCACACACTAAGAAATTCACAATGTCTGAATACCAAGGTAACTCACATATATCAAGAGCCAAAAATTGTTCATCCAAAATCTCTTCCCGATTGCAAAGTGTATTATCAACAATATGGTCATGATTCTCTAGCCTTAATAAATAGTCAGCAACTTGACTCTCTGCTCCTTTTCGATCACGCACTTCTAGATCAAATTCTTGAAGCAATAAAATCAACCGTGGCTTTGCATCTTTTTTGTTGAACAGGTACTTGATGACAGCATGGTCTGTGTGAAGCACTACCTTGGTGCCCACCAAATATGATCTAAATTTGTTGAATGCATAATCTAGTGTTAACATCTCTTTTTCTTTGACTGTATAATTTATCTTGGCATCATTCAAGACTTTGCTTTCATAATAAATAGAACGAAATACCTTGTATTTTATCTACCCCAAAGATATTCCCACATCCACATCACCAGCATCACACATTAGCTCGAATGATAATGTCAAACCCCCTTTTCTCCAAGAAGTCGAAGTCGAAGGGTTTTTCCAATTAAAGTGTCGATTTTAAATAGGAATTATTATTATTATTTTTAGAGTCGCCACTTGAAATTGAGTTATAGTGTTCCAAGTCACCTTATTGAATCTCTAATCAAAAGAAAATGACTCTGTGTTGGTCTGCGAAAACAGAAGACCGGGTTAGGAATTCTGTTGATCAAGGAAAAGGTGTGAGGTTCCCCTCGAGTACCGTGGTTCTATCACGGTCGCTTTTATTTATTTATATTGCCTTAAACTATTTGGATAAATTATGTTAAGGTCTAAATTCGCTAATTTTTATTATACCGAAATCTGTCTCTATCTCTTATATTAAATAAATTAGTGATAGTTAATTTTAGAAAAATAATTACCAAGGTGCATTATTTCATCCTTGAATTTTTAAATATCACAGGATTATGCGTACACCACATTATTAATTAAGACGAATATCTTAAACGTATCTAAAATTTACCTAGCGTTAAAGGCATTGGTTTATCTTTTGTAAACTCGTAATAATTTTATCTATCCCCTTTTACTCTCATTCTTATCTCACCTAAATAATTGTATTTAATGAGTACAATAAAACTGAAATGAAGGAATCTATTAGCTAACATGTTTAATCAAATTACAATTTAACCCATCATGAACGAGAAAATAGTCAAATATATATTACATTCGATGATTTAAATAAAATTAAATAAGAAAAATACAGATCCATGAGGAAAAAAACAAGAATTGTATTATCCAAAATTACACATTGCCTTTTAATCATTAAAGACCATTTTTAACTTAAAAATACCATAGAAATAATCTTAAACAGTAACTAAGGATACATACTTAATTATGCATATTAACATTTATTTAAACTAATAATACCCATCAATATTTTCTAAATATTTGTAAAATTTATGATAAAAATTTTATCAGATATTAAATCATTCCAGATAGATCTATGCAAAAATCAATACATGACATATAAAATAAATGATGAAACCCAGTATTCCAAAGGTAAACAGTCAAGGAAACAACAAATATTGACGTTGCTTTATCGATAAAGGGAACAACGTGAACAAAAGAAATAGGGTCGCTGGAGGATCTATTTTTTAGGTGTGTTTTTTGGCGAATGGTTCACCGGTAGAACACTGGGAAAAGAAAGAGGGCGGTAACCATGGGAGTTTGTTGGATCTGGTTTTTGGGTGACGGGGAGGGGGTTTTGGGTTGCTGGTTGTTGATTCCGGTGTGGAGGTGCGACGACAGACTGGTTCGTCGGAAGGGTAGCGATTTCGATGATGGTTTCACCAGCAAAACGGAGCAGCAACGCATGATGGCGAAGCAAATTTCGGTGAGAGTCAAAAGACACCAAAATTATAGCTTCGTTGGTCGCCAATTTTGGTGTTTCCGGTGATAACTTCACTGGAAATTGAATGCCCTTCCTGGAAGACGTCTCCCCTACTTATTTCTCTTCCGTTTGTCAATATCTTTTTTTTTTCCTATTTTTTCCTTTCTGTGTGTGTTTAGTGGTGATGTGTGTGAGCTGTATTCTGTGTGAGTGTGTGCACTGCTATGTCTTTGAAAGTGTGTTTGAATTAGCAGATTACTGTGTTAATATTTTTGCTATCTTTTTTATCATGTACAGGACTAGATGCTTTACTGCGTACCGTTAATTTTTTTATGCCTGAAACTATAGCAAACTCATATACTGAATAATACATGAAAATTATTTAAACAAATTTATTCATATTTTGGTTCCTAATAAATTTATACAATAAACAACATAAGATTGAATAGGAACCTGTTGATGAACTAAAGCAAAAATTCGAACGCTATCACAGAAAATTTGGACAAAACTCCAACTTGAAACCACGAACTCTAAAAAGTATTTTTCCTTTCTGCTTTCTTTTTCTAATTTATTACTGGTTATCTGTTTGATACAATGTCTGATAGAGATGTACGTATATTTTTATGTCTGGGGTGGGAAGTCCTTAAATAGGGGGATTTGGGGGGAGTAGTTTGGGTAGTTTTAAGATTCAAATTTTGATTTTTTAATTACTATTAATTGTAATAATAATATTTAATAAATTAAAATATAAAATATATAAAATAAATAATAATAATGATATAAATAAAATAATATTAATTAATTAATTTTTATATATAAGAATATGTAATAAAAGTTTATAAATAGTCTAAAATAAATAATTAAAAGAATAATAAAACTACTGGCTTATTTATTAAAATTAAAATAAAAATATATATTTTTAGAATTTTTGTATTTTTTTATTATAAAAAATAAAATAAATAAAAATATATAAAAAATGTAACTTTATTTATTATTATTTTTATTTATTTTCAATCAAAACTTATTAAAAATAAAATAAAATCTAAGATAAATATTGGACAAAAGTGAAAATATTTAATGCCGAAAAATATATTAAACTCGGGGAGGGTAAAAATCACGTGTCTACATTTTGCCTCTCTTTGTGTGAAATCTCAAAGAGTTTTCATACAAAGAAGTAGACAAAGAGATGACTTTTGATCCTTCGATTATTCGAAAAATAAGAATAAAGATAAAATAAAAGAAAAGATGTGATCGAGTCCTGATTTTGGACCACCTACATATCCCGGGTTATAAGGAAATCAGGTCACGTATAGTTCAAAGGTAAAATGATGTGAGAACGAATTATAGGTCAAGTGAAGTTCCGTCGTGTTTTCGGTTCATGACTTCTGCTTTTACATTCACATGAATAACAAAATAAATTTGAAGATACAAGTGAAAGAATCCTATCTATTCCGTTTTTCTGGAATCTTGACTTGAATCTTTATGACTTCTCAAGTAGTGAGACAATCATTATTTTGAGTTGAGTCTAGAAAAATGAAATGTTCCTCCATGTTGGCTCTTGGCATTGGAGAGAAACTTTCCAATCTTCATTCTTCAAACTTTCCTCTGACTTGAACTTGACAATCTTGACCCTATTTTTCCGGCAGGCTCCTGAACTTGCAACTGATAATGTTCACCCTATTTTTCAGGTAGGTTCCTGATCTGCTATTACATCACCATGTTCTTCAGGAGGGTTTCTGACTTGCTATTTCTTCACCCTGTTCTTCAGGTGGGATCCTAACTTGTTATTTCTTCACCCAGTTCTTTAGGCGGGCCCCTAACTTGTTGTTTCTTCACCCTATTCTTCAGATGGGCTTCTGAACTCAAAATAAAAGATGAACTAGAAAAGAAAAGTCTCATTCTTCTGGAGGGTCCTGAGCATAAATAAATTTTCATTCTTTAGGAGGGTCCTGAGCATTAAATAAATTTCCATTTTTCAGGAGGGTCCTGAGTGTAAATAAATTCCATTCTTCAGGAGGGTCCTGAGCTAAAATAAATTCCATTCTCCAGGAGGGTCCTAAGCGTAAATATAAATTCCCATTCTTCAGGAAGGTCCTGAGCATAAATAAATTTTCATTCTTCAGGAGGGTCCTGAGCGTAGCTAAATTCCTATTCTTTAGGAGGGTCTTGAACATAAAATAAATTTCAATAAACATGAACAAATTTTTTGTCCCAGTTTACATTAGAAAATTTTGTGAGTATCATCAGATCACAATTTTTGAAAAGTACAGTAAAGAGGGTGAATCAAGGCCCTGCTAAAGAAATGCGTCTCTTCAGAGTAAAACTGATGACCAAAATTAGGAAGTGCGTCTCCTAACACATGAAACTTAAATCACCTAGACAAGGAAGTGTGTCTCCTAGGGGTTAAATAAAATGACTCAACTAGAAAGTGCATCTTCTAAGAGTGAATAGTTCAAGTTAGGAAGTGCATCACCTAACATATGAAACTTAAATTATCCAGACTAGGAAGTGCGCCTCTTAAGGGTTAAATAAAATAACTCGACTAGAAAGTGTGTATTCTAGGAGTGAAGGTTCAAATTAGGAAGTGTGTCACCTAACACATGAAACTTAAATTACCTAGACAAGGAAGTGAGTCTCCTAGGGGTTAAATAAAATGACTCGACTAGAAAGTGCATCTTCTAGGAGAAAAGGTTCAAGTTAGGAAATGCGTCACTTAAAAAATAAAACTTGAATTATCCAGACTAGGAAGTGCGTATCCTAGTGGTTAAATGAAATGAATCGACTAAAAAGTGCATCTTCTAGGAGTAAATGTTCAATTTAGGAAGTACTTCACCTAACACATAAAACTTAAATTACCCGAACAAGGAAGTGCGTCTCCTAGGGGTTAAATGAAATGACTCGACTAGAAAGTGTGTCTTCTAGAAGTGAAGGTTCATGTTAGGAAGTGCGTCACCTAACACATGAAACTTAAATTACTCAGATAAGGAAGTGTGTCTCCTAGAGGTTAAATGATGATGAGTTTTCACCATGATTGTGATTAATAAACATGTATAGCAATATTGCCTCTTGCATTTGTAAAAGTGAGGAATTGGATCTTTTTGATATCTAAACTTTAAAGCATTTGAATTGAGAGCAACATTCCTCTTTATTTCAAACAAAGACAAATTATGGTTTAAAAACATAGTGGTTGGTTTGTGTCATTTGGATTTTGAAGTGAACGCTCTTGCACTTGCCATGCTCAACTCCTTTTCCAATTCTTGATAAATATTCATTGACTTGTCCTACTTCTAACCCCATATTCCTACTGAAACTCTCAACGCAAATCATATTTCTCTTGTTTGATGCTTCTGGGTTTAACTTCAAACACACCCTTCATACTTCTATGAGTCCAAAAACTATTAGATGACAATCATTATTTAGTACTTTGATTTATTTTGAAATGTGTTATCTTCGTGCGTCGGCCCTTTGTCTTGCTTTGTACCATTGAAGGAGTTGGTAGCAAGTTTTGAAGTCTTTCCTTGCTTTACTTAACATGAATTTGACTTAAAAAATACTCGAAAGATGACAATGATTTTTCATTTGACGATAAAAATACAAAAAATCAAAAATCAAAATAAAAATAATAAAAATAATAAAAGGAAAAAAGAAAAGACAATAGACATCTCTTTTTCAACACAACATAAAGGAAAATTTATTTGGGTGTGGTAGCCGATTCTAGTGATTATTACATGCATTTTTGAATTAAACAAATGGATCTTTCCACACTAATCATTTGTTAACTTTTGTTAACTTACTGAATTTGAGATGCTAATATTCTTGAACATGCTTCCTTTAGATCACAATCCTCCTTCAGCTAGTGGCACCTCAATGGGTTTTTCGCTAATGAGCCTATCTCATTTTCATTTCTTTCTTAGCTTACCGTCGCCTTATGGTGCCCTTTTGGGATTTTCACCAATAAGACTCTCATTTTCATTTTTTTTAAGGAAAACGATGCCCAAAGTATGAAACATCATGCATTCAAACATGTTTTGCCTTGACATTCTCAAATATCGATCTGAAGGTCTTTCTTTGGTTGTAACTTGGCTTTTGGAAAGGGTTAGAAAAAAAGGGCGGCATGAGGCTCAAAAATATACATGACATTGGATAAAGTTTACAATTTCTGAAATCGACTCATAAAGAAAATTAATTTTTGCTCTATTTTTATTTCATACTGGGTAAATTAAATTTTTTACTTGGTTGGATCGAACCCCAGAGTAGGGCTGCCTACGTATCATATTGTAGAAAGAATCAAGGCAAATGTAGTTCAGGCATCTTGATCATTTTTCTTGATTTTTTTCTTTCTTTTTGTTGGACTTTTTTTTTTCTTGACTCTTCTTTTTTCCTTTTTTTTTGAGATTTTTGTTGATTCTATTTCTTTTTTCTTGACATTTTTTCTGACCCTATTTTTTTCCTTAAGGCTTTTCTTGTTGTTGTTGTTGTTCTTCTTCTTCTTCTTCTTCTTCTTCTTCTTCTATTTTTTGACTTTCTTTTTCAAACTTTATTTTGATTTCAAAAGAGGTGTGTGAAAGAAAATAAAACTAAGGCTCAATCAGGGTAACAAAGGATGACACAACATTTGGATAACAGAATGAAATGCCTTCGTTATATCAATTCTTAAAAATGCAAGTACATAAACATGCGATCTAGGAGTGGAACATAAAGTTCATACACATCTTTTCAACATTGACCATGACTAAGCACTTGTGTCACTACTTCTTATGCACTTGTCAAACATAAAGGTCAAATTGTCTTCTACATTTCTACCATTAGAGGACTCATGCGTTTTTGAAGCTAACTTTCTTTTGCTTCTCCTGACAGTGGAGAATATATATCCTCTGATCGTTCCCATTTAAAGTGCTCTAGATGGACCTTTTCATTGATGACCAGGTCATTTTTTATTCACAAAGCAATTGCTTCAATCCATTCAAGTGAGGCTTTGACTCGGCCAACAAACATCTCAACACCTTATTTATTTCCTTACATGTTTTTTCCTTTTAACTCTATCTTTTTGGTCAAGTATTTCAGGATTAGATTAGATTATAAGATCTAGTGAAAATTCAGCATGCATATTATATCACTAGAATCCACATAAAAGGACTATGTAAAGAAAGGAAAGATGAACAAATAATACATACATATATATATATATATATATATACATATATATATATATTAAAATAAAGTAAAATAAAATAAAAATAAATAAATAAATAAAAGAGAAACTATATTTTGTTAAAAGAAAAGAAGACCGAGTTTCAACATAAATGGCAAATAAACAAGACAAGATAGGCTATGAACTACAATCCTGAAATGATTCGAATAACAGAAAGAAAAATAAAATAAACTTCCACAAATCCTTTCTAGTAATGGGAGAAGTGACTTCTCAATTGTTGAGCTTGACATCTTAGTCAGTTCGCTCACCAGCATGACTAGAGCCTTCACCACTGTCAATGTCCTGCACCATAATCAATTTATCTTGAATCATTCTTTCTATTTCTTTTTTCAAAGCACGAAAATCTTCAGTACTATGACTTTGAACATCAGAATGATATGAACATCATATATTAGGATCAAAGTTTCTTGAATGTGGGTCAGGGGTGTACCCAAGAAGAGGAGTGATCATGTCCTTTTGTCTCAATTTTTGGAATAAACTAGCAGATGGTTCTCCAGTTGGTGTGAAACTATCCTTTAGCTTCTGCCTCTTTTCATTGTTTGGCTTAGAGCAAAAATCAAGTCTGGAGGGGCTTGGGTATATTTGTGGAATTGGAGGATAATTCTGAGGTATTGGTACACGCCATTGTGGGTAAGAAGGGGCTCGAGCATAAGGATGTGCATTATAACTAGGATACTGAGGGGATGAAATGGAATATAATGAATCTTGGAGAGGAATATAGTATCGTGGATAGTTATATGGGTCTTGAATATAGACTTGGGATTGAGATTGCGTGTATGGGTGACGCATACCTCTCAAACTTTGTCACTATCCTGACACAACCGTAGCCACATCCTCATTTCTTTTTTTTTCCTTCGAAACCTCCTGAACCATTTTGAATTGCCTGCACAGTTGTTTTTAAAGCAGCTTGGTTTATGATTTTACCGGACTTAATTCCATTTTCTACCATTTCGCCAATCTTAATAACCTCAACAAATGTATTTCCAATAGTGGAAAACAAATGATGGAAGTAGTTAAGTTCCTATGCTTGGAGAAAAATATCAATCATCTCAGATTCCTTCATTGATGGCTTAACTCTAGAAGCTTGCTCCCTCCATCTAACAGTATATTCTCAAAAACTTTCAGTTGGTTTTTTCCTCATGTTGGCAAGTGTAGTACGATCTAGCACTATTTTGATATTATATTGAAACAGCTTGACAAAATCTCTAGCCATGTCATCCCAAACATACCAATAAGAGTATCTTGATCAACGAACCATTTTAAAGCTATCTCTGTCAGACTCTCTCCGATGTAAGCCATCAACAATTCTTCTTTTACCCCTGCTCCTTTAGCTGATTGTAAAATCTTTTCAAATGAGCCAAAGGATCGCCGTGGCCCTCGTACTAGTCAAACTTTGGCATTTTGAACCCTAGAGGCAAATGGACATCAGAAAACATACATAAATCTTCGTATGAAACACTCTTTGTTCCTCCTAATCATTTAATATTTCTCATACTCTGCTCCAAACTTCTCACTTTCCTAGCCATCTCTTCTTGTTCCTCATTCTTAGCAGTCTTCTCAATCATGATAGGATAACCGTGTTGATGAACAGGATAATATGAATTTGAGGGTTTGAAAGTCACTTTAGGAGGATATAATTGATCATGATTTGGTTCACCCATATTTTTCTGCATTGTCGATTGAGGACCTATAGTTGCTGGTGCTACAGGAGTAAGAAGTGGATTATTTGTGATAGATGAATTTGGTGGGCGTATGGTAGAGGTACCAGCAGCGCTAGACACATTAGCATATGGGTTGAATGCAGGTGGATAAAATGGATCGCCAGTTTGGGTTTGAGCGGGATTTATATCATTCGTATTCGAAAGTCCAGGAATTGAGGAAGACGAGGTTTAGCCATTCATCCAAGCTTGATACATTTCCACAATCTGTTCATTGAATAACTTAATATCTTCCATTGATGCTAATTCTTGCAAAATTAATTGATTTTTCTCTTCCTCACTGTCAGACCCTACACCCTCTCTACGGGTCATCTTTCTCTTTTCATTGAACCTCTGTTTCATGGATCAGAAGCCAGCTTAGCCACAAAACAACCACCTTTATACTATTTTGATTTTGGAAAAAACTAATGTGTCAGAGTTCAATTTTTTTTTTAAAACCACCGAATCCATGAAGGACTGTCTACGTATATTATTAAGATGAGAATCAGGTGTGCGTAGTTCATGAAATATATGTCGTACAAAACTCAGCCTCAAGAACCTTAAGGGTTCAGGGGTATTAAAATTTATATATCTTTTATTTTTTATTTTGTAAAAACTTAGCCTTATGATCCCTAAAGATTCGGGGCTGTTAAGATTTATACATATTTTTTTTATTTATTTTGTAAAACTTAGCCTCATGATCCCTAAATATTCAGGACTATTAAGATATATAAAAATTAAACCTAAGGATAAGAAAAACAATTATGAAAGTATGCATATTTTTAAAATATTCCCCGATAAATCTATGAATAATTTTCAAAAGACAGGGTCGTATCCAGAGAAGGACTTCTTACTTATCCCACTAAAAAGTAAGAATCAGACCCTCGTAGTTCATAAAGACCTTAAAAACTATATATATCTTTTAATTTCTTTGAAAAATGATTCGTTAAATTTAAGGACAAAAATTCTCTTACGTTTCACCAAGTTGTCTAAAGTCGATCCACAATCAAATGGCCTTCCCAAATAAATGTCAAAGAGCATGTAGGATGCGTATGTTGGTCATGATAAAGAGGGCCACCTGTCCTAGACAGACCCGACCCTAGTGCCGAGTCCCGCTAAGTCAAATGCACATGATGCAAATAAAGAAAAACCTAATACGGATAACCAAATTTTGAGTTTCAGCTCTTCTAAGTTTAGCCTAATAGGGATAGGTGTCTAGAATGGTTTATCCAAGTGGACACTCGAGTCGGGGAGGGACAACTTGTTCGGTAGCAGTGCTACTCCGCCTTCGTTGTTGATCCAAACCTCGCCTAACATGTGTGACTAAATCCTTCACCAGGTGCCTTGACACTTCGGCTATCTCAAAAAGAAAGTAGGATGCATACGTTGCATTCCTTCTATCCTATTTTGGAGACTTGGAGGGGGTGCGTAAGAGAAGAAAATTTATAAAACAGTTCAACAATATTAAAGCAGTAAATGAGAGACAAGTAGCACATAAGGCCAACAAACACAATATAAAAATAATTAAAGCTAGTAAAAGTCAATATCAATAGCTCGAATTCTTATATATTTCCCAACATAGTCGCCATAGATGTCATACCCTTTTTTCGCAAGGAGGTCAAAGTTGAAGGATTTTTTCAATTAAAGTAACGATTTTAAATAGGGATTATTTTTATTATTTTCAGAGTCACCACTTGGAATTGAGTTATGGTGTTCCAAGTCACCTTATTGAATCTCTAATCAAAAGGAAATGACTCTGTGTTGGTCTACTAAAATAGAAAATCGGGTTAGGAATTCTATTGACCAAGGGGAAGGTGTGAGGCATCTCTCAAGTCCCGTGGTTCTAGCACGGTCGTCTTTATTGACTTATGTTGACTTAAACTATTTGGATAAATTATGTTAAAGTTTAAATTCGCTCATTTTCATTATACCGAAATATGTCTATATCTCTTATATTAAATAAATAAGTTATAGATAACAGGAAGATGCGTACACCGTATTATTAATTGAGACGAATATCTTAAACGCATCTAAAATTTATCTAGAATTAAAGGCATTGGTTTATCTTTTGTAAACTAGTAACAATTTTATCTATCCCCTTTTGCTCTCATTATTATCTCACCTAAATTATTGTATTTAATGAGTACAATAAAACTGAAATGAAGGAATCTATTAAATAACATGTTTAATCATATTACAATCTAACCCATCATGAACGAGAAAATAGTCAAATATATATTATATTTGATGATTTAAATAAAATTAAATAAGAAAAATATAGATCCATGAGGAAAAAAACAAGAATTGTATTATCCAAAATTACACATTGCCTTTTAATCATTAAAGACCATTTTTAACTTAAAAAGATCATAGAAATAATCTTAAATAGTAACTAAGGATACATACTTAATTATGCATATTAACATTTATTTAAACTAATAATAGACATCAATATTTTCTAAATATTTGTAAAATTTATAATAAAAATTTTATCAGATATTAAATCATTCCAGATAGATTTATGCAAAAATCAATACATAACATATAAAATAAACGATGAAACCCAGTATGCCAAAGGTAAACAGTCAAGGAAACAACAAATATTGACGTTGCTTTATCGATGAAGGGAACAACATGAACAAAAGAAATAGGGTCGCCGGAGGATCTATTTTTTAGGTGTGTTTTTCAGTGAATGGTTCACCGGTGGAACACTAGGAAAAGACAGAGGGTGGCAACCATTGTGGTTCATCGGATCTGGGTTTTAGGTGATGGGGATGGGGTTTTGGGTTGCTGGTTGTTGATTCCGGTGTGGAGGTGCTACGACAGACTGGTTCGCCGGAAGGGTAGCGATTTCGATGACGGTTTCACCAGCAAAATGGAGCAGCGGCGCATGATGGCGAAGCAAATTCCAGCAAAAGTCAAAAGAAACCAAAACTATGGCTTCATCGGAATTTGAACGCCCTTCCCTGGAAGCCATTTCCCCTATTTATTTCTCTTCCATTTGTCAATATTTTTTTTTCTATTTTTCCCTTATAGTGTGTGTTTAGTGGTGATGTGTGTGAATTGTATTCTATGTGAGTGTGTGTGAGCTGCTATGTCTTTGAAAATGTGTCTGAATTCACAGATTACTGTGTTAATATTTTTGCTCTGTTTTTTATCATGTACAGAACTAGATGCTTTACTGCGTACTATTAATTTTATTTTACATGAAACTATAACTAATTCATATACTGAATAATACATGAAAATTATTTAAACAACTTCATTCATATTTTGGTTCCTAATAAATTTATACAATAAATAACATAAGATTGAATAGGAACTTGTTGATGAACTAAAGCGAAAAATTCAAATGCTATCACCGAAAATTTTAACGGAACTCCAACTTCAAATCACGAACTCTAAAAAATATTTTCTGTTTTTGATTTTTTTCTGATATATTACTGGTTATCTATTTGATACAGTGTCTGATAGAGATGTACGTATCTTTTTTTGTCTGAGATGGGAAGTCCTTAAATAGGGGGATTTGGGGGGAGTAGTTTGGGTAGTTTTAGGATTTAATTTTTTTTTAATTACTATTAATTGTAATAACAATATTTAATAAATTAAAATATATATTCTATAAAATAAATAATAATAATAATAATAATAATATAAACAAAATAATATTAATTAATTAATTTTTATATTTAAGAAAATATAATAAAAGTTTATAAATAGTCTAAAATAAATATAATTAAAAGAATAATAAAACTACTAGCCTATTTATTAAAATTAAAAGGAAAATATATATTTTTTGAATTTTGTTTTATTTAAAGAACGAAAAACAAACAATAAAAAATAAAAATAAAAATATATAAAAAATGTAACTTTATTTATTATTATTTTTATTTAATTTCAACCAAAACTTATTAAAAATAAAATAAAAGCTAAGATAAATATTGGACAAAAATAAAAATATTTAATACCGAAAAATATATTAAACTCGAGGAGGGTCAAAAATAACGTGTCTACAGGTAACACCCAATCGGGAGAAATCAAGATGGGTGCTTCTGTCAGTTTCTTCTTCAGCCTCTCAAAAGCTTCTTGATAATTAACCCCGAAATCAAACTTAGCTTCTTTTTCCAGCAGCTTGCATATAGGACTTGTAATCTTCAAAAAATCTTAAATAAACCGCCTGTAAAACCCTGCATACCCTAGAAAACTCCTCACTCCTTTCACTGTTATCGAATATGGCAGTTTTTCAAATCACTTCTACTTTGGCTCTATCCGCTTCAAGTCCTCTATATGACACCTTATGACCAAGGACTATTCCTTCCTTGACCAGAAAGTGATATTTTTCCCAGTTCAGTACAAGATATGTCTCCTCACAATGAGCTTGGACTCGATCTAGATTCTGCAAACACACATCAAAAGAGTTACCATAAATAAAGAAGTCATCCATGAATACCTCGGCAAATTCTTCAACCATGTCATAGAAAATTGCCATTATGCATCTCTAAAACGTTGCGGGCGCATTGCAAAGGCCAAAAGGCATGCGTCTGAACGCATATGTGTCATATAGGCATGTAAAAGTGGTCTTTTTTTTATCTTCTGGCGCTATTGTGATCTAATTATACCCTGAGTAACCATCCAAAAAGCAATAGTATTCCTGCCATGCCAATATGTCCAACATTTAATCAACGAATGGGATGGGATAATGATCTTTTCTGGTTGCTTTATTCAGCTTTCGGTAGTCAATGCAGATTCTCCAACTAGTTACCCCGCGTATGGGAATCAACTTATTAGCTTCGTTGGTAACCACGGTCATGCCACCTTTCTTTGGGATGCACTGTACTAGGCTGACCCACTTGTTGTCGAAAGTGGGATAGACAATCCCTGCATTAAGCCACTTAATGACTTATTTCCATACCACTTCCTTTATCACTGGATTCAATTGCCATTGTTGCTAAAAACATGCCTTGTAACCTTCTTCCATGTATATATTATGCATACAAAAAGCTAGATTAATTCCAGTAATGTCTGATATCTGCCAACCAATTGCCTTCTTCCTCCTTTTCAAAACTGCCAATGCTTTTCTTACTTGTACATCAGATAAACCTGCACACAAAATAACCAGTAACGTATCATTATCACCAAGGAAAACATATTTTAAGTGCTGAGGAAGAGCCTTAAGCTCTAATTTTGGAGCTTCGTTAACTGAAGCTTTGGGTGATGGGCCAATTGGCCTGTTCATGGCTCAAAGAGTAGCTTTCTCGTGTCATAACCACCAAATTCATAGCTTGAACCAATTCAAGCACCTCTGTATCTCCATAAAGATTGAAACCCATCAAAGCTCGCTCGAGTGGATCATCAGACAACAATAGATGTAGCTCAGATGCAAGGTCAATAACTAATATGGAAAACAATTACCTTCATATATAGCAGGTAATTTTAATGCCTTATATACATCAAAAACCTCCACTTTGTCATGCTCTCTCATAATCATCTTCCCTGCTGCTACATCAATAAGTGACTGCCCTGTTACTAGAAATGGGCTTCCTTAAATAAATGGAACAATTGAATCAGCTTTAAAATAAAGAATAACAAAGTCTACTGGAAAAATCAGTGATCCCACTTTCACTAAGACATCTTCTATAATTCCATCTAGCCAAGCAAGGGACCTATCATCTAATTGCAAAATAATAGTCGTGGTTTTGGACTCCCAAGATCCATCTTTTGGAACCAATAACTGGGCATAAGATTGATGCTCACCCCCAAGAATATGCAAGGTCACATAATTCACAAGCACTGATGGCCTGTCCAATAGTGATCTTCAAAGTAAAACTACCTGGATTCTTCAGCTTCATGGGCAATTTGTTTTGTATCTTAGATGTGTACTCTTCAGTAAGTGCAACTGTAGCATACTCTGTCAACTGGTTCTTGTTTGCAATATGTCTTTTAGATACTTTTCATATTTTGGGACACTTTGTATAATATCAACAAGAGGAAGATTTACATAAACCTTCTTTAGAAGATCCAAAACCTTTTTGTAACTTGTCTCCTTTTGGTGCGTTCACTGCCTCTGAGGAAAGGGTAAAGGTGTAGTCTTCTTTCCACTTGAATTTCATCACTTTGCAGCTCTTTATTTGACTCCTTGGTCCTAATTCTTTTTAGGATCATCATCAATATCTGTAGGACTAACCTGCTTAGGTACCGCCTCCCTTAAATGCATACCACTCCTCATTATGACTGTATTTACCTGCTTTGGATTTGCCTCTATATCGCTAGGTAAGACTCCTTGAGGTCTAGTATTTTGCGCTCCTGTAATCTGACTGAGTTGTAACCCCAAATTCCTCGTAATCAACTATTGAGTCATTATATTTGCCTATTGACTCTTTATATCTGCTGCCATCTATGCTTGAGAAGCTAGAATTTGCTTCAACATCTCCTCTATATTGCTTATTTGAGTAAAGGTTGGATTATTTTAAACCTCCTGCTGTTGATTCTGTTGCATTGGCCTCTTATACTGATTATTGTTCTACGCTTGATTTCCACCCTATGAGAAATTGGGATGATTCCTCCAGCTGGGATTATAGGTGTTACCAAAGTTCTGTTGTCCCTGACAATTCACATTTCCTATATAATTAACAGAATCTAGATTAAATGCAAAAACATCTGCTGCATGCTCACTACTACCACGCATTTACCTGTTGAACTATATTTGACATTCCTGCCGGTTGTGCAACCCGTAACTTCATGCTGTTGAACTGATTAGTAATCTGATTTTGGAGTGCAATAAGTTGAGCTGATAAGGCAGTGAACTGATCTATTTCTAATATAACTGCAACCTTTTTAGGAGCACTTCTAGAGTCAGCATGGCATTTAGGATTCCCTTGTGAAATCCGATTCAGCAGTGTGTACAATTCATCATAAGTCTTCTCAAGAGCTTTCCCATCTTCTACTGAATCTAAGAGAATCTTGGTATTTGGCTCTAACCCCTCAATGAAAGTATGAACAAGAACATCATTAGACTGATGATGGTGATGGAAATTTCTAAGAATACTCTTAAATCTCTCCCAAGCTGGGTAGAGACTTTTTTTTTTCTGCTTGAAACTCAGATCACTTCTCAAACTCACAGTCAACCTGGATGGAAATAATCGAATAAGGAGATTTTGAGCTAGATCTTTCCAAGAATTAATGGAGAGTGGTGGTTCAACATATAACCACCTCTTTGCTTCCCCAATTAAAGAAAAAGAGAAGAGCGTCTGACATAATCAGTATCCACCCCTGCAGGAATGTAGGTATCTCTTATTTCCAGGAAGGTCTATATATGCTGCTGTGGGTCTTCATGTGAAAATTTGGCAAATTTCCCAGCCGAATTCAGCAACTACACCATATTCTGCTTCAACTCAAATCGACCACCTGGCTCGATCTTGCAAATATTGTTAGTTACATGGTTCGTAAGCGGGATTTCCACCTCACAAATAGGTCTATTAGCTACTTGAGTAGGAGCAGCTAGAATAATTGGAGCTGGGACACGCCCGACATTTGGATCAAATGGATTAATTGGGTTATTAGGATCTTTATGTTCAGCCATTTGAACCTGCTGGATCAGATATTGAGCTCTTCGACTCTGTTGAAATACCAATTCTGGTTCTGAATGAGGCTCTACCAACTCTCTATCTCTTGCCAGTCCTGTATTCATCTAGTCTAGCAAAACTTTAACCGCTAAGATCAAATCATTAACACTTATACTTACTACCAAACACCAAAAAATTAGCAAATTACTAATTATACTAGTCCCCTATAATGGCGCCAAAAACTTATTACGTTCAAATGCACAAGCAAGTGTTCGTGATCGTACAAATAGTATAGTGACTTAGATAGACAGATATCATACCCACGAGGAATAAACAATTATCAATTCAACCAACTTTAGTTTTAGTCAAGGAGGGGTTAAGTGTTGTAAAGTATCAAGGTTATTTTGAAGTTTCGAATAAAATGTAAATAAATAAGAAATAACAGTTTATGGCTATAGCAAAGCAAGCAAAAGTTATAAAGAATAATGGTGAGAATCCACGGTTGAGGCACTTCTAAAAATCTTACAAATCTCTATTCTTATCGCATTCTAATTGATTATCGGGTCGTTGATCCACAGGTTTTATAACACAATCATGGTCTCCCGACCTCTAATCTTCTACCTACATGAACTTTGAAACTATATCGTTGAGTGGGGATACAGTAATCCATTTAGATGTATATGTCTATCTCCCTGCTATTGAACCAAACAAAGCTTCTAGGTATATCCCTATCCCTGATGCTAATTCAAATCCTTTATTTTATAAAACGATGAGAACCTTGTTCCTTAATCTCTTTGTTCTATCCTACGATTCTCGTCCCGAATTCACGTAGAAATATAGATTTATTCTAATAATGTCCACTCATCAAAATAGTAAGCACAAAAAATTAAGAACAACCCAGATGATAATCCAACAAGAAACTACGATAAAGAATATCAAAGAGTAATCATGTTCTTGGCCTCAACCCCAGAACAAGGGTGTTTAGTCACTCGTGTTTGAATTCAACATAAAAAATAAGTAATTTATCATACCCAAAATTAATCTTGAAGTAAAGAAGTTCACAAGAAATTCTAAGAACCTTAAAAGAGAGATTTTGATATTTTTTCGTCTCTATTGTGCTAGTGTTTTCAATTGTAACAAATTGTTCCTTCTATAGCTGAGTCAATTAATCCTTCTTTTACCTCTCACCGCAATGCGGTATCATCACCATCGCTATTCTCACCGCAACACGGTGCAATCGTGGTAAGATTTTGGATCTTGACAAATACAGATTGGCTCCTCACCGCGATGAGGTGCAATCATGGTGAGCTATTGGATTTCATCATTTACTCCTTTCTTCTTCACCGTGACGCAGTGGTTTCATGTTGACATTCTGGAATTAGCTCATTGAGGTTTAATCATCCACCGGGACGTGGTGGCATTGATTTTAGCCTTTTTCTTTCTCAAAGTCTTTCCTAAACCATGTTCCAACACCCTCGTTGCTCTTTTTAACTTTTACATTTTGTTCATGCATCAAATCACGTCCAATCCCATCACCATGTATTCCTGCATACACTAATCATATCCATTAAATAAGGAACGTAATTAAAGCTCAATTACAATTAGAATAGCACATTTTAGTCCTCAGAATAAGTCCAAATATGGGTGAATATTGGTGATTGAACATATAAATATGCCTAAGATTAATTGAAACCTCTACCCACAAAAAGGTTTAGAATTTACTTAAGAATCAGTATTTACGCAATTCATTTTAATGGTTATGTATTTCATAGCTTATGTATGTGCATCCTTGTTTTGAAGTTGACATAGCTTTTTCTACTGCTCTATTTAACGAAAATGTTCGAATTTCAATGTTTTCTGGTGATAACTTTGCTGAATGGAAGGACAAAGTCCTTCTCATTTTAGGGTGTTCAAATCTAAATCTGGCACTTCGTCTGAAAGAACCATCTAAGCTCATGAAATCAAGTACGCTAGAGGCTATGGCTTTTTATGAGAGGTGAGAGCAATCTAATCGCTTGATCTTAATGTTCATAAAGGCTCATATAAGTCAAAACATTAGGGGTTCTATCCCTAATAACGACAATTTCAAAGCTTACATAAAGGCCATTGATGAACAATTTGTAAGCTCTAACAAGGCAATGACCAGCACCCTTATGAAAAACTCTCAACTATGACATTTGATAGAGGTTGTACTGTGCGTGAGCATATTTTGGAGATGGGAGATATTCCTGCTAAACTCAAGTCCCTTGAAGTTGATATGTCTGTTCCATTTCTTATGCATTTTATTCTTAACTCTCTTTCTATGAAATATGGTCTATTCAAGACACCTTACAACACATATAAAGATAAATGGTCAATCAATGAACTCTTGACTATGTGTGTACAAGAAAAGGAGAGGTTGAAATATGAGACACCTGAAAGTGCAAATTTAGTCTCATGATAAAAAAATGCAATAAAGGGCAAAAGTATTTCTATGAAGAAGAAGGGCAATCTTGACAAAAACACTTGTTGTTTCTGCAGAAAGAAGGGACACTTGAAGAAAGATTTTCTCAAATACAAGAAGTGGCTTCAGAAGAAAGATAATTTTACCTTTGTATGTTATGAATCTAATTTCATTGAAGTTTCTGATAATACATGATGGATCCATTCTGATTTCACAACTCATATTGCCAAAATAATGCAGGCTTTTCTAACTCTAAGAAAGCCGACGAAAAGTAAACAAAATATTTATTCTAGCAATAGGATAATATCACATGTGGAGGAGTGGAGAATTATAGGCTCATTTTGAAAGATGATTTTCGATGAGTTTTAGAAAACACTTTTTATGTTCCATCATATTTTAGAAATTTAATTTCTCTTTCTAGATTATCCATAGATGGTTATGATATCAATTTTCATTTGTCTACAATGACACTTTTGAGAGTAAATAAAGTTATTCATTTTTAGAATGTGTATGAAAAGTTATTTAAATTTGAGCGACCCCCAAGACTAAATGTAATGTCCTAATTCTGCATGATATGGAAATTGACACTAAGCAATGTATTATCAATGAGAACTCAGCTAGTCTTTGGCACAGAGATTGAGACATACCTTTATTGAAAGAATCAAAAGGTTAGTTAATGATGGAGTTCTTAGAGCTCTTGATTTTTCTGACTTTGGGACTTGTGTAGACTGCATAAAGAGTAAGCAAATTAACAAATGCACCAAAGGTGCCAAAAGAAGTTCTCAATTGCTTGAGATCATACATACAAATATTTGTAGACCTTTTCCTATGCCTTGTTTGAATGGTGAGAAATATTTCATCTCATTTATTGATGACTATTCAAGATATATATATCTCTATCTTTTGTTTAAAGTATCATAAGCACCTGAGGGTTTTAAAGTTCTTAAAACAGAAATAGAGAAATAAATTAGAGCTCAGATCAAAATTGTAAGGTCTAATGGGGATGGAGAATATTACGGTAGGTATACAAAAAAGGGATAATTTAAAGGTCCATTTGCTGGGTTTCTTAAAAAAGAAGATATAATTGCATAATGTACCACGTCAGGAATACCACAACAAAATGGCATGACTGAAAGAAGGAATCGGACATTAATGAATATGGTAAGGCGCATGATTAGCAGATCAAGTTTATCTTTATTCTTATGGAAAGAGGCCTTAAAAACTATTATGTATTTTAAATAGTGTTTCATCCAAGGCTATCCCCAAGACATATTTTGAATTATTTAAATGATGGAAACATAGTTTAAGTCATTTGCATGTTTGGGGATGTCCAACTGAAGTGGAGATTTATAATCCACATTTAAAAAATTGGATGAACGAATAATAAGCAATTTCTTTATAGGATATATGGTTAACTCTAAAGGATTTAGGTTTTATTTTCCTTCTCATTCGTTTAAATTGTTGAGGCTAGAAATGCTAAATTTATTGAGGAACATGAAGTGAGTAAGAGTGGTCAACTCAAGTGGTGGAACTAAAAGAGGTAAGGGAATCACTTACGGTACCTTTATATACTGAAAAATTCAATACAAATCAGTTAAATTAACATGAATTACCTGAAGAGCAACAAGTTTAAGAGCCACCACCACTTAATGAGCTACATAAATAACAACCCATTTTACCTGAATCCATTATTGAAGGAGCACCTGGACAAGTGAAAGTAAGAATATCCTCTAGAGTTCGTTGACCAATAATTTCTAGTGACTATGTTGTATATCTTCAAGAGTATGATTATGATATTAGACCAAAAGACGATCCATGTTCATTTTTACATGTCATGAGTGAAAAAAACTCCACACTTTGATATGATGCCATGAAAGAAGAGATAGAATCTATGGCTAAAATAATGTCTAAGATCTCATTGAATTACCAAAAGGAGTTTCTACTATAGGATCTAAATGGGTTTATAAAATCAAAAGGGACTCGTCTGGTAATATTGAGTGATGTAAAGTTAGACTTGTAGCCAAGAGTTTCACTCAAAAAGAAGTTATTAATTACCATAAACACGTTTCTCCCTTGTCAAAGAAGAATTTATTAAGAATGATCATGGAATTAGTAGCTTATTTTGATTTAGAGCTATATCAGATGGATCTGAAAATGACCATCCTAAATAGAGATCTTGAAAAGGAGGTATACATGCGTCAATTTGAAGGATTTAGTGATAAGAGTAAAAGTCACCTTGTTTGTAAGTTGAAAGTCGACAAAAAGTATTTGATGGTTAGAGATCATGTCAAGAAGCAGGATGTGAGTTTTGAACATGTTAGTACTACTTTGATGATTGTTGATCCTATGACTAAAGGTTTACCAGCTAATATATTCAAGTATCATGTGACCCGTATGAGACTTAGTAATTTATTGTAATCTTGCTATATTCTCTAATAATTTATCTAGACATTATAGTTCTGTTATACATGAACGCACACATTTTAATTTTCATGTATTATAAAGTGATAACGGGATCCAATAAAGTTGGACTATAATTTAACTTATATTAAAATCATTTATAAAGTTGTTGGATGCTTTATTTAGAACATATTGTAAATCGTAATACATGGAAGGAAGTGTTTGATTAAGAGCTTGACCGTCATGATTCTTGTATTAATATATTCTTGATAAAAGTGATTTTTTCATAACTATTAAGTTGAGTGAATACGCATTTATGGACATATTATTTATTTTCACTCATAATGAATTGTCTGATTTTAATATGTGGGCCAAGTGGGAGAATGCAAGAATATTACGTATAAAATTACATATTAATGACCCACATATTTTTGGTAAGAAATTTACCTTGTCCCCTAAGTAAAGTAATAAATCAGTCAATTATTTTTCTCCAAGTTATGCATATATGTATTTCTTTGATGGTAAGAAATAACTATAAACGTTCTTAGGGTAAAAGTTAGCCTAAGAGTCTCTAGCCTACCTAAATATACATGTGCCTCCATCTGTCTAACATATCTTTAATAGGCATAGGCTAGAAGATTTTTAAGTCTCTTTCTTTTTTTTCTTATTAATATTTTCGACAAAGGTGATTCTTCACAACACTTAAACAATAATGGTTGAAGGTACGTTTTTATTTATTTTTTTCACTATGCATTGACTTTGTGTATGTGTTGAAATTCAAAGAGCAATCATCAAGGTAGATTTAGAAGAAAAATTATACTTTTGCATTCCCTAATTTCATGATGAAAATCATATAATTCAATTATGAAGATACATGTGAATTTAAGAGTGCATAATACATTCGTAAGGAGTTCATGACATTTATAACGAATCAATATGAGCTAGAGTATGCAGTTTTATAACTAAACATAATTATTGTTCATAGAGGAATACTCATACACATGAAGAATGTTGGTGGAGAAAAATGTATAATGATGTTCCGACATGTACAGAATAGTCTTACATACCTTAATTACTCCTAGTCCACGAACAATATTTGAATTTTGATGAAGAACATCCAACAATCCTATGCTTGAGCCATTGTGCAAAATTTCTCCGAAGATCCTATGACCGTAGAGTGGAATCCCGTCAAAGATTCATAACATATGTTAGAATTACTTAAAAGTTCTTAGAATTTGCATGAGAGGGACATACCATGGTGTAGAGAGGTGTATAGAGGATAGCAGAGTCGTCCCAGGCTTTAAAAGTTAAGGAATGAAGAACAAACTTGGAAAAAGTTGTAGTAGATTCTATTTATAGACTTGGGATTGGGCCTGGGATTCATCGTGTCGCAGTCAACGAGTTCCTTTTACCGTGATGGTCAATGTGCCACCGTGATCTTCAGTGTGGTGGGCATTGCGTTGCGGTGCCCATTGTGTTCCACTCTTGGCCAAATTCCACATCTCCTCATTGCCTTTCACCATAGTGTGGTCCCCAGTATACTGGACCTTACCGCAATGGGTGTCACATTACGATGCTTATCATGGCCAACACTTAAAAAATTATGTCATGACTTTGATAAATTGCACATAATTTCTTGTATCAAATTTAGATAGATGAACGGTGTGAGGCATTGAAGATCAAAGCATGAGCACGATATCGAATAAAATCGTAATCTGTATTAACACCACATTATCCTACAAAATTAATTCTTCTCTCATAATTCAATTCTTAGTACAAAAATACAAGATGTTACGAGGTAACACTATCCTCTTGTGATCCTTCTATCGGTGGTAACTTAAATTTACTTGCTCTTGTTGGCCTTAATTTCTCATTATCATCATTTTTTTATGCCCTTCCTCATTTTGTGATTTATTTACATTGTCAGCATTAGCTAGTTATTAGGGTTTTTGCCCTGATATTCTTACCAAGTTTAAGTTTTACTTTTCCTGAAAGAAAAATAAAAGTAATACCATAATTACTTTTACTCTTCCTTAAAGGAAAATATAGAAATTTTTAATATTTGGCTAACCTCTTTCTTGGAAGAAAAGTTTTGGAACTCTATAAATAGAAGACTCCCCTTCTCATACCATAACACAATAGCATCCACAATGTAGTCCTTAAAAGAGACTCGTTTAGAGGGAGATTTTCTCCCAACAGTTTATGTTTTCTTTAATATTAGTTTCATGTGTAGGCCAATTGGACAAATCATACCAATAATATGTGTTTTTAGTATTGTTTTTTGTGTCGTCTAAATTATCGTCTCTATAGTTTGTAAAATATTAGCTTCCGCATGATACCCTCTCAATTTCAAACCCAATAAGTGTATCAGAGCCTATGATTCAATGGTTTGATTGGTTCGATAGTTCAGATTGAGGATATGTTAAAATCAAAGTTGCAACCAACTAGACGATGATGAGGATTTTTGTCCAAAAAACTACATGTGGAGAAGAAATTTCAATCATATTTTTTACAATCATGTTGCTCCATCTTTAAAATCAAATCAATTTTCAATCCATGTTAATGAGCTCCAACTTTCAGCCCCTGCATACTTTCAATGCTTGGGCTCCTTTCAACTTGTGCATATACTTTTAACGCAACCTGTGCTTACTTTTAATGCACAAGGCTCCACTTTCAACCCTGTTTACTTATAACAAAGGGCTCCAATAATTTCAACTCATGCTTTTATTTTTAACGCATAGGGCTCCAATTTTTAACCCATATAAATTTTTAATTATGGTAAGAAACAGTGATTTATGAAGATCGTGTGAAGAAGGAGGATCAAGAATATTTTACCAGAAAATCAAGCCAAAAGGGGAGATTTGTTAGGGTTTTTGCCCTGATTTACTTACCAATTTTAAGTTTTACTTTTTTGAAAGAAAAATAAAAGTAATACTATAATTACTTTTACTTTCCTAAAAGGAAAGTATAAAACTTTTTCATATTTGGCTAACCTCTTCCTTGGAGGAAAGGTTTTGGAACTCTATAAATAGAAGACCCCTCTTCTCATATCATAACACAATAGCATCCACAATGTAGTCCTTAAAAGAGTCTTGTTTAGGAAAAGATTTTCTCCCAACAGTTTATGTTTTCTTTAATATTAGTTTTCATGTGTAGGCCAATTGTCCAAACCATATCAATAATATGAGTTTTTAGTATTGTTTTATGTGTCGTCTGAATTATCGTATCTATAGTTTGCAAACTATTAGCTTCCGCTTGACACCCTCTCGATTTCGAACCCAACACTAGTCACTAGTGGAAAAATGCTAAAGATCAACCTCCAGAGATAGTTGGAAAAAATTGGCCTTAAGACATCGTTTATGTTTTAGTTTACTAATTTCTTGAAATTATTTTTAAAATAAATCGACTTGCAAAGGGCAATTTTCTTAGCACATAAAATCAAGAAAATACCAAATCTACAGTGAGGGGCAAAGAATAATTTTGCCAAATATAATTATAACTAGTGATAATCATCGCATTTCGCGCAGTTAGAAGTAATATTAGTAAATTTATATTAATAGATATTGTCGCAGATTATTATAAAGAAAAATGATTTGTTTTTATCCTATATCTGTGATAATTAATTATATATTGTTAACCATATTAAAAATTCTTCCTTGTGTTTATGTATTTTGTTGGATAATAGAATTTTTGTTTCTCTATAATTTTCTTTTATATATTTAAATGAAATAAAGATGAGATAAGAAATTTTAAAAAAACTATGATCATTGAATGTAAATTAAAAGAAAAAAATTTAGTTAGTGTTTTGTAATTCGTAATTAGTTATGTCAACTATTATTTCATAATTATGCTTTAGTTTTAGTTCTAGTTATCCATAGTGTAAAGAATTTGACATAATAAAAGTTAGTATTGCTCCGAGTTTGAAAGCTCTATTTCAGCGAGAAAGATTGCAAGTTCTATCTCACTAAGAAAGAGGCTACAAATAACAAATATTTTTATCCTTCAACCTTTCATTGTTGATTGTTGGTCTCGTAAAAAGGACCCTCCTCCCCCCCGCTGATTTGAGAAGTTTAGAAAAGTTTGATAATGTTAAAAAAAAAATACTTTAAAAATTGTGCAATATATTTAGAAGAAAACACAACAATGCCATTAGCAACTATCTACTTCTCTTTCATTCTCTTTCATAGTTACAATGTTGGGTCTATGTGTTTTATACATCGCGTTCATGAAATTAATGAAACAAACTACATAAATTTTAAAAAAACAAAGCGTTCTATGTGACATGAAAGGATATCAAAACTAATGAAGTCTCCCCTTTTAATGAAAGGATATCCAACTTCATGTACATCAACCCTTTTATAAGATGATGATAATACACTTAAAAATTAAAGATATAAAATAAAATTAAAAAGAAAGAAAGTAAACAAAAGAGAAAAAAAAATAACATGCCATGAGATCCCAAAATTATATGAAGATATACTGAAATATAAATAAGCAGGACAAATGAATTGTGCACTTAATTATGAGTGATTAATTATATAAAAAAAAAACTATTTAGGCATACTATATAAATGAGTATTGATACTATGTGGGTGAAACAATGATATAATTAGACTTTATTGCATATAGTAGATAATTCTTTTAGATTATATTTAATTAGTCTCTAGACACATATATTGCACGTGCGTTTCACATAGTAAATTTTTATAGATTCATAGAAATGATTAAAATTCTATAAAAATATGTGTGCAATAAAAAATGCAATGCAACAACTACAAATAAATCTTTGTAAGTATGATAAAAAGCACCAAATAAGGGGAGTATTTTATTGTTCAAAATTAATTCATAATTTTAACCAACAAATGTAAATTATGAACTTTATTTAATTATTAGCAAACCTTCAATAAAGTCAAAAATGACTAATTTGAGCCTAAAAAAATATTGATTTACTGCAATTAAAAATTTATAAAAACTTAAATTAAAGAAGTTTAATGAGAAAAAAACAAAAGAAAATAACATAGAAGAAATAAAAAAAAATAAGGGATAATACTCAAAAAAAGTATCTGAACTTTGATCGGATTTGCAGTTGAGCATGCTGAACTTTGCGGGGGTCCTATTACCCCCCCTAGACTTCTTTTTTCGGATTTTAATGGTATATATCTGACCATTTGGATAAGTGTGTGTAATTCATGCGCATTGGCGCGTGAGAGTATTAAAAAAATGTTTAAAATATTTTTTTTTGTCAAATAGCCCTCAATTTTCTGATTTTTTAAATTTTCTGATTTTTTATTTATTTTTTCATTCTTTCTCTTCTCTCTTCTCTCTTCTTTCTTTCTCTTCTCTCTTCTTTCTTTCTTCTCTTCAATAGCGTTTCTTTCTTTTATCTTCAACACACCCAATTCATTTCCATCAATTTGACCCAATTTCAAATTGAAAAAGAAAAATTCATCGCAAAATTTAAAAATTAATCATCTTTTACGTTTGGTCGGAAAAAAACTTTCTCTTCTCTCTTTTTTCTTCTTCTCTTCAATGGTGCTCCAATGATGTTTCTTTCTTTCATCTTCAATACACCCAATTTGTTTTCATTAATTTGACCCAATTTCAAATTGAAAAAGAAAAATTATTGCAAAATTGAAAAACTAATCATCTTTTACGTTTGGTCGAAATAAAAATCAAATCTTTATCAAATTAGGGAGAAAATTAATTCCACCATTGCTGCCGGCAGCCATCATTGCAGCCGATATTTGGGCATAATTAAGAAACTTTGAAAAAGTGTTCCATTCAATTTGAATAAAATTATTGAAGAAAGTTTTCGATTTGAATTTGAAATTTGGGAAAAGATTTAGTATGAACTAAATAAAAGTCAAATTTCAAGAATTAGAAATCAAGATTTTGGTGAGAAAATAGTAAAAAAATAATGAAAATTGATGAAAATAATAAGAATGGAGAAGAAAGTAAATAATTTTTTTTTAAAAAAAAATACGTGTAAAAATGAGATTGGCGCGTGTATTACATCTCCAGCCGCCAAAACTGGGTATAGCATTTCAGGGGGGAATTAAATCTACTTTAAAAAAGTCTAGGTGGGTAATAGGATCTCGCAAAGTTCAATATGCTCAATTGCAAATCCGGCCAAAGTTCAGGTATTTTTCTGAGTATTTTTCCAAAAAATAAAGGGATCGAGTTGTTAAGAGACTTAGCACACATTGAACTTGTATTAAAACTAAAAGAGTAAACAAACCTTTTCATGATAAATAACAATTGTTTCATTATAACTGATATTTATATTCATTATATTTTTAAACTTTATGGCTTTAAATGTAAAAAAAAAAAAAATGTACCAGAAAATATAATCACTTTTGGAGAAGCCTAAAGACACATATGCCCATTTGAGTAGATTAGTATTTATAAATTTTTATCCAAATTTATATAGGTTTCAGTAAATACTTTATTTAGTATTCAGTTTAATATAATATGATTTTATCTTATATTTAATTAGTATTTTATAACATTTTGATTTAATATCGGAGTAAAATGATAATCTATCTTTACACTTTGAAACTTACATCATCAATCAACAATAAAAGAAAATAAAATACCATTTTAAATTCAACAAATGAGAAAGAGAAGTAACAAATATAATAGAAAAAAATATAAATAAATGTGAAAAAATAAAGAAATCTTAGCTTTGAAGAGTGTCATCTCACCTTCCACTTTCTCTTTAATTGAGCAATGAATGTGGACATAAATTTATTGATCATTAAAAGAATTCATTCTTTTCAACTTTTTTTTGCTATTTTTCTTCTTTTCATTATTCACTCTAATTCTCTTGATTTTTTTTCTTTTTCTTTTTAATCAAATACTCAATTTTTACATTTAAAATTTCTAGTCGAATATTTTTCTCTTAAAGATCAAAAAATAAATTGACCGTGCTGTGAGACTTTTGTTAGGTTATTTTGGCAATAGGTTCTTTATACAAATGAATTCTTTTGGAATATATATATATATATATATATATATATATATATATATATATATACCCTTTGTATTAATTGATATATTTTCAAGTTAGGTTGTGAGATGTCAGATTTTTTTTTGATTGTTAATACTTGAAGAAAAAAAATACTAAATTGGGATGCTTAATTATGAAAGTCAAGTGATTATAGTTCGAATTAGAGAGAATCGAACAAAAAGAAGATCCAAAAAATAAAGAAAAGAGCCAAAAATGATGAATCATTGGCCAAAAAACTACGAGCCAATAAGTTCTATTTTATCAATAAAGCAATAAGTTGAAGACATTTTTCGTTGCCCACATAGTATTAAACTTTGTAATAAAGTCTTGCTCTTGAAGGGTGCATTTCTTGCATTTGACGAAATAGCTAATTGAAAATACCAAATTAAGCAATAAAAATGTATGTATATATGTATAGATAGATAGATAGATAGATAGATAGATAGATAGATAGATAGATAGATAGATAGATAGATAGATAGATAGATAGATAGAAAGAGAGAGAGAGAGTTCATTGAAACTTCTATACTTTGCCATACTAATTAATTTGATAATCTCTCTGGATGAATCTTTCAAGACATAATCTCTCTTAGTGAATCTTCCAAGACCATCAATCTTTTTTCTTTATCTTGATAAACTTGTATCAAATCAAATTAATTCTCTCTTTGATGAAAATTATACTGCCATCAGACTTGCTTCTTAATCTTGATAAACTTGTGTATGTTTGGCTATTATTATACAAGAATAAATTCTAAAGAATATTTCTATGATCTTCATCAAAATGATGATTACCATATTATCACATGAAAAAAAATGTAAAGAAAAAAGGGAGAAAAAATACTATTAAAGAAGAAGAAGGAGAAAATGCAAATGAGTATCCAACAATTTCATAGATGAATGGTATTTATAGATTGATTAATTTATAAGAATTAAATAGAATGAAGTTGAGAAGACATGCTATTTAAGTGGAGAATAAAATAGATGGAAGTTTTTTTTTATAACTTCTAAGATATAATTACATATAGTAAATATAATAGAGTTTTTTTAATTAATAAACAAATTAATTAGTGAAAGAATGAAGAAAAAAATTCAAAAAGAGGAGAAAAAAGATAAATGGGAATAGAGGCCTCTAAGACATGCCACATAGGATTGTCTTAGAATCTCCTTTATATTTATACTAGTATACATACCCGCGCGATGCATAGATAATATTCAAGTAATATTTCTGATCGTTTCATATTAAAATACCTCGTTAAAATTTGTTAAATTATATTATCTTAAGAAAAATCACTTATCATCTTATTTCTCGATAAAATGAGAAAATAAAATAAAATAAAATCTTTTTCTATCCACCTCCCCCATCCCCCAATAATTTTTTTTTTATTTTTTTAATATAAATATTTTTTCTACCGCTTTTCCCTCATGCCTCCACCCACACCCATTCCTTTCACACCCAATCCCTCACTCGTAATCAAATTTATCCCGAAAAACAATCATCTAACTGTAAACAAAATTATGTTTCATATGTTCTTATAATATTATTCACAATTTAAAGATGGTGGATTGTTAATAATCTCTACCCCGCCCCCACCCCTTCAAAATCAAGTATATATTAGTAAAACTAATAATGTAATTGTAAAAACATTTTATGTATCATATTTTGAATTATATTTTGATAATTTAAAGATTTTAGATTATCAAAAGCAATTTGAATTTTTATTCTACTGTCCCTCCATCTCTTCTATGCAAAATTTTATAAATAATAATATGTGTATTATGATTTCTTCATTATTTTCTCAAAATTATTTAAATTTCCTTCCTTCCTTCCTTCCTCCCCCCCCCCCCCCCCCCAAACCAATCCTCCATGTATATTTTTTTTTTATTGTAATTTGATTACTTTATTTTTTTTAAGTTGACCTTGAATTAGTTTTCTTCTTTCTTATCTCAAAATATAAAATTAAACTAGATAAATTTTGTTGTGCATAACAAAATATATGAAATATAGATTAGAAGAAGATTTCAAAATAATCTAGTTTGTTAGAACTGATTATAATTTAAAGTTTAAGTCAACATTTTCACGTCTATTAAATTATGAATTTACCTCATATATTTGATATAAAAAATATCTACTTTTTTATAAATCAAATTCAAAATAATAATAATAATAACATGTCCTTATAGCTAAAATGAATTTCATAATGTACGTGAAATTTTTTGAATATGAATTTTAAAGTAGAAAGTAAAATCATGAATTTTATACATGTCGTTAAATTTTAAAATAATGACATACCTAAATATTTTAAAACTGAAAGTTCAAGTATTTATAGAATTTGATTTGCAAATTTTAATAAACTAATATAGATAATACTATCTTTTTCTCTTCTTTAATAACCAAGTTAAGAAAAAAAAAAGAAAAAAGGAACAAAATTTTGTTTTTTAAAAATAATTTATACGAATATGTGCATAAATTTAAAACATGAATTTTTTATTATTTTATATGTGTACAAATACAATGTTCCTCTTTATTATTCAAATCATAATATGTATATTTCTTCTAATAAATTGATATTTATTTTTTTAATTTTATTTTCTGTTAGTTAATTTATAAAAAAATATTAAAAAATATGTATCTTCTTTTTACTTATACTCTTTTTTGTCTTTTTTGTTACCTTTCATTCATACTTTTACTACAAAATATTTTATTTGAATCTTAAAAATAAAATGAGTTAAAATATCACAAATTGTAAAAAAAAAAATATTTATTTATTTTAAATTTTCTCTAACCATTTTAGAACCTTTAATCTGCTGAACTGTAAAAGTTTTTCATAAGAACAAAATTTTAAATATGTGGATACTAATTTTTAATTATATTCCTCAATCACAATTCGAACTTACAACAACAACAACATGCCCAGTGTATTCCCACCTAATTGTGCCTGGACAATCACAATTCGAACTTAAATCCTATAATCAAAGTTTACTTAAAATAACAATTACTTAGTCTAACATCATGTATTAAAA